>JARQOC010000004.1:3436677-3451677 GCA_033576535.1 Allobates femoralis
GACAGAGGGGGCAGAGGAGACAGAGGGGGCAGAGGACACAGAGGGGGCAGAGGACACAGAGGGGCAGAGGACACAGAGGGGGCAGAGGACAGGGGGCAGAGGACACAGAGGGACGCAGAGGACAGGGGGCAGAGGACAGGGGGCAGAGGACGCGAGGACAGGGGGCAGAGGACGACAGAGGACAGGGGGCAGAGGACACAGAGGCAGGGGCAGAGGACACAGAGGACGGAGCAGAGGACAGGGGGCAGAGGACACAGAGGACAGGGGGCAGAGGAGAGGGGGCAGAGGACACAGAGGACAGGGGGCAGGGACGCAGAGGACAGGGGGCAGAGGACGCAGAGGACAGGGGGCGAGAGGACGCAGAGGACAGGGGGCAGAGGACGCAGAGGACAGGGGGCAGAGGACGCAGAGGACAGGGCGGCAGAGGACGCAGAGGACAGGGGGCAGAGGACAGGGGGCAGAGGACGCAGAGGACAGGGGGCAGAGGACGCAGAGGACAGGGGGCAGAGGACGCAGAGGACAGGGGCAGAGGACGCAGAGGACAGGGGGCAGGAAGGGACACAGAGGGACAGGGGGCAGAGGACGCAGAGGACAGGGGGCAGAGGACGCAGAGGACAGGGGGCAGAGGACGCAGAGGACAGGGGGCAGAGGACCCAGAGGACAGGGGGCAGAGGACGAGAGGACAGGGGGCAGAGGACGCAGAGGACAGGGGCGGACCAGAGGAAGGGGGCAGAGGACGCAGAGGACAGGGCGGGCAGGGCAGAGGACGCAGAGGACAGGGGGCAGAGGAAGGGCAGGGGCAGAGGACAGGGGGCAGAGGACGCAGAGGACAGGGGGCAGAGGACGCAGAGGACAGGGGGCAGAGGACGCAGAGGACAGGGGGCAGAGGACGCAGAGGACAGGGGCAGGACGCAGAGGACAGGGGGCAGAGGAGGCAGAGGACAGGGGGCAGAGGACAGGGGGCAGAGGAGGCAGAGGACAGGGGGCAGAGGCAGGCTGGGCAGAGGACAGGGGGCAGAGGCGGCTGGGCAGAGGACAGGGGGCAGGGGACAGGGGGCAGAGGACAGGGGGCAGGGAGGGGGGGGGACAGGGGGCAGAGGACAGGGGGCAGAGGACAGGGGGCAGAGGACAGGGGGCACACAGGCTGGAGGTCAGTGGGGGCACACAGGCTGGAGGTCAGTGGGGGCACACAGGCTGGAGGTCAGTGGGGGCACACAGGCTGGAGGTCAGTGGGGGCACACAGGCTGGAGGTCAGTGGGGGCACACAGGCTGGAGGTCAGTGGGGGCACACAGGCTGGAGGTCAGTGGGGGCACACAGGCTGGAGGTCAGTGGGGGCACACAGGCTGGAGGTCAGTGGGGGCACACAGGCTGGAGGTCAGTGGGGGCACACAGGCTGGAGGTCAGTGGGGGCACACAGGCTGGAGGTCAGTGGGGGCACACAGGCTGGAGGTCAGTAGGGGGCACACAGGCTGGAGGTCAGTGGGGGGACACAGGCTGGAGGTCAGTGGGGGCACACAGGCTGGAGGGCAGTGGGGGCACACAGGCTGGAGGTCAGTAGGGGCACACAGGCTGGAGGGCAGAGCAGCGTGTATGGCTGCAGACTTACCGGTGGCCGGGCGTCGGGTGTATGAGGAGAGGAGGGGCGGGCAGAGCTGCAGGAGAGGAAGTCCCGCCCTCCCTCCTCTCCAGGGGCACGGCAGGGAGCACGGGTACCCTCAGGGTGTGTGTGGCCCCCCCCGGTGTGTAGCTGCTGGCTGGAGGGCAGAGGGTGGAGGGGAGTGGCTGGAGGGCGCACGGAACTTCCGAGATCGGAACGTTCCGTGTGCCGGTGCCTGTAGCCGGGGGGCAGCCCGGCTACAGTGCACTGGATGAGCCTGGGCGAAGACCATCACGGAAGTGGGCGTGGCCTTTTCCGGAAGTGGCCTTCGGGTTTTATATATAAGATATATATATATATAAAATCAGCGCTATGGTATATAGTGGTACATTACAGCACTTGTATAGCAGCACTTAAGTATATGACGGTACGTTATAGTACATGTATAGCAGCACTATAGTATATGGCAGTACATTACAGCACATGTATAGCAGCGCTATAGTATATGGCGGTACATTACAGTACATGTATAGCAGCACTATAGTATATGGCGGTACATTACAGTACATGTATAGCAGCACTATAGTATATGGCGGTACATTACAGTACATGTATACCAGTGTTATAGTATATGGTGGTACATTACAGTACATGTATAGCAGCACTATGGTATATGGCGATACTCCGCTCCCCGCAGCCCCCCTGCTCCTCCTGGCTCCTCCACAGTAAAAGTAAAAATAAAAAAATCCTCAGTGAGGACACTCACCTGTCCGCCGGCTCGCTCCACCTCTATCTTCCAGGTCCTACAGGCCTTTAGGACCTGTCGTTGCCTGATAAACCGATTAGTTGATCGGCCACATGACCGCTAACTGCCGGGGGCGGCAGGATGGAGCAGGGGGGCAGGATGGAGATGGGGGGGGGGGCAGGATGGTGATGGGTGGGGGCGGCAGGATGGTGATGGGTGGGGGGCTAGCATGGAGCGAGCGGGGCAGGATGGAGCGTGCGGGGCAGGATGGAGCGAGCAGGGCAGGATGGAGCGAGCAGGGCAGGATGGAGCGAGCAGGGCAGGATGGAGCGAGCAGGGCAGGATGGAGCAAGCAGGGCAGGATGGAGCAAGCAGGGCAGGATGGAGCGAGCAGGGCAGGATGGAGCCAGGAGAGGGGGGGCAAGATGGAGTTCATGGGGGACCAGGAAGGAGCTGGCAGGGGGGCAGGTTGGAGCCTGGGGGGGGGAGGTTGGAGCGATCAGGACAGAATGGAGCCGGCGGGACAGAATGGAGCCGGGGGGGCAGGATGAAGCCGGGGGGGGGGCAGGATGAAGCCGGCGGGGGGGCAGGATGGAGCAATCAGGGCAGGATGGAGGCGGAGGAGCAGGATGGAGCCGGGGGACTCAGGATGGAGCCGGGGGGGGGGAGAACAGGATGGAGTCGGGGGGGGGGACAGGATGGAGCCGGGGCGGGGTGGGGGGCAGGATGGAGCCGTGGGGGGCAGGATGGAGCTGACAGGGGGGCAGGATGGAGCTGACGGGGGGGCATGATGGAGCCGGCGGGGTGGGGCAGGATGGAGCCGGCGGGGTGGGGCAGGATGGAGCGATCAGGGCAGGATGGAGCCAATGGGGGGGCAGGATGGAGCCGGGAGGAAGGATGGAGCAAGCGGGGCAGGATGGTATCGTGGGGGCAAGAGGGAGTGATCGGTAACCGGGAGCAGTAGCAGGCAGTGTTCTGCTAGGAACTTGCATGATGTCAGAATGACATCGGCATTCGGCGCTGTGATTGGTCCGCTCGCGGTCATGTGATATGTGATGCGCACATCACATGACCATGAGCGGGCCAATCACAGTGCCGAACGTCAATGTCATTCTGCCATCATGCAAAGACCTAGCAGAACACTGCCGGCTACTGCTCCCGGTTACTGAACACTCGGCAGAGAGGTAAGTATAACAATCTTTATTATTTTTAATACATTTGTCTTTATTTTACATTTGATTTCGCAGTGTATAATGCACTGTGAAATCAAATCACTAAAGAAGTAGCCCTAAGGATCAGGGGGACATGGGGGGAGCGGGAGCGCAGACAGGGCAGAGGAGCGGGGTATGGAGCGCGGGCAACACAGGGGGAGTGGGGGGGGGGAAGGAAAGCGTGGGCTGGGCAGAGGAGTGGGATATGGAGCGTGGGCAGGGCAGAGGAGCGGGGTGTGGAGCGCGGGCAGGACAGGAGGAGCGGGGGGGGGGAAGCGCGGGCAGGGCAGAGGAGCGGGGTATAGAGCACACGCAGGCCACCGGACCCGTCAGTGCACCGGAAATTCTTCTTCCAAATGCACTGACACACCCCAGTGTACATCAGCCTGATTTATATATAATCTATACAGTATATCTATACATTACATCCCTATACAAAGATGACATGTTATATTGGGGGATGAGCTCCTATACAGCCCCACCACTATGTCTATATGTACAATCTCATTGACAAGGTCCCTTTACATGTTTGTTACCTAAATATAGAGAATTCTGCCAGGACCCAAGTTATAACCACCGAGTTGTCAACTTGTTGTTTTTTCTAGGACAACAAACGTATCCATAAAATGATGGACGGCGACATTGTGTGCGGACACTACGGAAAACACACAAACAAAATTACTATATTCAGTGATAAATGTCTCCAGCCCTGATATGAAGCCATTAGCCGCATTCACTGAGATCTGTAAAATGATCATTAGTCATAATAATCTGTGTCTCCAACTCAAAAGAAGATCATGGCGTCATCAGGTTTTTTCCATATGCAGCAAACAATAGACTGTCCAGTCATCTCTATAGGGCTGACAATACCGGGGTTCATAAATGGCCATAGTGTCAGGTCCCCGTCCTCTTGGAGCAATAATAGTAGCAGTCCTGTGTAAATGAGGATAGGAGCATTGTATCATTGCTACATGGGGACATTGCCAGGATGATACATACAGTTGTGCTCATCTACAGGGGAGGATATTACCTTTATTGGCCAATAAAACCCATTTGTGTCATCTTCTGTTCATGTTATCAGGCCTAAATCACCAGGGTATGTGAACTTCTGATCAGGGTCATTATGATTCCAATTGTTAGTAGACACCATGTCGCGTATGGAGAGCCCCTAAATGCCTCAATATTGGAGCTCCCGCACAAGTGTCCCATTTTGGAAACTATATCCCCCAGGGAACTTATCTAGATGCTTCACAAACTGATCTGTAAAAATGAAAAAGTACTTTTTCTTTGTACAAAAAAATGTATTTTTTCCTTTTTACGGATCAATTTTTGACGCACCTGGGGGTTTAAAGTGATCATTATGCATCTAGATAAGTTCCCTGGGGGTCTAGTTTTCAAAATGGGGTCACTTGTGGGGGAGCTCCAATGTTTAGGCACACAGGGGCTCTCCATACACAACATGGTGACCGCTAGCAATTGAAGCTAATTTTCCATTCAAATTGTTAGCGGACACCATGTTGCGTTTGGAGAGCCCCTGTGTGCCTAAACATTGGAACTCCCCCACAAGTGACTTGATTTTGGAAACTAGAGCCCCCAAGGAACCTATCTAGATGGGTGTTGAGCACTTTGAACCCCAGATGTTTCACAAATTGATTCGTAAAATGAAAAAGTACTTTTGTTTTCACAAAAATGTTCTTTTAGCCTCAATTTTTTCATTTTCACATGAGCAATGGTATAAAATGGATACTAAAATTTGTTGATCAATTTCTCCTGAGTACATGACACCTCATATGTGGTCATAAACCACTGTTTGGGCGCACGGCAGGGCTCAGAAGGGAAAGAGCGCAATTTGACTTTTTGAATAGAAAATTAGCTCCAAAAGTCAAATGTCGCTCCTTCCCTTCTGAGCCCTGCCGTGTGCCCAAACAGTGGTTTATGACCACATATGAGGTATCAGTGTACTCAGGAGAAATTGCCCAACACATTTTATGATGCATTTTATCCTGTTGCCCATGTGAAAATGAAAGAATTGAGGACAAAAGAACATATTTGTTAAAACAATTTAAAATGTCCATTTTTCCTTCCACGTTGCTTTAGTTCCTGTGAAGCACCTGAAGGGTTAATAATCTTCTTGAATGCAGTAATTTGAGGGGTGCAGTTTTTGGAATGGTGTCACGTTTGGGTGTTTTCTGTCATGTAAGCCCCTTAAAGAGACTTCACATGTGATGTGGTCACTAAAAAAATGGTTTTGTAAATTTTGCTGGAAAAGATGAGAAATTGCTGATGAACTTTGAACCCTTATAACTTCCGAACAAAACTTTTTATTTTTTTTCCAAAATTGTGCTAATGTAAAGTAACATGTGGGAAATGTTATTTATTAACTAGTTTGTGCCACATGACTCTCTGGTTTAACAGAATAAAAATAAAAAATTTGAAAATTGCGAAATTTTCTACATTTTTGCCAATTTTTTTTTACAAACAAACGCAAAAATGATCGGCCTAAGTTTACCATTACCATGAAGCCCAATATGTCACGAAAAAACAATCTCAGAATCGCTAGGATCCGTTGAAGCGTTCCAGAGTTATTACCTCATAAAGGGACACTGGTCAGAATTGCAAAAAATGGCCCGGTCATTAGGGTCAAAATAGGCCCGGGGGTGAAGGGGTTAAACATGTTTTATATTATATATACTGTATATATATATATATATCTGTACACACCTTGTGAATGCATATACCTCTGCCATGTGGGTTGAGTTATCCTTGTATCAATCCTGATTCTAATAAATGTTTCAACAATTTTGCCTGGACCTATAGTCGCTTTTTTTCAGGCTGATGTGCACTGGGGCGTCAGTGCACCTGAACTGCTTCTTCCAAGTGCACTGACACACCCCAGTACACATCAGCCTGATTTATATATACTCTATACAGTATATCTATACATTACATCCCTATACTAAGATACATTATATTGAATAGCATAGACAATGCCATTAACCCTTTCACCCCCAGAGCTTGTTTTGACCCTAATGACCGGCCATTTTTTGCCATGGCCTTCTTCCGACCCGGGGCCTGGGGAGTGGCAGACATAAGATGGCGGCGGCTTCTTGCTGGGCTTAAGCAGGGAGCGCACTGGGCGGCCGACAAGGATGGATGTTACCCCGGCAGCCGGCGGGTGGGCAGGTGCGGCCTTCTAGACAGGAAGGGCCAACTATGACAGGCACAGTGTGTTGGGAGCCCCGGATGCCAGGGGCACAGTGGCTTATTCGGCAGCGATGGAGTCTGGCGGGAGCGGTGTCCTCTCAGTGGTGTGGAGGATGAATCCGGCGGCTGGTCCTCTTTGGGTAAGGGGCGGCAAGTGGCAGCAGCGGTTTCCCCCCTTCCCCGGTTGGTAGGGGGGATGAATCCAGCAGGATATCCCCTCCAGTGAGGGAGTAGTTGCGGTGCCTCACAGGTGGTCCTGCGGTGAACCCGGCATTCAAAGGATCAAGAGCAGCCCTCCTGCAGTCAACAGGGTGGGCTTGGGACTGGTCAGCCCATTGCGGGCTACGGCCTGAAGAGACTGCGGATTTCGGCTGCAGCCTGGGGGGTCCATAGGTCCCCTGAGCTTTCTTACTACTGATGACCAGATGGAGGAGGACTGTGTTTCAGCTGCTCGGAGGAGGTCTCCGAGGCAGCTGGGTGAGTTAATAGATTTTCATTACAATTCATGCTAATTGAGAGGTTGGTGGGTGGTAGGATGTAGGAGGTTGGTGTGGGTGAATAATTTGACGGCAGTTCGGAAGGACGGGATTTACGGTCCCCGGTGGGGAGCATGGGTTCGCCCGGTGGAAGTGGGGTCGAAAGTGCTAAACAGCACAGTGGGGGGCTGCAGGTTGGTAGCAATGTTCTGTCGATAATGGTGCTGTTGGGGACAGCAGTGACGGGAAGGGGAATTTAGGAGACTGACAAGGTGGGCGAAGAGGTGCAGTGGTCGATAGGTTAAAGGAAAGTTGTATGTGTGCTTTGAGGGCCTGTCGGGGTGCATTTGGAGATGAAAAAACGGGACAGTTTCTGGAAGGAGATGTGTGTGGACGGATTTTTCTTTACTCCCACTGCAGGTGTTCGTGTTTTTTAGCTAGGGCTAGTGGGGAACAGAAGCCGAAGGTGCTCCACATTGTTTTGGTATATGGCTGCTTTATGCAAGACTTATAGACTTTACCGGGGAGCTTGTCCTGGTGGAGGTTATGACGAGCAATTTGGCAGAAGAAAACTCTGCATCAAGGACTGCTTTGGTTTAAAAGGACGTTTCCTTGTGGATGTGGTAATTACTTCCCCGGCTCGACCTCTTTCATATGAGGGTCTGGGGGAGCTTGGATTGAACAGCGCATATGGTGAGGGGGACAGGAAAGTACCATGGTGAGGGTTATAGTGCTGTTTCACACAGGTATGGGGACACTAAAGCTGCAAAGTGGTTTACAGTTACTTTGTTTTTCGGACACCACGTGATTCGGGGGGTGGTGTTGTTTTTTATCCTGTAGTTTAAACTGGATAATTGAGCACTCAGAGGAGGCGGATGGCAAGATTAGCGGAGGTGGAAATGGGTTGAAGGGCAGGTCTGTTTAGGGGGGTGCCAAGGGTGGAATTGAGGATATCCCTGTCGGGAATAGTGCCTGATGAGAGTCAAGCAGGTTTAGGCATATTCAGTTGTCGTGCCCGACTGGGGGCGTCTGTAAGGACGGGGATCGCGCTGGAAGTGGCAAGACGGTTATTATGTACCTGTGGATGGGGTATTGGAGTTAGTGCGTGTAATTGTACTTGGGGGCCTGGATGGTAAAAACATTGGACGTGAAGACGGCTTTTTGATTGCTATCAGGGCACACGGAGAGTCAGCATGTGTTGGGCGGCATGTGAATGGAGAATAATATATTGACTGTTTACTGCTGGGCTGTAATGTTTATTGTTCATAATGTGAAGTGTTCAGTCTTGCTGCATGGGCAGTGTGAGATGTGTTTGGTATTGGTCAGTATATTATCTGGATGATCATTTCTGTTGGGACGGCAGGTTCATCCTTTTTTGGGCTCTGTGACGGTTTTGCATTTCAAAATAAAAAAAATGCGGGATAAAGTGTGCGGTTTTGTAGGGTGCACTTAATTTACTTGTAGGATTATGTTCATGGGCTGACTGCTAGGTCCCTAGCGGTTGGTATGGTGGGCGAATTGCCGGCACATGTTGAATTTGAGGTCAAAGCGGAGAGTTTTGGTTGTGTGGGTGTTTTTTCTATGGAATATCATGGTTGAGATGTCTGGCATAAAAAAAAAAAAAAAAGAGGGGCAGTAGTGCCAACAGGTGCGAGCAGTGTGTGGCAGTTGTATAATAAGGTGGTTGGTTTGGGTGGTTTGGTGCCTTTTTAGGGTCATCGGTGCACGGGCAGGTGGCCGGTATGCAGGGTAAAAAAAAAGGTGCAGAGTTTGATGGTATTGGAGATTTTACCGGTTAGCTGCAGTATTATGGGAACCGGAATTCGTAACTTCCTAGGTCAGAGGGTTTGTTTCCAGTGTGTCGGGCTGCCGGTGATCTCAGCTTTAATGTGTTGTTTAAACATGTCTAGTAGGGTCTCTATGTCTGTTGGTGCGGATGTGTTTCTCATGGAGCATTGCGGGGTTGCAAAGTACGTACCAGGAGTATTAGATGGGGAGGGCTGCTTCATTGCATCGCCTTCAGTCTCGTAAATTGGGAGTTGATCCCTGGCGTGCATGAAGTGGATATGCAGGGCCTGGATGGTTAAGGGAAAGTGATAACAATGGGGTTAAGGGTTTATTGCCGAGATTGGTGATCGAGGCTACAGGGTGCCGTTCCAGCAAGGTGGCAGGAATGGGCAGGCTTCTGGAATGGAATGGGGGTTACTGTGGAGGTTGTTGGGTTCTTTGGTATTATCATTCGTTGGGGGAATGAATTTGTAACTTGTAAATCACTCTCAGTGGTGTTGCAGAAGGTGGCTACAATTGCATTTTGGTTCAAGATGCGTGGGGGGCAGGATTTGTCCAGGGGATTTTGGGGAGGTGTTCTGCACTGGGATGTGGTAATAATGCCAGATGGAGTGGAATGTTGCGGATGAAGAGTCAGAGATGGATTGAGTTCAGGAGGGAGACTATTCGTGGTGTATGGTCTCCAGGACTTTGGTTATTCCTGGTTTCCACTGTTAGTTGTCGGGGAGGTGTGGGTTAACTTGGCTCCCATTGTTACAGGCAGGGAGATAGTTTGTGTCTATCACCGTGGCCAGTTTGTGGTTATTTTAGGGAATGTTTGAGGAAGGTGGGTAAGCAGCCGGGTGAGGATGGGTTGCTTTCAGTCTGGATTGGCGCTGCCACAGAGGTGCCACGGTTGGGATTGAACAATTCGGTGGCTCAATGGGTTTGAAATTGTAAATCAGCTAAATGTGTGGCCTCTTTGGTAGGTAACGTGGCTGGGGGGAATATGGATTGGCACGGGGAGAAGGGGTCGTAGGTAACATATTGCTTAGACGTTTTGTGTTTATTCTTATGACGTTATAACTCGGTTTTGGCTACTATGGGTAATTATTGGGCGTGTATACTAGGACGTTGCTTGTGTCCTTTGGGGGCAAGGCGAAGTTTGAACATGTGACTGTCAGTTGGGGCAGGACGTGGCTTCGATGCTCAAGTGGTTTTTAGGAGGGGTAGGACCTTAGGCAGGGTCTTGAGTATTGTGGTAGGGTGGATCAGCCCTATAATGAGTCGGGTTGCATGAGGGGAATGATCATGGGTTTGTTCATCCAGGAGTTGATGCAGGATATTAGGTGCAATTTGGTACGATGGAAGTATTCATACCTGGGTTGGTTTGTGATGTGGTTGGATAGTACGGCCTGTCTGTCAAGGTGGTATGCCGGATTTGTAAAAATAAAATAAAAAAATGTTTAACAAGGCTAAAGTTAAAGTCAAGTGGGGGGGTCTCTCTTGTCTCCAGTAATGGGGTGTCATGGTGAGACACCGGGAGTTGGAGTGATCGGCTCTGCAATATTTGAGGTTGGATGGTGTTATTTTATTTCAAACAGATAGGGGGATGTCGGGCTTGCATGAACGAATTGAGCAAGCGTTGGGTGGTGGTGGGTCCAGTCCACGTAAGGTGTCACGTGGCCAGTCCTGTGGCGGGGGTAGGTCTGGTCCAGAGGCGGTTTAATGGATAATCGTAGTTGGGAGGGGAGCCACTAGTACGGTATAGTGGCTCCGGTTACAGGTAATTTGCAGGCACGGGTCCTGCAAGGTAGGGGTATTAGTTCTTGGTAATTAATACCACTTGTGGTTTAATGGATCATGGTATCCGGGAGGTGAGCCACTAGTAAGGTATAGTGGTTCCAGTTTCAGATAACTGGCAGGCACAGGGTTCTGCAACTTAGGGGTATTAATTCTCAGTAATTAATACCTCGTCCCTGGGGTCGGTGTGTTGCGGCCAGGGACAATCCCTCTGGTCGGTGTGTTGCGGCCGGGGATAGTGTTTCATTGTGGGAGGTGGCTTCTGGACCAGGCTTATCCAGGGTTACGTATTTGTATTACGTACTGTATTATTACTGTGTTACCTATTGTTTAATGTTGGGACACCAGGGTGCGGTGTCCCTGGTTAGTATGTAAATAATAGGTAATATAAGGGCTGCTGTGGCCAAATTTGAACCAAGCCGCAAGCAGTGTCCGTGTATTATTTACAAAGAGTTTAATGGGTTGGTAACACAAGAATTTACCGACCGGAGAATCCCTCGTCGATTGTCATGGAGCATACAATCTGCTGTGCCATTTGTCTGGAGTACGCAGATACCCCATATGTGGCAGAAAACGACTGCTTTGATGCACAGCAGGGAAGGAGCCACATTTCCCTTTGTGAACGTAAAATTGACTGGAATTGTTAGCGGACACCATGTCGCATTTGCAGAGCCCTGGTGTGCCTAAACAGTGAAAAAAAAACACAAGTGACCCCATTCTGGAAACTAGACCCCCCCAAGGAATTTATCTAGATGCATGGGGAGCACTTTGAACCCCCAGGTGATTCACATGCTGAGCCGTGAATATGAAAAAATACTTTTTTTTCACAAAAATGTTCTTTTAGTCTCAATTTTGTCATTTTCACAAGGACAAAAGGATGAATAAACCCCAAAATGTGTTGGGCAATTTCTCCTGAGTACACTGATACCCCATATGTGGTGAAAAATCACTGATTGGGTGCAGAGCAGGGCTCAGTGGGGAAGGAGCCTTTGTTTGAAGCTTAGATTTTGATGGAATGGTCTACAGGTGTCATGTAGTGTTTGATTAGCCCTTGATGTACCTAAACAATACAATTCCCCCACAAGTGACCCCATTCTGGAAACTAGACTTCCCCAGGGAACTTAACTAGTTGCATGGTGAGCACTTTGAACCCCCAAGAGCAGAGGTGTATCCAGGCTTTCTGGCACCCGGGGCAAGACTTCAGTTTGGCGCCCCCCTCCCCCCCGGTGGTCTCAGTAGTCTTCATGTGACCGGTCATTCATATGTGATGCGCACACTTGCAGTCACGTGCCGTCAAGCTGCTCTACTTCATTTTTTCAATGTTCAGTGAAAAATCTAAGTATACTACATGCTGTTAGCATTGGTTTACAATGCTTAGTGTTTGAATTAAAGGGCTCGTCCATGTGTGAGACGAGTCTGTAATCCCTATAGGTTACTACAGGCCCCTGAATTCTCACAGCGCGTGCACTGCACACTGTCAGGATTCTCTTGTGCTGATGGTAAGATTGGACGGTTGTGTGAGCACAAGTATAAGATTTATATACTTCTGGTCACTTTCTGACTAGACGTGTCCGGCCTCACACAATTCATTTTCATTGATCGGGGCCACACATGACTAGTCAGCACGTGACTGCAGGTATGTAAATTGCATACTTCATACTTACATTTATGTCACCTGCCACACTCACTGCCAGCACCAGAGAATCCTGACAGCAGGCAGTTTGCGCTCTACGAGAATTCATAATTCTGCAGTCACACAGAGTGACACATGGAGACACAGAGTGACTGCAGACTTATCACAGATTTGGACAACCCCTTTAATGCTCCTAACAAATAAACATTGTAACTATGGCACAAAACCTTATTAAGATCGCCATATCTAATGTAATCTTACAAGTTATGGATTGTTACATGTGTACAGGATCAGAACCTGATCAAAACTACATCACCAGGCCCACCAGAGATACAAAAATGCATCCATATAACCCTCATCAGTACAGAAACAGCATCACAACCCTCACCAGTGCAGAGATATATCACCAGACCCACCAGAGGTACAGAAATAAAACCCCCATCACTACAGGAATACAGCCATATAACCCATCACTATAGAAACAAAGCATCAAAATCCTCATCAGTACAGAAATTCATAATCAGAACAACAGCAGTGGTAAAACAACTGTAATGTCAGATCAGACCTTACACATTTGTGCTGCATGAACCTACAACTCCTAATACATCCTTAACAATGGTAAGGAGGATACTGGGAGTTGTTGTTACCAGTCACCATTAGACCATATAGGAACCACAGCACTGATGAGAATTAGTATCACAAATAATCATTTACATCCGGGTACCTTATAGATGACTTTGTCTTCGTCTTTTTCTTTTCTTCATCTTGTCCGGACACCATGATAACTTTTCACATCCACAGCTCGTCTCTGGAGACGTCCATCTTCTCCGATCTTCAGCTCATCCCGGAACGATACCCTTAAAAATAGCAAAATTCTCAGTAAAAATATCTGCCCTACACTGTACCCCGGAATAAATAATTGTTCCCCCTCACTGTTCCCTGCACAAAATATGATTTACACACTGTCCCTTTTCTGGCGCATGCCCTCCACACTGCCTCCTCATCACACTGCCCTCTCCTTTCCATATTGCGCTCCCTGGTCACACTGTCCTCTCACACTGTGAAGCCCCTAGATTCCTCTTTCATTGTCCCAAAGTGTGAAGCCAACAAAAGTGTCCCCCAAACACCGTATGACCCCCACCCCCAGTGAATTCCTCCATACGCACCCTACTGTACCCCCCTCAACTACCCTGACACAGTATGATCTCCAACTGTGTCCTCCATTTAGTATAATGGACCTACATACAGTATACTGGCCCCTACACTTCTTCACACTGTATAATTGCCCCAATAAAGCCCTCAAATCGCCCTCCACAAAGTAAAAAGGCTCCCTTAAAGCCCTCCAAATTTCATAATGGATTCCATAAAGTATAATTGGCTCCACATAGTCCTCCATATATTATAATGCATCATCCATAGTTCTCCATATAGTATAATGCACCCCATAATCCTCCAAATAGTATATTCTACCCCTATTGTCCTCCATATAGTATAATCCATCCCCATAGTCCTCCATATAGTATATTGCACACCCAAAGACCTCCATAGAGTATAATGAACCCCCAGAGGCCTCCATATATTATAATGCACCACACAGTCCTCCATATAGTATAATGCAGCCACAAAGTCCTCAATAGAGTTCAATGCACCCCCAAAGTCCTCCATTTAATACAATGAACCCCCACAGCCCTCCATATATTATAATGCACCCCCACTGTCCTCCATATAGTATAATGCATCCCCATAGTCCTCCATATAGTATAATGCACCCCATAGTCCTTCAAAGAGTACAATGCACCCTCATAGTCCTCCATGTCACAGAATGCACTGCCATAGTAGTACAATGCACCCCCATAGTCCTCCACAGAGTACAATGCACTCTCATAGTCCTCCATATAGTATAATGCACCCCCACAGTTCTCCATAGAGAAAAATGCACTCCCATAGTCCTCCATATAATACAATGAACCCCCACAGCCCTCCATATATTATAATGCACCCCCACTGTCCTCCATATAGTATAATGCATCCCCATAGTCCTCCATATAGTATAATGCACCCCATAGTCCTTCAAAGAGTACAATGCACCCTCATAGTTCTCCATGTCGAAGAATGCACTCCCATAGTAGTACAATGCACCCACATAGTCCTCCATAGAGTACAATGCACTCTCATAGTCCTCCATATAGTACAATGCACCCCCATAGTCCTCCATAAAGTACAATGCACCCTCATAGTCCTCCATAGAGTACAATGCACCCCCATATACATTCTTATAGTCATCTGTGTAGTATAATGCACCCCCATACACATTCCCATAGTCATCTGTATAGTATAATGCACCCCCATATACATTCTTATAGTCATCTGTGTAGTATAATGCACCCCCATATACATTCCTATAGTCATCTCTATAGTAGAATGTGGTCTCATCTTCCTTCGCATATTATCATGCTGTTCCCCATAGCCTCCCATCCTTGTACTCACGGATTTACAACAAAAAAAAAAAGTGCTGCCGTGGATGAAAATGGTGACAGTGAGCATAGTGTCCAGCGCGCATGCC
>JARQOC010000004.1:6727181-6798812 GCA_033576535.1 Allobates femoralis
GTAAAAGAGCAGCTCATCTCAGGTGCCACATAGTTCCGTTCCAGGGAGGACTGTGGAAGATATCCTGGTGGACTAGTAGCTCCTCCGCTCGTCCCAGGATTGTTAACTTGATTCCAAGCTTAAGGCTAGAGTCTGAGGAGAGTCGTAGGAACACACCTGGGAGGCTGAGCGATCCTGTACTCACCCCAGAGGAAAGCGCAGAGAATGGACACCGGGTCAGAGACTGTGCAGGGTCTCTCGTCCTGGCAGTCAACACTGGAAGGTGCAGAATTCCAGGTTTCCCAGCCCCACCGTGCCTGGAGACACAGCAACAGGAAGAGTTCAGGAACACACACACGTGACCATTTTTAGAATGGACTCGAGTTGCCTATCATACCGGCACCTTGTAGGAAGAGACTGGGCCGGCAGCTTAGCTGATGCAGTTGCAGGAGCCTACAAACAGGGCGCAGAAAGGGAGCCAAAGACGCAGCTGGGTGAGAAAGACCCCAAGTTGCTCTCAGCTAGGACTCTGTGGACAACTGCTCCTAACCGGTATCATCATCCTCAGCAAAGGACTGCTTGAACAACAATACAGTGAGTCTGCTTAGTGCTTGTGCCCGTCGTCCTAAACTATCATCACGGCCCCGAGCTACAGCTCTGCCCGTGGAGAGCCACTCCATTCCAGCTGCCCGTCCATCACCCTGGAGGTTCTGCAGCAACGGTGGCCCCACTATAACCACACACCACGGGTGGCGTCACGAAACTCTCCCTTCCATAATCCCCTTCCCTTACTAAGCCAGAAACTCCCCTTTCTTTTATTTTTTTAAGCTGAACCCAGGGTCACGGGAGCCCAGGCACCGGCCCCGGTGACTACCTAGAGACATTATCACCCGGTTCCGAGTGTCCCATTGCCCTGGGACCGCTCAATACCCTTTTGTACTTTGCAAGACCCTTGTCGATTATGTAGAGGTCTTGGACAGAACTTCAAAATATATATTCTGTGAAAGGCTAGAGCGTTTGAGAAAAAAATGATGCAACAAGGCCTGATTAATATTGCTCATGGTTCGGGCATGAAGCAAGTGACGGGTTCCCATTAGGAGGAAATTGTCCGGTAGGGGAGAACCCTTTTATTTGTATGTGTGTTTTCACCTGGAAGTCAAAAGTTGACTTGTTAATCTATTTAGTCTATAACCCCGAATATGATACAGGACAGAATAAAGGAACGAAAGGATATTAAGAAAGGAATGCTAGCATTTAAAACAAAAAAAAAAACATATATTTTTATATTTCCAATTTCCTGTTTAATTAATACTCATATATTAGTATGTGTGCATAACAATCATTAGAACAGGGGAATCTAGAATGTATTATACATCTGTGATACTGAACTACATCTATAATATAGAGTAGATCTGTCACAACATACAACATACATTATTACCAGAAATAAGTCTGAGACCTGATGAGGCTGCTGTATTTACTTTAACAATCCACATCAGAATGGCTGTGTATTACTGATATAAAGATGACCATTTATAGTGGTTACTCCATGTGTATTCAATCTCGAAGCCTTAATGGCAGCTGCAGCTTGTACTGAGCAGTGTGAGATCTCAGAAGTAGGCAGGAGGCACCAGGGCTGTTAATTAGTCTAGATGGGAGGAGATTGAGTTAAACATCAAAAAAGGATTATCCAGCCATTCTGACAAGGATTATCAAAGTATATACACCAGCTCCATCAGGTCTAAAGGCCGGTTTACACATAGCGAGATCGCTAACGAAATCGCTGCTACGTCACCGGTTTTGCAAAGTAGCAGAGACTTAGCCGGCGATTGCGCTGACACTTAGCAGCGATCAGCCCCCCGCTGGGAGATCGCTGATCTTAATGGCCTGGAGCATTTTTTCGATCGGCGATCTCCCGCTGGCCAGGCTGCATCGCTGTGTGTAACAGGCAGACTTACCAGCGATCCCCAGTCTGTGCCCGAGACCCTGAGCGATCCCAACGACCGTCGGGTGTCGGCGCATCGCTGGGTGGTCACTGGTGAGATCTGCCTGTCTGGCATCTCACCAGGTCGGATCGTTGTCGGGATCGCTGGTGCGTCGCTACGTATAAACCAGCCTTAAGTGGGCAGCTTGTAGTGTTAAATCAGATGACGGTTCCACTTAAAAGTCAGGATAAAGCACATCTTCAGAGTGGTGCATGTGAAGGGGCTAGGTGAAAGGCACATATCAATAGCTAAGATAGACAGCTTCTCATTCTATACATTGGCTTTAACAGAGATGGGGTCTAGGTTACCTAATGAAATGTACAGCCAGCCCCAGTGGCGTAACTTGAAGCTCATGGGCCCCGATGCGAAAGCTCCGATGGGGCCCCCAATTTTTACAAATCGTCTTTTTCTATAGGCCAAAGGGACTTTTGGGGCCCCCTAGGTGTGATCACAACCCCTGCACCTGTTGTAGTTACGCCCCCTGGCCAGCCCCCTTCATACACACCACAGTGATAATGAAGGAACTCCTGTCCTGTGTAGTGACCCTGCCTGAACAACCTCTCTATGTAGATATCAATAACAATACACCCGTACACATACAACCATTAACACACCAGACTGAGCTGGTAAATGTAAGAAATAAGTGGGAGAAAACTGATCTGCCGAATACAACTGATTACAGATGAACATCTGTATTCTCAGGTGACAATGGGTGAAAAGTATCAGACCAGATTTATGTCAGATAACAATGTGTCATTGGTCATCATGGCACATGATCTTGGACAAATAATCTCTTATCTTGTGTATGGGCAGCTCAGGAATGGTCTTACTGTCAGTGGTCACCTGGCAGCTCTAAAACTGGCCACCATGGACAGATGTGGTTCAAGCCCAGATCTGATGGGTTACCCTGGCCTTCACCCTTTATTCCCTGTTCAGGAATCTGGACTTATATAAGGCCCCTCGGGTTAGGGCCATGGAGTCAGCTGCTGGACGATGGTGTAGTCTGGCAGGAGAGGTCAGAAACAGGAGGGGCCGGGTAAGAAGCAAGAGGAAAATAAATGTACAAAATCATGGTAAGGAAACAGGTCGTGTTCATAAGAATACAAACAAGCAAAGCAGGAGCTCAGAGACCACAAATGAACCAGAAAAGATAAACTCAAGGTGGCTTCACACCATGGTAAGGTGGCCCTCCGGTCCGGTGTGCAGCTGCAGCTGCTAATGAATCAGGACCACGGCTTGCATGGAGCTAGCCGCGGTCCTGAAACAACAGTGGCGTGCAGTCGCAGGTATCAGGTTCCCAGATCCTCCCGACCAGGACAATCCGTTCCCATAGGCTCCCATGTTAGGGAGCGTCGGATTGCACCGGATCCGGGGGAATCCGGAAGAATCCGGGATACGGCAATTTGGGGAGATTTTTCTCCCCGGACACAAAAACGTTGCAAGCAACGTTTTCGTCTCCGGTCAGAAAAATCCGAATTCTCCCGGATTCTTCCGGAGATAAGGAAACTGGATGGCAGAGAGCTGCCATCCGGCTCCATAGGATACTATGGGGCCAAAATCCGGTCCGTGGCTGTCTGGTTTACACTGGACAGCCCCGGATCAGACTTTACTGTGGTGTGAAGCCACCCTTAACTGGCAGTGAGGGGCAGAGGTTCAGGAGTTTAAATAGAAGAAATCCCCATTCAGGTCTCAAATCTAAGCAGCCAGGAATTCACCCCACAATTGTGACTGCACAGCACAAAAACTCCAGGGAGTAAACAGGACGGCCATGCCGCTGACCCATATTACCCACAGTAAAGCTGCGGTGCCGCTAAGTGACTGAAGTGGAAAGCTGGGAGATATAGTAGCCTGAATCTTACAGTTTCCATGAAACACCTAAGCTGTAAGAGTTTGGACCTCACCTCATCACCTCGAGGGGCTTCTTTGTCCATTTCTCTCCAACAATGCTCGATCTCAGTGTCTACTCCTGATACATTAAGCTGCTCGTCATCATCATCTTCATCTTCAGAACTTGTTTCATGTTTCCTTTGCCTGGAGCGAGGTCTGGTTCACTGTCACTGTCCTCTTCCTCTCCAGAACTGGCCTCTTCATCTTCCTCGACTTCCTCAGACTCTTCTCCGGAATCGTCTTCTCCACTTTCTCCATCCCTTTCCTCATCTTCCTCTAGTTCCGCTCATGTCTTCCTCCGCATTCATCTCATCATTGCTGTCCTGGTCACTCTCAGATTCCAGTCCTGTAAGGTAATGGATATACACATGTGATCTTGATTTTCTTATTTGTTCATCAGCACACACGTATGCAGGATGTTTTTCGCACAACTAGATCAAGTTTTGAACTACACCAGTTTAAAGAATTAAAATTTGCCCAAGTAACTAAATTCTGCCATTGTTTTTAAAGGGAACCTGCCATGTAAAGTAATACTATTACTCTGTAGACATGGAATACATCTTCAGGTCAATAGCGTTCTGACCCCGTGTGGCCGCAGCATTGTGAGCCCGGCTGCCAGTGAGATGTGGCTTCAGTCACTGCTCTGTGCATAGTGAGCGCCAGCTGTACCAGCGCCTCCGACACATACTAATAGCCGGCCTAGAAATACATCTGTACAGAGGCGGCTATCAGTCAGTGCCGGGGGTGCGGTTAGCTGCCTCTCGGTGTATACTGAGTGCTGACTGAAGCTGCGCCAGCCGCACCCAATGACTGAAAGCCCAAGTCTGGTGGGAGGAGTAAAGATCATTTCCTCCCAATACCCGGGCTCTCAGTGCAGCGGCTGCAGGCATCAGAACACTATTAACCTGCATATTAACACATATCTGCAGGTTATTGGGGTTTTGTTTGGGGGAGGCTTAATCTTTATTTCGTTAATATTTTCAAAAACCATTTTTTTCTTTTTACTACATTTAACTTTTGTTTTAATTTCTGATTGGAAAGTTGAGCCTGTGACCAAACTTCTGTATTGCAGTATGTAGTCAATATAATGATCTGCACAGGCTCTTCACAGGACTGAGACAGCAGTGACCGGGGCCTCTATAGATCCGCTGCCATGGTAAGACATCGGCACCCCACAATTGTCAGTGTGCAGCCAATCAGCAACTGTTTAAATGCCGCTGTCAAAGATGGAGATCAGAATCTCAATGTTTAGAAGGCAGTGATTGACGATAACTGCGGTCCATGGTGTTACAGCCTGCATGGAGGGGGATCATTTATTAATGCATATTTGAGATGAAAACTAAAAAAGTTCCAAATACAGAAACAATACCCACAACAACTCCATCACAGGTTCCAACCCAGCCCACCAGTCCCCCGCCATGCTATGATGAGAGGCACAATCTCTTTTTGGAGAAGGCTGTGGCTCGGATTATATCCTAAGCTATGTGATAAGGGTCTTTTAAGAGTTGAACACTGACTAACAGGTCAGCTCCCGCCAAATAGTTGGCACTATAGAGCCAGCCTCCTTCCTTCTGGAGGGCAGCTAATTTTCATATCCTTCCCCAGGTAGCGTTGTCTGGCATACAAGTCTCCTGGAGGAAAATGTTAGCCCTCAATCTACAACATGAATCAAACTAGGGCACAAATGGTCATATTTAAAGGGGTTGTGCCACGAAACACTTTTCTGGCAAAAGTTTAAAAAAAAGGTGTAAATATTCACAAAAGAATGTTTACAGTGAATATCATCATATATATGAAAGCCGAAGCCACTTCCGTCTTCAAGGGACAAAAATGATGTCACACGACGGAAGTGGCTTTGGCACTACACCCGCTCACGGTGATCCAAGATGGCGGCGAGCGGTGGCGCTTTAGCGCCCACCGCAAGCCGCCATCCCGACACCAGACCCCCGATCGGTCACACACCACTTCGGGAGATCACCGGCTAATGCCTACACATGGAATGACAGGCACCACAGTCCCCCCCCTTGCTGCCCGATCACCCCCCTGCCTCTCACCATAGCCCCCCTCCACTGTCCGATCACACCCCTGCCTCTCACCATAGCCCCCCTCCACTGTCCGATCACCCCCCTGCCTCTCACCATAGCCCCCCTCCACTCTCCGATCAACCCCCTGCCTCTCACCATAGCCCCCCTCCACTGTCCGATCACCCCCCTGCCTCTCACCATAGCCCCCCTCCACTGTCCGATCACACCCCTGCCTCTCACCATAGCCCCCCTCCACTGTCCGATCACCCCCTGCCTCTCACCATAGCCCCCCTCCACTGTCCGATCACCCCCCTGCCTCTCACCATACCCCCCCTCCACTGTCCGATCACCCCTCCCTCCCCCCTATGCCATCTCACCATAGCCCCCCTCCACTCTCTGATCAACCCCCTGCCTCTCACCATAGCCCCCCTCCACTGTCCGATCACCTCCCTGCTTCTCACCATAGCACCCCTCCACTGTCCGGTCCCCCTCCACTGCCTCCCAGTTGCGGCGTGTAATTGGGGAATTTGGCGTCAATAAATCGCCTGTTTCCTGATTTCAGAGCACTGCTCCAAAACCAGAGGCAATCATGAAGGTGAGACTCCCGGCTTTTGGTGTGTGAACGGGCGATAGTGATGGATCTGTGTAGCCTATTGATTTCCCGTAGGTGTGCCACAGCGTGCTGGAGTCCGCGCCCCATCTGCGATGATTGGTGGTGGCTACTGTCTTCCCATTGGCTATCAGTTCACAGGGCGCCATCAGCTACAAATGTACACATAGCCATTGGGTAGTGTAAGCCACTGTCCTGCACAAAACCGCTCCTGTGTAGCGCTTTTGCGCCTCGAAAGTCTGTCGCAGCAGCCAGTATCGACGACATGAGCGGGTATTAATCACAAAGTCCGATAGACAATGGCTTCATGTATTAGCCAGCCTACCAGTGCAGGCTGCCCAATCATAATGCTATTGCGTTGTCCAATGAGCGTGTTTGGGGCGCGGTGTAAACCGGTCTGGCACGCCTATGTTCTCGCCGCGCTGAACATATATGCCCATATTCCTTTGGGGATTGTGACGTGTGAAGCGGCGAGGGAAGTCGACCAGATTGGTTCCGCTGTGGGTGAGGCGATTTCCGGGCAACACATCGCCTTAGGTTGAGGGCGAAATTGCGGCATGCAATGCCGCCATCGGCGATCTAAGGCGACCAATAAAAACGTGCATGCCCACGTTAGATCGCCGGTTATGCCAGCAAATATTGCAGCGTGTAAAGGTACCCTTAGGGCCCTTTCACATCAGCGTTTTTTGAAATTCGCGGCAGATGCGGTGAAAAAACCGCATCTGCCGCGTTTGCCGCATAACCGTTACACTTGCGGCGCAGTTGCGGTAATCCCCATAGAAAGTATAGGGGGACTTGCGGCAGGTGCGGCAAGTGCGGTTTTGCACTTGCGGCAAGTGCGGCTGCGAAAAAAAACGCAGTCAGCCGTGGTTGTTTTCGCGGCCGCACCTGCCGCAAGTGCAAAACCGCACTTGCCGCACCTGCCGCAAGTCCCCCTATACTTTCTATGGGGATTACCGCAACCGCGCCGCAAGTGTAACGGTTATGCGGCAAACGCGGCAGATGCGGTTTTTTCACCGCATCTGCCTGCGAATTTCAAAAAACGCTGATGTGAAAGGGCCCTTAGAGATGCCTCACAGAAATCTCCTGTGTTAACCCCTACAGCATGCTGTCTTTAGATTTATTGCACAAACTTGCTGACAAATTCCCTTAAGGTACCTTTACACGCGGCAACTATCACCGGCGATCGTAGGCAACAGAACGTGCGCGTGCACGTTTTTGACGGTTGCTACCGAACGCTGATGCCACATGTACATGCCGCAATTGCGCCCTCAACCTAAGGTGATGTATTGTCTCGGAAGTTCCCACACCAACAGTGGGAAACATCCGGTTGACTCCTGACGCCACTTCACATGCCGCAATCCCCAAAGGAATGTGGGCATACATGTTCAGCGCCGCAAGGACATAGGCGTGACAGAGTTGTGTATTCCGCGCCCCAAACATGCTGATTAGACAACGCAATAGCGTCATGATTGGCCAGCCTGCGCAGGAAGGCTGGCTAATACATGACGCTATTGCAATTGTGTAGTGTGAATGGACAGCTCTTCAAATATGGTGCCCTGAGAAGGGACAGCCAATGGAAACACAGTAGCCCCCACCAATCATCGCTGATGGAGCGCGGTATCCAGCACACTGTGGCACGCCTCCTGGAAATCAGTAGGCGACGCAGATTCCATCCCTATCCCCGTTCACCTTCAGGGTTGCCTCTGGTTTTTGAACAAAGCTCTGAAACCTCAACCGGGAGCAACTTTAAAAATGACCATCGCTTTCCAACAATTACACGCCACAGTTTCATAGCAATTTTAGGGCAACGGTGACGGAACTCTGGATTGCCTCTCAGTTGCTACACTGTAGTTGCAGCGTGTAAAGGTACCCTTACAGGGCTCATAGACATATGAATAATACTATTATGTCCAACCTCTTGGGGCAGTGATAGAATTAGGCCCTGTGCTGACACTTCTTTTGCTGCAGCTTACTGTCACCTATTCTCACAAAACTGCATGTGTATCCTAACCCCAGCAAAGTCTATGTGAATTCTGAAGCGCTGTGCTTATGAGGTACAATCCTTTGCAGTTTGTGGTCAGGACAAAAGAATGCTGCAAAAAATAAGAGGGTGGGGGACAAGAGGCGCAATAGTGCCCTATCACTAGTGACACTAGAAAGAGTGATGCTGAGGAGCCACTCACCTGATTCAGTTGTGGGCCCCACAACTGGTTTGAAGGTGTTTTGAGAAGAATCTCTCAGCTGCTGCAGGACCTCCACCAACTACTGACCAGTAGTGAAATTCAAGGAGATGATGGGAGTACAGGTGTGACACGGTCAGCGCTGCTCCAATGTAAAAACTCACCAAAAGAGTCACAAAGTCATCAGTAGGTTTTATCTTTTTAATCCTCCTAAAACCTACTGATGACTTTGTGACTCTTTTGGTGAGTTTTTACATTGGAGCAGCGCGGACCGTGTCACACCCGTACTCCCATCATCTCCTAGGACAAAAGAATGAACATGTCAGTTATTAAAGTATTTTACAGCCCTCCCAGCCTCCCAATAGTGAAAACAAATGCTTCACCACAAACTGCACCAAAAACACAAGCGTTTTGTGATGTGTTTTCACTTCATAGGTTGCAGATTAGCAGCGTTTTAGTTGCAGAAAATTTGTGCACCTGTGGCACCCCAGGGTCCAAGCGTCACAGTGTCATTATCACCTACGAGTGATGGTGTCACACTTGAGAGCAACAGAGGGTATCCACACCAGGCAGACACCGCACACAACACCTTTCTGTCTCCAGGCCAGAAGGGGGAGACCAAGACCCAGGTTCAGAGTGAGCTCCCCTATAAGTTCTGGTCTGGGGCGGAGCTAGTCAGTCAGTTCCTAGGTTGACTACAGGCCCCGTTACACAGCACGATGTTTAAACGATGTCGGCAACAATCTCATGGGGCGCGGTCATTTCAGACATCATTTCAGACATCGTTGGTGAGATATCATATGTCTAGATATCGTGGACGACTCATCAACGATGTTGTGAGCAGGTATCGTTCGCACAACCCAGTGAACAATACCTGCTCATTGCTGTGAATGGGCGAAGTAGTGAACGACATAGTTATCGCGGTGTCAAACACAACGATCTACCAGGTTGGCTGATCATTGATCGTATGGTTTGAGAACATGTTCTCAAACCTGCGATCAACGATTCAACGATTTATCGTTACAACTTTGCACACGCAACGAGGTCGTAATGATGTCGCTTGAACGACTCCAAATCTGTGATGTTTAAGCAATATCGTTAACAATGGCGTACCATGTAACGGGGCCTTAAGGAAGACATCCTGTGGACTGGTAGCTGTGCTAAGCTCGTCCCAGGGTTGCTAAGCCTAGCGTGAGGAACACATGGCAGGGGTCTGAAGAAGTGGAGGGGAGCCCGGAGGGCGGAGTGGTGCCGTTCTCAGGCCGGAGGAACAGCGCCAAGAGCGGACACCTGAGTCCGAGGCAGTGCAGGGCCTAACAACCCGGCAGCCAATACCGGAAGGTGGGGAATTCCAAGTTCCTCAGCCACCCTGTGCCCGGAGGCAAAGCCGCATAGAGATCCCAGGAACAGCCCCGGAGATGTGGGGCTAGAGAAGGACTCAAGTTACCTGCCATACCGGAACCCAGCAGGAGAGAGGGCCAGCAGCTCAGCTTAAGCAGCAGCAGAAACCCGCAACCAAGTGCAGCAAGGAGGCCTCAGAACTTGCCGGTGGAGAACCCCAAGTTGCTCTCAGGTGCACAAACTCAGCTTAGTAAAACCTGTCGGAATTACAGTGCACTAGTAAAAGGACTGAGGTACCCACAAACTGTGAGTCTGTCTGTTGGTTTGCACCCGCCATCCTGCACCCTTCACCCTTACTACATCTACTGCCCTGGGGATCCGCTCCATCCCAGCTGCCCGTCCATCGTCCCCAGAGGTTCTGCAGCAGCAGTGGCCACTAATAGCCACATACCACAGGTGGCGTCACGAATACCTATCCCCTTCACCATCCCCTTTCCCTACTAAGCCAGAAATCCCTTAACAACTGAATCCAGGGTCTCGGAAGCCGAATCTCGACCCCTGTGACTCCCCAAAAGTATTAGCCCGAATTCGAGTACCCCACGGCCCTGGGGTGCATCAGTTTCTGGGCATCACACCAAAAAAGCAGCGTCACCACATAGCCTTATTGGTATCCTACAGTACTTCCATATCTGATCAGAGAGATGTAAAACAAAAATAAAAAATAAAGGGGTTTATCAGGATTTAGGTAGAATTATGTATTCTAAGGGAAACCATGAAGATCAGATGTGTGGGAATCAGGGCTGTGAGGTCAGTAAGCCAAACCTCCGACTCATCAATTTCCTTGATTCCGACTCCACAACTCCCTTTAAGGCCTGTTTTACACAATCGTGACACCACGGACGTATGAGACAAGGCTGTTTGTGAGTGAGGCATGTAGCTGTGTGTCACGGATGTGTGACACGTGTGATGTCCATGTGCGATCTGTGGATAGCACATGGACAGCCTGTCCTCACATACTCACCTCCCTCCAGCGCCGCTGCTCCTCTCACTTCCGGTCCGCTGTCAGGCTGTGAAGTGAATATTCATGAGCCTAATGAGCGGCCCTGGAAAAGAGAGGAGCTGTCAGCGCTGGAGGGAGGAGAGAGGAGCTGTCAGTGCTGGAGGGAAGAGAGAGGAGCTGTCAGTGCTGGAGGGAGGAGAGAGGAGCTGTCAGTGCTGGAAGGAGGAGAGAGGAGCTGTCAGTGCTGGAGGGAAGAGAGAGGAGCTGTCAGGGCTGGAGGGAGGAGAGAGGAGCTGTCAGTGCTGGAGGGAAGAGAGAGGAGCTGTCAGCGCTGGAGGGAGGAGAGAGGAGCTGTCAGTGCTGGAGGGAGGAGAGAGGAGCTGTCAGTGCGGGAGGGAGGAGAGAGGAGCTGTCAGTGCTGGAGGAGGAGAGAGGAGCTGTCAGTGCTGGAGGGAGGAGAGAGGAGCTGTCAGTGCTGGAGGGAGGGGAGAGGAGCTGTCAGTGCTGGAGGGAGGAGAGAGGAGCTGTCAGCGCTGGAGGGAGGAGAGAGGAGCTGTCAGTGCTGGAGGGAAGAGAGAGGAGCTGTCAGTGCTGGAGGGAGGAGAGAGGAGCTGTCAGTGCTGGAAGGAGGAGAGAGGAGCTGTCAGTGCTGGAGGGAAGAGAGAGGAGCTGTCAGGGCTGGAGGGAGGAGAGAGGAGCTGTCAGTGCTGGAGGGAAGAGAGAGGAGCTGTCAGCGCTGGAGGGAGGAGAGAGGAGCTGTCAGTGCTGGAGGGAGGAGAGAGGAGCTGTCAGTGCGGAGGGAGGAGAGAGGAGCTGTCAGTGCTGGAGGGAGGAGAGAGGAGCTGTCAGCGCTGGAGGGAGGAGAGAGGAGCTGTCAGTGCTGGAGGGAGGAGAGAGGAGCTGTCAGCGCTGGAGGGAGGAGAGAGGAGCTGTCAGCGCTGGAGGGAGGAGAGAGGAGCTGTCAGTGCTGGAGGGAGGAGAGAGGAGCTGTCAGCGCTGGAGGGAGGAGAGGGGAGCAGTCAGCGCTGGAGGGAGGAGAGAGGAGCTGTCAGCGCTGGAGGGAGGAGAGAGGAGCTGTCAGCGCTGGAGGGAGGAGAGAGGAGCTGTCAGCGCTGGAGGGAGGAGAGAGGAGCTGTCAGTGCTGGAGGGAGGAGAGAGGAACTGTCAGCGCTGGAGGGAGGAGAGAGGAGCTGTCAGGCTGGAGGGAGGAGAGAGGAGCTGTCAGTGCTGGAGGGAGAGAGAGAGGACTGTCAGCGCTGGAGGGAGGAGAGAGGAGCTGTCAGCGCTGGAGGGAGGAGAGAGGAGCTGTCAGCGCTGGAGGGAGGAGAGAGGAGCTGTCAGCGCTGGAGGGAGGAGAGAGGAGCTGTCAGTGCTGGAGGGAGGAGAGAGGAGCTGTCAGTGCTGGAGGGAGGAGAGAGGAGCTGTCAGTGCTGGAGGGAGGAGAGAGGAGCTGTTAGTGCTGGAGGGAGGGAGAGGAGCTGTCAGCCTGGAGGGAGGAGAGAGGAGCTGTCAGCGCTGGAGGGAGGAGAGAGGAGCTGTCCGTCGCTGGAGGGAGGAGAGAGGAGCTGTCAGTGCTGGAGGGAGGAGGGGAGGAGCTGTCAGTGCTGGAGGGAGGAGAGAGGAGCTGTCATGCTGGAGGGAGAGAGAGAGGAGCTGTCAGTGCTGGAGGGAGGAGAGAGGAGCTGTCAGCGCTGGAGGGAGAGAGAGGAGCTGTCAGTGCTGGAGGGAGGAGAGAGGAGCTGTCAGGCTGGAGGGAAGTGAGAGGAGCTGTCAGCGCTGGAGGGAGGAGAGAGGAGCTGTCAGTGCTGGAGGGAGGAGAGAGGAGCTGTCAGCGCTGGAGGGAGGAGAGGAGGAGCTGTCAGTGCTGGAGGGAGGAGAGAGGAGCTGTCAGTGCTGGAGGGAGGAGAGAGGAGCTGTCCGTGCTGGAGGGAGGAGAGAGGAGCTGTCAGTGCTGGAGGGAGGAGGGGAGGAGCTGTCAGCGCTGGAGGGAGGAGAGAGGAGCTGTCAGCGCTGGAGGGAGGAGAGAGGAGCTGTCAGCGCTGGAGGGAGGAGAGAGGAGCTGTCAGTGCTGGAGGGAGGAGAGAGGAGCTGTCAGCGCTGGAGGGAGGAGAGAGGAGCTGTCAGCGCTGGAGGGAGGGAGAGGAGCTGTCAGTGCTGGAGGGAGGAGAGAGGAGCTGTCAGCGCTGGAGGGAGGAGAGAGGAGCTGTCAGTGCTGGAGGGAGGAGAGAGGAGCTGTCAGCGCTGGAGGGAGGGGAGGATGAAATTCTTTATTTTAAAGTTTTTGACTTTCGTCGGTGCACACGGATGTTACACGGATGTTACACGGATGTTACACGGATGACATCTGTGTGCATGGACGATTCAGGGCAATAACGGTCCGTGCTTCCGCATAAAAACGGACATGTCGCTGTCTGCAGCACACGGACACACATCTGCTCCACACGGCGACACGGTCTGTGTGAAATACGGACATGTGAAGAGCCACAGGGGAACATGTGTCCCGTATGTCCGCGCCTCCGGCATGTGTCGGCACAGATCGCAGACAAGTGAATGAGGCCCTACATTAAGGGATAAATGATGGAGAATGGGAACAGCAGCTTTTATCATTATCATCTAATATATACTCACCTCACATTGTCACCACTTCCGTCCGGACATCCGGGAATCCCACAATGCACCGCGCCGCCCCGGAGCCGCGCCATGTTAGCACAGGGATGAGTGTGGTGATATGGCGCAGGCTGACACTGCACACACCGCCCGCACACCCCGCAACCGGCACCACCAAGACCCCCCACCGCATAACACCCCCCGCACCGTCTCCGGACACCTCCACCGCGAATACCGGCCTGACAGAGCCTGCAGTGATGTCAGTCATGTGACTGTGACTGATCACATGACTCTGACGTCACCACAGGTCCTGTCAGCACAGAGCAGCCAGGTACTCTCTATACACACTCAGCCCGAACTCACCCCCCACAGCTCACACTCACTCCCCCACAGCTCACACTCACTCCCCCACAGCTCACACTCCCCCACAGCTCACACTCACTCCCCACAGCTCACACTCACTCCCCCACAGCTCACACTCACTCCCCACAGCTCACACTCACTCCCCCACAGCTCACACTCACTCCCCCACAGCTCACACTCACTCCCCCACAGCTCACACTCCCCCACAGCTCACACTCACTCCCCACAGCTCACACTCACTCCCCCACAGCTCACACTCACTCCCCCACAGCTCACACTCACTCCCCCACAGCTCACACTCCCCCACAGCTCACACTCACTCCCCACAGCTCACACTCACTCCCCACAGCTCACACTCACTCCCCACAGCTCACACTCACTCCCCCACAGCTCACACTCACTCCCCACAGCTCACACTCACTCCCCCACAGCTCACACTCCCCCACAGCTCACTCTCACTCCCCCACAGCTCACACTCACTCCCACAGCTCACACTCCCCCCACAGCTCACACTCACTCCCCACAGCTCACACTCACTCCCCCACAGCTCACACTCACTCCCCACAGCTCACTCTCACTCCCCCACAGCTCACACTCACTCCCCCACAGCTCACACTCACTCCCCACAGCTCACACTCCCCCCACAGCTCACACTCACTCCCCACAGCTCACACTCACTCCCCCACAGCTCACACTCCCCCACAACTCACACTCACTCCCCACAGCTCACACTCACTCCCCACAGCTCACACTCACTCCCCCACAGCTCACACTCACTCCCCCACAGCTCAAACTCACTCCCCACAGCTCACACTCACTCCCCACAGCTCACTCTCACTCCCCCACAGCTCACACTCACTCCCCCACGCTCACACTCCCCTCCCCACAGCTCACACTCCCCCACAGCTCACACTCCCCACAGCTCACACTCACTCCCCACAGCTCACACTCACTCCCCACAGCTCACACTCCCCCCACCAGCTCACACACTCACTCCCCCACAGCTCACACTCACTCCCCACAGCTCACACTCCCCCCACAGCTCACACTCACTCCCCACAAGCTCACACCCACAGCTCCACACTCACCCCACAGCTCACACTCATCCCCCCACAGCTCACACTCACTCCCCACAGCTCACGCTCACTCCCCCCACAGCTCACACTCCTTCCCCCACAGCTCACACTCACTCCCCCCACAGCTCACACTCACCCCCCACAGTTCACACTCACCCACAGCTCACACTCACCCCCCCACAGCTCACACTCACCCCCACAGCTCACACTCACTCCCCACAGCTCACACTCACTCCCCCCACAGCTCACACTCACACTCCCCCCACAGCTCACACTCACTCCCCCCACAGCTCACACTCACTCCCCACAGCTCAAACTCACTCCCCCACAGCTCACACTCACTCCCCACAGCTCACTCTCACTCCCCCACAGCTCACACTCACTCCCCACAGCTCACACTCACTCCCACACAGCTCACACTCCCCCCACAGCTCACACTCCCCACAGCTCACACTCACTCCCCACAGCTCACACTCACTCCCCACAGCTCACACTCCCCCACAGCTCACACTCACTCCCCACAGCTCACACTCACTCCCCACAGCTCACACTCCCCCCACAGCTCACACTCACTCCCCACAGCTCACACTCCCCCCACAGCTCAACTCACCCAAGTCACACCTCCCCACAGCTCACACTCACCCCACGCTCACACTCACTCCCACAGCTCCCACCCACAGCTCACACTCACTCCCCACAGCTCACATCCCCCACAGCTCACACTCACTCCCCACAGCTCACACTCATCCCCCCACAGCTCACACTCACTCCCCACAGCTCACACTCACTCCCCCCACAGCTCACATCACTCCTCCCACAGCTCACACTCACCCACAGCTCACACTCACCCCCCACAGCTCACACCACCCCCCACAGCTCCACTCACTCCACAGCTCACACTCACCCCCCCACAGCTCCACTCACCCCCCACAGCTCACACTCACTCCCCCACAGCTCACACTCACCCCAAGCTCACACCACCCCCACAGCTCACACTCACTCCCCCCACAGCTCACACTCACTCCCCCCACACAGCTCACACTCACTCCCCACACTCACACTCCCCCACACTCACACCCTCCCCCACAGCTCACACTCACTCCCCACAGCTCACACCCCCAGCTCACACTCACTCCCCCACACTCACACTCCCACAGCTCACACTCCCCCCACAGCTCACACTCACTCCCCACAGCTCACACTCACTCCCCCACAGCTCACTCACCACACTCCACTCACCCCCACAGCTACTCCTCCCCACAGCTCCACTCACTCCCCCACAGCTCACACTCACCCACAGCTCACACTCACTCCCCACAGCTCACACTCCCCACAGCTCACACTCACCCCCCACAGCTCACACTCACTCCCCCACAGCTCACACTCACTCCCCCACAGCTCACACTACACCCACAGCTCACACTCACCCCCACAGCTCACACTCACTCCCCCACAGCTCACACTCACTCCCCCACAGCTCACACTCCCCACAGCTCACACTCATCCCACAGCTCACACTCACTCCCCCACAGCTCACACTCACCCCCCACAGCTCACACTCACTCCCCCACAGCTCACTACATCACTCCCCCCACAGCTCACACTCACTCCCCCACAGCTCACACTCACTCCCCACAGCTCACACTCACTCCCCACAGCTAACCACACAGCTCACACTCACTCCCCCCACAGCTCACACTCACCCCCCACAGCTCACACTCACTCACCCCACAGCTCACACTCACCCCCCACAGCTCACACTCACTCCCCCACAGCTCACACTCACTCCCCACAGCTCACACTCACTCCCCCCACAGCTCCACATCACTCCCCCCACAGCTCACACTCACTCCCCCACAGCTCACACTCACTCCCCCCAGCTCACACTCACTCCCCCCACAGCTCACCCCCCCCCACAGCTTACACTCACTCCCCACAGCTCACACTCACTCCCCCCACAGCTCACACTCACTCCCCCACAGCTCACACTCACCCCCCACAGCTCACACTCACTCCCCACAGCTCACGCTCACTCCCCCCACAGCTCACACTCCTTCCCCCACAGCTCACACTCCCCCACAGCCCACACTCACTGCCCCACAGCCCACACTCACTGCCCCACAGCCCACACTCACTGCCCCACAGCTCACACTCACTGCCCCACAGCTCACACTCACTCCCCACAGCTTACACTCACTTCCCCCCACACCTCAGACTCACTCCCCACAGCTCACACTCACTCCCCCACAGCTCTCACTCACTCCCCCACAGCTCACACTCACTCATCCCCCCCACAGCTCACACTCACTTCCCCACAGCTCACACTCACTACCTCTCAGCCTGCACTCACTCACCTAGCATTCCCCCCCCTCAGCCTACACTCACCCCCTCAGCTCACACTACCTCACCCCACTCAGCCCACACTCACCCCTCCAGCCTCTGGCGGCAGAGATCGGGGGCAGTGAGGTTCTGCAGCAGCGGTGGCTGGCAGCAGAGATTGTTGGCAGGGAGCAGTGAGGGTCTGCAGCTGGCAGCAGAGATTTCTGGCAGTGAGGTTCTGCAGCGGCGGCTGGCAGCAGGATAAGGGCAGTGAGGTGCTGCAGCAGCTGACAGCAGAAATCAGGGGCAGGGGTCAGTGAGGTTCTGTAGCAGCAGTGGCGGTGGCAGAGATCGAGGCAGGGGAGTGAGACAGCGGAGGGGGCTGAGAGCGGGCAGGGACACTGAGCTTGCAGCACAGGCTGGCGGCAGAGATCGGGGGCAGCAGCAGCTGGCGGCAGTGAGCTTCTGCAGCGGCGGCGCTGCTGCTGCGCAGAAGAACACCTCGCTGTGAGGTTCTGTTACCATACAGTAACGACTCAAAGCATCATACCGACACGTCAGGTACATAAGTACTGACCCGAGGCACTACCGCACGTCAGTGTTGCCATATAGTACTGAGCTTCTCGACATCAGTACCTGACTGACCTCAGTATTACCATATAGTACTGACCTCGAGACATCATACCGACACTCAGTGTTACCATATAGTACTGACCCCAGACATCATACCGACACGTCAGTGTTACATATAGTACTGACCCCAGACATCATACCGACACCTCAGTGTTACCATATAGTACTGACCCCAGACATCATACTGACACCTCAGTGTTACCATATAGTACTGACCCCAGACATCATACCGACACCTCAGTATTACCATATAGTACTGACCCAGACATCATACGACACCTCAGTGTTACATATAGTACTGACCAGACATCATACCGACACCTCAGTGTTACCATATAGTACTGACCCCAGACATCATACCGACACCCTCAGTGTTACCATATAGTACTGACCCACATCATACCGACATCAGTTTACCATAATACGACAGACTCATACAGTGTTTACCATATAGTACTGACCCCAGACATCATACCGACACCTCAGTGTTACCATATAGTACTGACCCCAGACATCATACCGACACCTCAGTGTTACATATAGTACTGACCCCAGACATCATACCGACACCTCAGTGTTACCATATAGTACTGACCCTAGACATCATACCGACAGTCAGTGTTACCATATAGTACTGACCAGACATCATACCGACACTCAGTGTTACCATATAGTACTGACTAGACTCATCCACTGTAGTGACTATTATAGTCTGACCTATACTCATTACACATTAGTGTACAATATATGTACGAGCATCTGGACCAATATGTTTTAATATAAGTACTGTAAAGGCATGCCTGGCCCAATGTTTGATAACCAGCGTGGGTAAAGGCGAATTACAGACTGCAATCCGCAGTGGTCTGCTTTCACATGGCTGCTTATCAAAAATGGTGGAAATCATAATTAAAAAAACCAGCATGGCATTCCCCCTATTTTTGACAGCCAGCCATAGTAAAGCTGACCGGTGAGGACTGGTGTTATCGGGGTGGGAAGAGCCATAGAAATTTGCCCCTCCCAGCCTAAAAATATCCTCCCAAATTTTGTGCATCCATTAGATGTGCCAATATTTTTGATTACCCAATTCATTAAAATCGCTCTGTGGCTGGTTATCAAAAATGGAGGGGACCCCGCGCCATTTTTTTTTCAACATTATCAGATCACCTCTGTTTTTGATGAAAAAGCTGACTGCTGGATGTTGTAGCTCACAGTTGTCTGTTTTAACCCGGGCTTATTTTAAAAAATAGGATGGGAGCCAACACTAATTTTTTTTAAATACATTATTTCCTTCTTTTTTTTCATACTGTCATACAGCAAACTCATCTGCAACCTGTCATACATGCTGACATAGAGTTCCAGGGGGCAGGTATAGTAGTTTGCAACCAATCACAGATGCTGGCAAAGAGGGTGGGTGGGGAAGTAGTGAATATTCATGAAGTTTAATGATAGGGCATGGAAAAGAGTTTGACTGCATTGTTATCTTCCTGGAAACATGCTATGTATAACTGTCCTGCTCTTACCCCCATTTTTCTTCTTTTTGTAGCCCCCTAGCATTTAGTATCACCACTTTACAACACAGAACTTCTTGTCCCCATTAACTTGTCTGGAGTTTGCTATCCGGGGTCAAGTTTGGGTCAAGTTCGGTTCTCAAACCCGCCTTATTTTTTAGTCCATGCGGATTTGGTGTACCCGATTATCCACACGTCCACTCCTCACTGGCAGCGATATGAAATAAGGGCTTTTTTTTTAAATTATTTTTGTCTTTACAAAAATGTTTTAATTACAGTAGAATATTTTTTAATTTTTTTGTTCTTTATTTTGTATTTTTTTAAAAGCATATTGAGCATTTTTGTTTTCACTTTTTCTACATTTTTTATTTACTCCCTATATGGATATATAACTTTTATTATGCTGATCACTGGAATAATGCATTACAACGCACAAGCATTGCAATATATTGTACCTGTCAGTGGGACACTGACAGAAAGCCAATTAGACCATGCTGCTGAAATATTGTAGTGTGGCATATTCTAACAGGCCACAATAGTGAGGTCATTATTTGAACCCAAGTTGCCATGATGTCAATCGGCAGCCTGTGGTTAAATCACAAGGTGTGCCTATCACTCACTCCCTCTCCCAACCTACTAAACTCTGTGTTTACTATTCTGTAGATCATGGCATTTAAGGGTTAAATAGACATGGGCAGTGCGATTGCCGCCCCTGGCTGTGATAGCCTGGGCTCGGCTATTACTTATGCTGAGCTCCTGGCAGAGATCATGCGGCAAAGCTCCTTTGCCCCCACAATCGCTGTGACATACCTGCACATCATTGGTCAGAAACCCCTAAGCGAGCATGCTTTATAGGTCCATCAAGTGTTGTGAAAGGCTCAAGGGATAGTCCTCATGCTTTAGAGCCTCATGACTTCTAAACTGATGGAGGATGCTTTTGACTTTAACACTTTGCACCCCTAAGCTTCAATGGGTAGCATCCATGCCTCCGGAGAATATGAAGTGAGGCATGGAAGAGGTGGCCTGGATTGGAAATTAAACATATCCTCTTGTGATTTCAGCCGGTCTCAGGACCATGCTGATGAACACAGTAGAGAAAAGCTTGTAAGCACTTGGAATCATCTTTAGCCACTGCTCTTAGACATCTTCAGGATCTTGTCCCATTGGCTACAAGCTAGAAGCAATAAGAGACGAAAGGGACAATATCTGGAGAATGTGGGTTAATTAAGTGCCAAAAACATTGCAACGATGCTCAGTTTTTAAATAAAATATCTAAAGTATCTAGTTACAATGACAAGAATCTTTCTTTAAAGGGAACCTGTCAGGTCGTTCTACCCCACTCTGCTATCACTACTTGTCATTGCACCTTCCTAGCTGATCTCTAACCATCCCTGTCTGCTCTAAAAGTGCCCTATAAAGATTGAGAAAAATTACTTATATACTAACATAGTCTCCATTCAGAGACTGGAAAGGTGGGTTCCTGGGGGCCATTCTCAAATCCTCACTTGCTCGTTGCACGCCCCACTGGGAGTCATCAGTCTTTCATCTGTTCCACCTTCTGTTTGAAATTACCACCTCCTCTGCTACTGTGATGCCCGTCCGGAACATCATATCCGGCCAGATGCATAGAGGGGGCTGATCACGTGGTACGGCTCGGCTCCAGAACATGCACAGTGTGCATATTGAAGCCAAGCCGTGGTCCACGTTGTTTTGCTAAAGGCGGCTGGGCCAGTGGACGAGAGCACCCACTGACCCCTGGGTCTCCACAATTGGTGGCAGCAGTGGGATACTACTCAGCCTGGTTTATCCACAGGAGCTGCATGGGACTGGTGTTCGTGGACACCGTCCAAGGGCTCAACAACCAGGGAAGCATATAAGCATACCCTGCAGGCCATAGGTGAGGCATTCAGGTTTTGGACGTTGCCATGTCCAACCCCACCAGTTCAGCCAATGGACAAGGGTCGGAGAGGAGATACAGCTGCAGCAGTAAATAAATGCTACAGGATCTGTGCCAGAGACGAAATATTGAATACAGGAACGCTGACACTCAGTCGGCTTTGATTCAGGAATTGGTCCATTGGGATACCCAGAATGATGGAGAGGATGATGAGGACCCCGCTGACGTTGTACCAGAGGATGTAAATTGTGTACCACATCATGGATCCAGTGAATATCGGGAAACCACCAGGTCTAAAGTAGTCTAAATCAAGGAGTGGTTGGCCGCATTGGGGCCCAAAGCCTCAAGAGAAGAGAGGACTTGGGTTCTGGGACATGTTTTGGGAATTCCATCTCAACAACTGCTACCACCAGCCACTCGAGTAGGATTAATCCGCTACCCATTAGAAGCCCCATCAGGACAAACGTACACAAACAGGATCCGTCTCTTGCCCAATCCACGGCGCTGTTATACGTGTGGACGTCTTGGACATATGGACAAAGATTGTCGCCAACGCCGGGGCCCCATGCCTGGAGCTCATCTGCCAGTACAGCCAGTCCAGGTCAGTGACGTCTAAACCCCGGGACTACAAGAAACTGATTCTGTCAACACCCTGGTAAACCCAGCTATTGTTTCTCCAGACCATGTGCCATGTTACCAATTAACCATCTCCCTGGTTGAGGGTCAGTGCTCAGACATCCCTCTGGAAGGTGTGCAGCTTGATGGGGCAAATGACTAAGGAGAGGGCGATTTGGAGCTTATGGGCAGCATCCCCACCCCTGTTATTTTGGAGCCTGAGCAGGGAGAGGACAAGTTAGAGTTTATGGACAACGTCCCTATCCCTGTTGCTTTCGGAACTGACGCAGAAGAGGTTGATGTGGAGCTTAAAGACAGCGTCTCCACCCCTGTTATTTTGGAGCCTGAGCAGGGAGAGGACAATTTGGAGTTTATGGACAACGTCCCTATCCCTGTTGCTTTGGGAACTGACCAGGAAGAGGTATCACTGTTGCTTTGGGAACTAACCAGGAAGAGGTTGATGTGGAGCTTATAGACAGTGTCCCATGCCTGCTATTGTAGAGACTGCCCAGGAAGAAATTGATGTGGAGCTTATAGACAGTGTCCCCACGCCTGCTATTGTAGAGACTGACCAGGAAGAGGTTGATGTGGAGCTTACAGACAGCGTCCCCATGCCTGCTATTGTAGAGACTGCCCAGGAAGAAATTGATGTGGGATTTGTGAGCAGCCTTCCCACAACTATTGTTTCAGGGGCTAACTATGAGGAAGTTGAATTGGGGCTCATGGATCCCTCCCCACATCTGTTGTTTTGCGTGCTGACCCAGGACAAGGACTATCCAGCCAGTTTGTCACCGCCATCCTCCACATCCAAGAAGCCAAGTAACACGCTGATGTGGATCTTGCTACAACACCTTCAGAGGATAATCCATGCTCCCAGCCCCCATCATTCTCCTCTGAGCCATTAACAGTGAGTACACCTAGCCAAACTGTGGCCATTGACTGGGGGGGAATTGATAGCAAGAAGCTTATGGGAGCTCAACTCCTGAATCCCATTTTAGTGCTTGTCTACAATATGTCTGCCCATTCTGGGGGGAGGGGGGAATCTGGGGGAGGTGTATAGATGGAAGCCTCAATTGCTCACTTCACCATTAAAAAAGACAATGCCGCCAAGAGGAGAAGGATAACCAGAGACTTATCACATCTGACTGCTCTGTCTGGATAAATAAGAAGGGGGAGGTATGAGATGAAATGGACCCCTTTAATGTATAACCTATGAGGATTTCTTATTTTTCCAGACAATATTGTATTTTGGTTTGCAAACTTATAATATGCCACTCATGGGTTACACAAGATTTGTAGGAGCCTGCTAGTATTTAAAATGGGTTTTGTAATCATCTTGCCTCTTTGTATTGTATGTTATTCCCACCTTGTGATAAGCAACTAATTGTAAATACAAGTCTTGTACAGGTTTGGTGATGTGGACTTATGTAATGCAATTATCTCTCTTCTGTAAGGTCAGAGAAACTTAATCATGTTAGAATGCCATTGTATTACCATGTGTATTGTTGACTCTATGTAGATTACTTCAGCCACCATTGTTTGTGGTCAGGGTGTTACACTAAATGTCTATACTAAACCCTTCTTGACCCCTCTTCGACATTCATCATTTAAATGATGACTATCCAGGCAGCTTGAAAGTGGGCCAATGAAAAGACAGTCTTATTCCACCAATCGTGACGTCCCCAATACCCTGCAATGAGGGCTCAGGTATATAAGGAGACCTGTTCATTAACCAGGGTGATTGCAGATTGGATACAGGCAGCTATTCTAGGATCTTCGGATCCGAGTAGCCGGCCATAACCCCAGGTCTAAGCATTTCGGTGCCGACCGAGGGGATCAGAACCTGTATTTTAAAACCACAAGGACTTTAGCATCGAATTACTGGATTCGGCTGTGATGACAAAGACTGCATAAGGAAGCAACCCAGGTTGGGACGATCCAGTCACCTGGCTACAGACTTTGCTGTGCTATATCCTAATCCCTGGTGAGCCAGCGGAAGGGTGAAACTTTGTTGCCTGTTACATTGTTGTGTTTTGTTGGTTATGTGTTATATGCTGTAAACTGTTTGGGGATCCAATAAAGCCTTACTACTGTGATTCCCTCACCCTGTGTTGTCTGGGTAGTGTTCCACCCACGGTTAAGGAGCTCGGACGTTCGGTTTGGGGATGAGCCCTGGTCCACATTGCCTTGCTAAAGGAGACTGGGCCAGCGGACGAGAGCACCCACTGACCCCTGGGTCTCCACACTAGGAAGGTGCAGGGACAGGTAGTGATAGCAGAGGAGGTAGAACGATGTGACAGTTTCCCTATAATTCCATTAAATAGTGCTACATTTTGAACAAATACTTAGAAATTACCGTATATACTCGTGTATAAGCCAACCCGTGTATAAGCCGACCCCCCTACTTTTGCCCCCAAAACCTGGGAAAACCTATTGACTCGTGTATAAGCCGAGGGTGGACCCCAGCACAGGTATACAGCCCCCAGCAGTGTGGTATACAGGCCCCCCAGTGGTAGTATACAGCAGCCTCCCCAGTGGTATGCAGGCCCCAGCAGTATATACAGCAGCCCCAGTGGTATACAGCAGCCCTTAGGTAGTACACAGCAGCCCCAGAGGTATATACAGCAGCCCCAGGGGTAGTACACAGCAGCCCCAGGGGTAGTACACAGCAGCCCCAGGGATATATACAGCAGCCCCAGGGGTGTACACAGCAGCCCCAGGGGTGTACACAGCAGCCCCAGGGGTATACACAGCAGCCCCAGGGGTATACACAGCAGCCCCAGGGGTAGTACACAGCAGCCCCAGGGGTAGTACACAGCAGCCCCAGGGGTAGTACACAGCAGCCCCAGGGGTAATACACAGCAGCCCCAGGGGTAGTACACAGCAGCCCCAGGGGTAGTACACAGCAGCCCCAGGGGTAATACACAGCAGCCCCAGGGGTAGTACACAGCAGCCCCAGGGGTAATACACAGCAGCCCCAGGGGTAGTACACAGCAGCCCCAGGGGTAGTACACAGCAGCCCCAGGGGTAATACACAGCAGCCCCAGGGGTAATACACAGCAGCCCCAGGGGTAGTACACAGCAGCCCCAGTGGTAGTACACAGCAGCCCCAGGGGTATATACAGCAGCCCCAGGGGTGTATACAGCAGCCCCAGGGGCAGTACACAGCAGTACCAGGGGTATTTACAGCAGCCCCAGGGGTAGTACACAGCAGCCCCAGGCCCCCCTCACTTTTTGGCGCCCCCACCTCAGGATGCCCCCCCCCCCCCGCACGCAGCGCTGCGCTCATACATTACCAGCCTGTCAGCTGTCATCCTCCGGTGGCGGATCGCGGCTCCCGGCTCCGGCTTCCATCTTCTTCTGTGTCTTCTTGCATTGTGACCGGGGCTCATCGCGATGACGTCATCGCGACGCCGGCCGGTCATGTGACATGCAGGAAGACACAGAAGGAGAAGGAAGCCGGAGCCGGGAGCCGCGATCCGCCACCGGAGGATGACAGCTGACAGGCTGGTAATGTATGAGCGCAGCGCTGCGTGCGGGGGGGGGGGGCATCCTGAGGTGGGGGCGCCAAAAATTTTGGGGCAAATTACCGTATATACTTGCGTATAAGCCGAGGGGAGACTTTTCAGCCCAATTTTTGGGCTGAAAAATTCGGCTTATACGCGAGTATATACGGTAATAGTAAAATCAAGCTATTAGTGATTTATTTTTATATCCTTTAATTACCTGAAATGTCGGGGACTTGTGGGACAACGGACAAGTCTCCCATGATTTGTGTTACCTAGTTCTTCGCCTTCTATTTTGTATATAAAAATTTAGACTTTCATTCATTATGGCTCATATTCATGTGTCTACCGGACACGTACTGAGGTGCGGCTGTGATCTTCTCTATTGACCCTGGGGAAATTCTCATCAAAATAATTGATTCTTTAAAAAATAATATATTCATTCGACAATTAATATCATGCATTCTAAAGAAACAGCTTATGTAAGTATTGCCAGCAATCATCCTCGCTATAATACCTAATGTAATTCGGCTTAAGATTTCTCTCAAAATTATTGTCTTATTAAAAAAATGAAAGACAAGAGAACGTCTAATGATTGTGTAATTTGGAATTTTAATTTCTAAAGGAATATTCTGATTATTAACATTTTAAAGTATGTTGAATTTCATTGCTTTTCACTATTTTATACAGATGAGTAAAAATGTCAAAATTCGAATTCGTCAGATTCTGAAAAATTTAGTCTGGAAATTCAATTTGCAACAAATATATTTACTGTTATTCAAGTGAGACCCAATTTCTGTTGTATATTTTGGAGTCTCCAAACACAAAGGATAAGTAATAGATGGTAGAAAGGGTGAAAAACTAAAAATCAAACCCATCATACTCATCCTGTCCCTGCACCTCACCTCCCGGCTAGTTCTGTCTTCTACGCCATTGCTCTTGTGCTTTTCTCCTCCTCGCTTTGTGGTCATCGGGGTAATGAGGGCTGGTGCATGTCATGATGTCCCTAGGCTGAAAAATAAGATCGGTAGGGGCACCGGGCACCTTCAGGGCTAATGGTCTTTCTTATTCCTCCATAAAGACAGACCGCTGTCTTATCCCCAGCCACCTGGTGGTGCTACGCCTGCATCAGCCAGTCAAGCATTTACAGTCCAAGTATAGAAAACAAATAGGCGGCACTCACCGTGTGTTAGTAGGTGCTTTCTTTATTGCCGCCTATTTGTTTTCTATACTTGGAAACGAGAAGGAGCATGTAAAAATTACCAATGATTTAATTAACCTGAGAGAGGAACTTCAGTCTCGGTATACCAAAGGGCATGAATGGACAGCCTTTATGAAAAAACTAGATGAGAAACTGATTCCCCTCCAGGCAGAAATAAAAGCAAAAAAGAAGGAAAAATATGTCCGAGACAAAGAGGACTATTCCTCAGGCAAAATCTTCAATTGGATCCCCAACCCTGCCCTCACCCCAAAAAACAAAAAGAAAAAGCCGTGGAAAAAACCCGGCACTCCTGCCACACCAACCACCCCGAAAAAAACATCAATTCCTGCAAAGCCAACACCGTCTGGCAAAGACACTCTGAATAAAGACACTGACCCAGATAACGAAGACGGCAGCGAGGAGGTTCCTCCACCACCAAAGAAAAGCAGTAAAGAACCAGCCCCTTTAGGAAGCGGATCAGGAGAGGGAGAGGAAGAACCAAGCAGTCCCATAAAAGGAAAACGCAAAACAGTCTCATGGAGGGAGTAGGGTGTGAGAACGCAGATGTCAATCCAATTAAAATCTTCAATTTGACCACAGAAATTCTAACAAAGGACATGGAAAGTGTCCTGAAAAAAGGACTCAACTATTGTATTGAAGAGCCCTTTGACTTCACAGACTTTAAAATTGACCTCTTTAAGGCTATAAGAAAAATTCACCTTTTTAAGTTTTTTGCAAATCAAAAAAATCACGATAAAAAATCCACAAGCGAGCCTTTGGTACACAAACAAATTAAAGTGGGTCCTTTGGGGTTCTTTGGAGCCGATTCCCTGAATGAAACAGAGATTGAAGATCTCTCTGATCTTTTGGGAATAGATCCTGGGGCATGGGAGGAAACTCCTGTAGTTCAGAAGGAATAACCTGTATTTTTGGGAGGAATAAAATCTACTTTCTATCCTCCTGTCTCCCCAGGTAACAGCATTGATTTGTTTGAAGAGTTAGTTAGCCGCGAAATAGAGGCCCTGATGTATCCACAACCGAAAAAGAATTTGTCTGAGCCCGAACAAAAAGCACTAAATCTAATGAAAAAATGGGAAGAAATTCTCATTAAAAAGGCCGACAAAGGAGGTGGGGTGGTTATAATGTATAAACAAGATTATATTGCTGAGTCTATGCGGCAACTAGGAGACAAACAAACATATGAAGCATTAAAATCCGATCCCACTTTAAAATACCAGAGTGATTTAAAAAATCTGTTAAGAAAATGGGTAGGTCAGGGCGCAATAAGTAAAAAACAGCTGGAAAAACTGTTCCCTGAGCACCCTAAAAGGGCGCACTGGTATTGCATTCCCAAAATCCATAAAAATCAGAAAACACCCCCTGGCCGCCCCATTGTTTCAGGGATCGGGTCCCTAACTGAACCCCTGAGCCAATTTTTAGATTGGCTACTTAGACCCCTTTTGAACAACATACCGGCTTACGTCAAAGATACAGGTGATTTTGTAAGAAACTTAGAAGAACTACAGTGGAGAGAAGGGCTCAGATTGGCTTCTATAGATGTGGAGAGCCTATACACACGGATCCCTCAACAACGGGCAGTAGAAATAATACAGGAGATTTTGGGAAAAGAAAATCTTGATCATGCTCTAGTGGGATTCGTGTGTGAGGCTCTCGCATTTATACTATCTCATAACGCCTTTTCTTTCAGGGACTTGTGGTTCCTTCAAAAAGAAGGGACCGCTATGGGAACGCCAGTGGCATGTACACTGGCTAACCTGTTCCTCTCCCATCTTGAAGAAAAACTGGTCTATACCACCAGTAACCCTTTCCTAAAGCACATAAAGGTGTTTCTCCGCTACGTGGATGACATCTTTATTGCCTGGGAGGGCTCTGAGACTGACTTTAACAGCTTTGTATCTTTTTTAAACCAGAACGATTACAACATGAAATTCACCTCCAGTTTTGGGGACCAGAGACTTGAATTTCTGGATGTCCAGTTGGAGGTGAGAAATGAAACCATCATGAGGTCAGTATTCAAAAAGCCAACCTCAATGAATACCTTTCTCCATTTTGGCAGCGCACATCCTGCACAAACTAAAGTCTCGTTACCCTTTGGCCAATTCCTTAGGCTAAAGAGAATAAATAACGATACAGAGGTCTTAAATATACAGTGCGATAAGATGGAGAGAGATTTCATTGAAAGAGGCTACCCACTGCCAGTAATAAAAAACGCCCGGAAAAAAGCCCTTAATTCTCAATCAAAGAAAAAAATTCAACGGGAAGATGAGAAGAAAAGGTTCGGTTTTCTTTTTAAATACGGGCCCATGTACGATCAGATAAAAAAGGCGATAAGAAAACACTGGCATGTGGTGGAATCTGACAAGGAGCTCTGTGCCTCTGGCATAGGCCCCCCCATGATAAGTTATAAGCGCTGTAATAACCTTAAAGACATTCTTATCAGAAACAGATTGCCCCCAGACAAAAAAACACTAACTTGGTTGGACAAGAAAGACCTACTGGTAATTTCCAGTGTAGAAACTGCAACTTCTGTAAATACCATAAGGTTGAAAATCCGATTAATGTAGGAGGAATCGACCGCATAAGGTGCAAAACGTCGTGGGTCGTATATGTCATTCAGTGCAGTTGTGGTAGGTTCTATATTGGTAAGACTATTCGCCCACTGTATGTTAGATTCCGCGAACATTACAAATCTGTGACATCAGGGTTTGGGTCAAAAAGGTTAATTAACCATGTGCGCGACTGCCACGATGGCAATGCAGATTGTCTTTCCGTTGCAGGGATCGAAGATATTAGACCCACAAAGAAAGGTGGCGACTTAGGGCCCTTACATAGACATCTGCTCCAATGTGAGAGCAGATGGATAATTGAGTCGCGAGCCTGTGGACCACTAGGTCTAAACGACAAGAATGAGCTAGCTCCATTTCTGTAGTCTGCAAGCCATCTCTCTCTCCCTCACCCCTTTTTCTTGAAAAATATTGCACTATTTGTATTTGGGATACTAGCATACGTTAATATCAATAGGTATAATCACCCATAGTTCGTCTTCCGGGCCAGGGGGGCGCCTTGATCCGTTATTTGTGCTCCTTCCTGGTACCGGAGATGAACTCTGGGTCTCCCTTTTTTGTTAATTGGATCGCTGTGTCTTCCTTTATGAACACCCACGACTACTGTGCACATCTCTGTGGCCTATGTTTCTCTTTCCTAACAAGTAAATGGCAACATATCATGTCTAATAAATAATAAATGACACATCATACACGTAGCTTTTGACTGAGTGGCCAATAAGGTGTCGACACATAGAGGCCCGAAGAGGTATCCAGGTGACCATACGTTGCCAGTGTAGTGTGGGTATAGATTATAATACAGGCAGTTGGAGGTGTGTTGGTGTGTCTGTGGAAACAATCCCTCCCTGACCATATACATTATTATATATGTGAATATGTTTGTGATAACATGCATAGTAAAACTTATGGCTTGGAAGGCGCAGGGGTGATGGAATTCTCCCCGTACTGCTGATAATTCAGCCTTCACTTTAGAGGGTTAATCATTCTAATCAATATGACACAAAAAAGGATGGTTTTAAACACCTTTCTTCCCCTTCCCCCCTCCCCATAGGGGAGTTTAATTTAGCTAAATTTTACTTACTATGGAACAACTTGATTCCCCTCTAACCATACATATCAACATTTATATAGATTATGTTTGTAATAAGACACAAAGTAGGACTTGAGGCTTGAACGACGTAGGGGAAACGGATTTTTCCCCCTTACTGCTGACAATTCAGCTTTTATTTTAGACGGTTAATCAATTTAATCATTATGACACAAAGAGAAGGGAAGAAAAGGGGAAAAAGGGGATGGTTTTAAAACACTTTTCTCTTTTTTTTTTTTTTTTCCCCCCTCCCCATCGGGGAGTCGAATCTGGTTCAAGTCCTTGCTTATTGTGGAAATAAAGGTCTAGGCTTAATAGGTGAGTTCCGCCACTAGGATTAATTCCCGCAGACCCACACACTCCTGCCCTTTCTAACCGCACGACACTGGCGCTTCACGTTTGGTTGCCTGGAAAACGCCTGGCATCAGGGGGTGATAACCTTACTTTAAAACACGGCTGTTAGACACTGGTAGTCTGCAGCTGATTGCCCTGATAACACCTGTCATCAGTTAATAGGCGACATTTCCGCCATAAAGTATACCTCAGCGTTGCCTGTGTCATGGCGCTGACAGACATGGCAGTGTCCTCTCTGTGCAGCATTAGGCTGCATTTCTGCATGAAATTGTAATTACTGTGACTTATTCATGTATATACTATGGTGACATTTTTGTAAGCATGTTTTTACTTCATTCTAGTGTTTTTAATTGCACACCTGTATCAAGGAGGAGGTGACGTTTAAGGGAGTTTCCCTATAAATTCTGCCATGACGTCACCTCCCCCAGACCTGTAGAAGCGGGCAAACCGCGAAACAGGACCTGTCGTCTGTACCTTCATGCACCCCCTCCCCGCACCTCTTCAATAAAGAAAGCACCTACGAACACACGGTGAGTGCCGCCTATTTGTTTTCTATACTTGGACTGTAAATGCTTGACTGGCTGATGCAGGCGTAGCACCACCAGGTGGCTGGGGATAAGACAGCGGTCTGTCTTTATGGAGGAATAAGAAAGACCAATAGCCCTGAAGGTGCCCGGTGCCCCTACCTTTCTATACATATTTTGTGAAATTGATCGGTCCTGCCTGCAGGAAAACACAGCTACAACATCTCATATCTTCACAGCATAGACAATTGCCTTCAGATGAGGGATGAGGCAAACTTTTTTTGAGAATGGTGAAGTTAACAAACAAAACCCAGCGCTATTGGTCTGACACTAACCCACAGTGGATAGATCCCTCCAACACTGTTGGGACATAAAAATTGAAGGTATATGGGATACAAAGATAGTGAGGCCATTCTTTTTCAATGGAAACCTCAATGCCATTGGATAACTAAATCATGTAGCAATTTCAGATATCCAGTGGCATTGAGGTTTCCATTGATGAAGAATGACCCCACTATCTTTGTACCCCATACACCACACCATACCATCAATGTTTGTATTCCAGCAGTCTGGGAGGGATCTATCCACTGTGGGTTAGTGTCAGACCAATAGCGCTGGGTTTTGTTTGTTAACTTCATCATTCAGAAAAAAGTTTTCCTCATCCCTCATCTGAAGGCGATTGTCTATGCTGTGAAGATACGAGATGTGCAGCATCTGACACAGCGGATCCTGGAAGCCTGTGCTGCATTACTTCTGCGGTGTTGCTATCAGTGTGTCAGGAGTGGGAGAAGAGGGTTGCATTGACAATCCAACACAATGTACAGCACTTTGAACACATTTTATAAGTGGTCATAAACTTGTAAATAACTCATGAAAGAGAAAGAATAAAGTTATGTTAAAACCAAGCGCACCCATTGTTTTTCTTGTGAAATTCTCAATATGTTTGATGTGTCACATGACCCTCTTCCCATTGAAAAAAATAAAGCTGGATCCAAAATGGCCAACTTCAAAATGGCCGCCATGGTCACCACCCATCTGGAAAAGTTTCCCCCCTCCCATATACTAATGTGCCACAAACAGGAAGTTGATATCACCAACCATTCCCATTTTATTTAGGTGCATCCATATAAATGGCCCATCCTGTAGTTCAATTTTAGTTTTGTTAGACAATAGGACATCTTCAAAAAATGTAGGTCTTTGTTCCTATGAGCATTTGCAAAAAATTAATCTGGCTTTTTCATGATTCCTTTGGAGAAATGACTTCTTCTTGGCAGAGTCGCAATTCAGCCCATATTAATACAGTGCTCGTTTCACTATGGAACATGGCACAATATTACCTGCAGCTTCCACCATCATCTTCACAAGATCTATTGCTTTTGTTCTTGGGTTGATATGCACATGTGAGACCAAAGCACATTCATATCTGGAACACAGAACCCGTCTCCTTCCTGAGTGGTATGATGGCTGAACAATCCCATATTGTCTGTACTTGCACATAATTATTTGTACAGATGATCGAGGCACCTTCAGGTGTCTGGGAAGTTGCACCAAAGGATAAAACAAACTTGTGCAAGTCCACAATTCTCTTTTTGATATCTTGGCTGAATTCTTTAGATTTTCCCATGATGCTACACAATGAGGCAGAGTGTTTCAGGTGTGCATTAAAATACATCCACAGGTGTGTATGTAATTAATTCAGATGTTGCCAGTAAACCTATCAGAAGCTTCCAAACACATGACATCATCATATGGGCTGTCCCAACTTGTGTAAAGGCGTAGCAATCTAAGTGAATGTAAACGTGTGACTCTGCAGGAAGTAAAATAAAACCTTAAAACATTCTCTATCTCCTAATCCTAATTTACCTACAATAACTAAGGTTTATTCTGATTTCATGTCAGATAGTGAGAAAAACATGCAGATGTGCACTTTTATATAGTGTGTGTAAACTTCTGGTTTCAACTGCACCTTTAAAGTGTACAGATGGTACAAGGCTTAGTTTACATTTATATTTTGCTCTACAATGAGAAGTTGCTTTCATCCAAATATCCAAAAAGTGCGATTCACATGAAACCCCCAAAAGAACCGTCCTCTATAATGAGGCCAATGAAGTCACTCTGAACTCCATCTGGCCTCTGTTCTGGCAATGTTCATACTTTAGCACAGGAAAATGTGGTTATATCTAAAAAGAGAGAAATGACAAGGGTGCGGATCATATATACCAGGATGGAGGACTTATACACCAGGGTGGGGACAAATAACCCTGGAAGGGGCCCAGGATGGAGAACATAAGCAGATACCCCCTATAATAATGCGTCATTTCCATATTTATTTCTTCCTTTTTGTTTCTATTTTACTCTTCTGAATCGTAGGTGTGTCTTATGGTCCGGTGCATCTTAGGCTGTGTTCCCAAGATCAGTGTTTGCAGCATTATGGGTGCAGCATATTTGTGCTACATTTATGATGCTACGTTGTACATTACAAGCATAGTCGATGGGACTACAGAAATCCAGTTACTATTGTGCTTGTTTCCTCCACCGCGTTAACTGACATGCAGGTTGGCGTTCCAGCCGGAAGCGATCTTTGTGGGTGAATGCAGGGAAAAGCCGCCGCACCTCGAACACTGTCCATCGGCACAGGGTGGCTGCGTTCACCCACGGAGTTCACCGGTGTCCCCACAGGAGAGTAGACACTTCATCTATTCTGAACAATACAGTAGATTTTTTAACTCTAACAAAAATAATAAGAAAATTGGAAAAAAACATAAGTGATCCCACAAAAGACACAACCTTTCTAAAAATATCAATAAAAATAAAACTAATAATAATAGTAAAAGTATTGGCAAATTAGTATGTAGAATTAACTGCCTTTTTCTTTGCAGGAACCTGTGGACCTTCCCTAGATCCCAGCGATCACGTATTGGACACTCATTATGCAGATCTGATTGACCAGATTACTACAGTGGATCCAGTTTTGGATGATCTTCTCTCTCACAAACTAATAACTCATAAACAATACAGGAGTGTATGGAGCAAATCCACCACCCAGGAGAAGATGAGGGAGCTCTATCATTATTGTAGCAACTGGGAAAGAAGTGATAAGGACAAAGTCATCATAGCGCTAAAAAGAGAAAACCCCTCATCAAGAATCTGGAAAGAAAAGGGTCTATGATGAATTTGTAAATGAGCATGATGTAATATTACTGAAACTAGAGTAACATTTAAGATGGAAATTTATTGTGCATCACAATATGTCTTTAGACCTGGCCTGAATTTGGTCTGCTTATGCAATTAAGGCCAACATGAAAAATTAAGGTAAAACTCACCTTACGATCAAATGAATTGTACATTTTTATGTGCAAATAATAAAACAAAATAAAATAAATAATACCTTGCCCATGTGACACTTTACCATAAATATTCCTTACTAACACTTGAAGAGCTTCTCTTTCATCACAACTTGGAAAAAAACCATGAGTACCTTGGCTAACATTGTGTAGCCCTTCCAGTCTTCTGTAATACTCTACTACAGGTTTAATCTTCTACCATATTATATCTGGCATATATTAGGTCTAAAACCTTCTGACCTTGAAATCAACAATTAGGTCTGAAAGTTCATTACGAGCCTCATTGAGCGCTTAGAGAGGGTCATGAGCCACATTGAGCTCTTAGTAGGGTCATGAGACACATTGAGCTCTTAGAGAGGGTCACGAGCCACATTGAGCTCTTATGGTACCTTTACACGCCACGACGGCAGGCTGGATACATCGCGCTACAAGCTACAATTGTAGCTTGTAGAGTCCATATCGCCTGTAGTAGCGGCGTCTGAAGAGGCGACGCTACAGCCGGCGACAGATACATCTGTTTATGGTCTCTGCTCATAAACTTAAGGCAACATCGCCGATGGTAGCGAGCTGTATCGGCGTGTAAAGAGGCAACGGAAGGGAACTCTGGACACCCGGGGCTGTAGCTGCAATGTAGCTAAGGCGTGACCTCGGCTCCATGTTACCGCGCCCCATGTGCGATCATTGGTGGAAGCTGCTGCATGACGATTGGTAGTCGCTGCATAGGGAGGCATATTTAAAGGAGCTGACGAGTCACACTACACAATCGCTCGAGCGTGCTGTATTACTCAGCCTCCTGCGATGCCTGCCCAATCAGGATGTTATTGCTTCGTCCTATCAGCGTACGGACGGCTCGTAATCCACAATTGTGGCACGCCTATGTGCTGTCCCTGCTGCACCAGGTCCGCCCATAGTAGCTGGTTGTAGCGGTGTGTAAATGAGCAACAGCTGGCTACTTGAGACACCCGGCGATGTAGCTAGCTATAGATGTAGCGTGGCGTAGCGCACCTTGTGGCGGCGTGTAAAGAGGGTGCGTTGACCGTTTGTAGCCGTTTGAGCGTGCTCGTGCACGTGAAGTAGCGCGATGTATCCAGCCTGCCGTGGCGGCGTGTAAAGGTACCCTTAGAGAGGGTCACGAGCCACATTGAGCTCTTAGTAGGGTCATAAGACACATTGAGCTCATAGGGTACCTTTACACGCCGCCACGGCAGGCTGGATACATCCCGCTACTTCACGTGCACGAGCACGCTCAAACGGTTACAAACGGTCAACGCACCCTCTTTACACGCCGCCACAAGGTGCGCTACGCCACGCTACATCTATAGCTAGCTACATCGCCGGGTGTCTCAAGTAGCCAGCTGTTGCTCATTTACACACCGCTACAACCAGCTACTATGGGCGTACCTGGTGCAGCAGGGACAGCACATAGGCGTGCTCCAATTGTGGATTACGAGACGTCCGTACGCTGATAGGACGAAGCAATAACATCCTGATTGGGCAGGCATCGCAGGAGGCTGAGTAATACAGCACGCTCGAGCGATTGTGTAGTGTGACTCGTCAGCGCCTTAAATATGCCTCCCTATGCAGCGACTACCAATCGTCATGCAGCAGCTTCCACCAATGATCGCACATGGGGTGCGGTAACATGGAGCCGAGGTCACGCCTTAGCTACATTGCAGCTACAGCCCCGGGTGTCCAGAGTTCCCTTCCGTTGCCTCTTTACACGCCGATACAGCTCGCTACCATCGGCGATATAGCCATCTGTTTTTGAGCAGAGCCCATAAACAGATGTATCTGTCGCCGGCTGTAGCGTCGCGTCTTCAGACGCCGCTACGACGGGCTACATTGGCGCTACAAGCTACATTTGTAGCCTGTAGCGCGATGTATCCAGCCTGCCGTCGCGGCGTGTAAAGGTACCATTAGAGAGGGTCACGAGCCACATTGAGCTCTTAGAGATGGTCACGAGCCACATTGAGCTCTTGGAGGGTCACGAGCCACATTGACCTCTTGGAGAGGGTCGTGAGCCACATCTGCTTCCTGCATCTTCCAATGTAGTGCCACTAAAAGCCCCCATAATCCGTACAATGACTGCCAAAGCTTTTCCATAGAAATCACACAGAGGCAGTATACCAAGATCCAGAGATTCCTACTAATGATGAGCGAGCATGCTCGGCGCTACTCGTTACTTGTCCAAGCATCTCAGTACTCGGGATGCTTGGCGAGCACCGAGTACCGCTGAGATGCTCGGACTCTTCACTAATAATTATCGTTCTGACACAAATATACAGCTGCCTTCAGTGCACACAGTGAGCTGGCACCTCACAGAGAGCAGATTGATTGTTAGGATCCCTCTGGGGTGCACAGCGAGGTGTTGTATGCTGCGACAATCTGAAAAAGACCACCCTCCCGCCCTTTCCCAGAAACACTCATTTTATAGCTGGATGTCTGTGGGTGGAGCCTATCACTCATTGCCTTACATTGGGCTCGGTGCTCGGGTTGAGCACCGGGCATCTCGATATGCTCGACCCAAATATCGAGCACCCAAGCATTTTACTGCTCGCTCATCACTAATTCCTACCTTACCCCCCAATTCAGATCTTCTCTTCTATGTGGGGCTATTCACAAAGGTCGCTATCTGAAGACCTGCTCTTCTGAGCTGTTAGGAACAGCTGGTGCTTATACACCAAGCTGGCTGACAATTGTGAACCACTCACTACTTTGTGAGTTGCATGTGGCTTCTGAGCAACAGGTTAGGGACCCTTGTATCATTGTATACTGGCAAAAAAGATGCTGCTGCAACTGTGCGGTATGTTAGTTTTGTAGACAGGATAAGGATTTTGCCTCCCTGTCTTTCTCTATCTACAGTGGGGAAAATAAGTATTTGATACACTGTTAATTTTGCAAGTTTACCCTCTACAAAAAATAGAGTGGTCTGTAATTTTTATTGTAGTTTCACTTCAACTGTGAGAGATAGAAGCTGAAAATTTTTTTAGAAAACCACATTGTATGATTTTCAAATAATTTTGTTGCATTTTATTGCATTAAAAATGTATTTGATCACTGACCAACCAGCAAGAAATCTGCTCTCACAGAACTGTTATGGTGGGGTTACACGTCCCGATATCGGGACGATATCGCATACAACGCCGCGGGAGCGCGCATTTCGGGAGCGCTTTTCCCGATATCGCATCGCCGGTTTACACGCTGCGATATCGGGAAACAACGTCCCTCCGATGTCTACGCCGACCAACCCAGGAACGACCATTTAACATGGGAGTGAATGGGTGACGTGAGCGTAGACATCGGAGTTGGGCTGTCACACGCAGCGATGCTGCTACAACGGCCTTGCGATATCGGCGAGTTGAATAGCTTTGCTATTCAACTCCGATATCGTTTTGGCATCGTTCCAGCATCGCGTTGTACTGTCAAACAGTACAACGCGCACCCGATATCGGCTCCAACTCGCAACCCACGTGACTTTTTGTCGGAGTTGGGTCGGAGTTGGACGCCGATATCGGGACGTGTAAACCCACCATTAGTTTTGTCTCCCCTATTCTGCATTCATTACTTGTATTAAGTGAACCTATTTAAACTCATCACCTGTAGAGAAGACTCCAGTCCCCACAGTCAATCACACTCTAACGTCTCCACCATGGCTGAGACCAAAGAGTTGTCTAAGGACACCAGAGACAAAATTCTGGATCTGCATCAAGCTGGGATGGGCTACAGGTCAATAGACAGCAGCTTCTTGAGAAGAGAACAACTATTTGTACAATTAGAAAGTGGAAGAAACCCCAGATCAGGGGCGGACCTACTGTGGTGCAGCTGGTGCAGCTGCACCAGGGCCCCGACTGGCTAGGGGCCCCTCAAGCCTGCAGGGGGGCCCCCCAGCTGACTCCCGTGACCCTGTGTCAGAGGAGAGAGGAGAGGAGGGTAACTGAGGGAAGCTTCCTGCTTCCCCTGGCTGATCCCGCCCCTCCTCTCCTCTGCCGCCCCGGCTGCCAGGACTTCAAAGCGCGGCTCGGCGCAGCAGGTAGGAGCCGCATCACCCACAGCAAATCCCCCACCCCCGCTCCTCGCCGACGTCCACTAGCGTAGCCCCCCCCCGCTCCTCACCAGCAGCTGCTGCACCAGGGCCCTCCGGGTTCAAGGTCCGACACTGCACAAGATGGCTGTCAATCTTCCTCAGGCTGTGGCTCCATGCAAGATCTCACCTCGTGGGGTAAGGATGATTCTGATAATAATCAGGAATCAGCCCAGAACTACATGGGAGGACCTGGTCACTGACCACAACAGAGATGGGACCACAGTCTCAAAGATAACTGCTAGTAACATACTACACTGTCATGGATGAAATCCTACAGGCATACAAGGTCCCTCTGCTCACACCAGTACATGTTAAGGCCTGTCTAAAGTTCACCAATGATCACCTTGATGATCAACAGGAGGCATGGAAGAAGGTTATGTGGTCAAATGAGACCAAAATAGAACTTTTTGACTGAGAATATTTAGAGAAAGAAGAAGGATGAGTACAACCCAAAGAACACTGTCCCAACTGAGCATGGGGGTGGAACATCATAATTTCAGGGGGCTTTTTCTACAAACAGAACAGGATGACTGCACCATATTGAAGGAAGGATGGATGAGGTCATGCATCTCAAGATTTTGACCAACATTCTCCTTCACTCAGTAAGGGCCACTTTACACACACCAACTTATCTGTCCAACTTCTGACCAACTTGCTGGTTGCAGTGAAATCATGGACACATTGTTCTATTTTGTGACTATGTACAATGGAGCAATCTGTCCATGATTTCACTGCAACCAGCAAGTTGGTCAGAAGTTGGACAGATAAGTTGGTGTGTGTAAAGTGGCCATAAGAGCTTTAAAGATGGGTCATGACTGGATCTTCTATCATGACAATGAGCTGAAACACAAAGCCAGGGCAACTAAGCAGTGGCTCCATAAGAAGCATTTCAAGATCCTGGAGTGACTTAGCCAGTCTCCAGAACTGAACCAAATAGAAAATCTTTGTTGGGAGCGGAATCTCAATGTTGTCCAGTGACAGCCCCAAAATCTGAAAGATCCGAGAAGATCTGTATGGCGGAGTGGACCAAAATCCCTGCTGTCATGTGTGCAGGAAACTACAGAAAACATCTGATCTTTGTAAGTGTAAACTAAGGTTTCTGTACTCAATATTAAGTTTTGTTTTTCTATCATATCAAACACTTATTTCATGCAATAAAATGGCAATTAATTAATTAAAAATCATACAATGTGATTTTCTATATTATTTTTTAGACTCTCTCTCACAGTTGAAATTACCTACTGTAAAAATGACAGACCTCTCCGTTCTATATATAGGTGGGGAAAACATGCAAAATCCCCAATGTATCAAATACTTATTTACCCAACTGTACTCTACTGTATTATTGTATGTCCACTGATTTCAATGGGTTTTCTATATAGGTATAGGTCTATGTCATTGTGACAAAATAATATAAATATATTGTTTACTGTACTTTCATCCATATATACAGTATGGATTAGTGTACTCTGGATACCTTGTATACTTACCATTTGCACTCCCTGTTTGATACATAAATTTATATGTCATATATACATGTACAATGGAAATGTGCGCCCCCTTCTTATGTATGTACACCCCCGCCCCCTGGCATGTTTGAATAAAGCAATAATATTTTGATATTACATGGATGTTTGATCGCTCTCATTTTTCCATTTCGTTTGTGTATATTATGCGATTGGTCAATTATTCATACTGGACCAATTATAACCGCATTAATTATGAAGGTAATACAGCAAAATCTTTGACTTTGATTTCAATGGTGTTCAGGGTGTTCGGTGAACAATTTGGCAAATGCTCCACATCCGGAGAAAGCAGCCAAATTTGAACCTGGAGGTGTTCGCTCATCTCCTCCAATTATGTTGTCCCATGCATGGATTTATTATCAGTATTTAATTTATTGTCTTAATTATTAATTACCGTAATTAATTTAATTATTAATACGTTTACGGTAATTATATTAATTTATATTTGGATGCACTTTTCCCTGTGAGGACCTGTTGATCATGTGATTTTCATCATTATCATTTCTTTCTTTTCCTTGGTATAATGGACACACACTTGTTAGAATCACACTATGACTAAAGCTGGCTTCACATAGCGGGTTTGATCCGATTCATGGCTGTTAAGGTGAACCTGACAGCTCCGGAGTGGCTAATGTGCCCTCCGGTCCAGTGTGCAGCTGGCACCACTGATGAATCACGACCGCGGCTCGCAGGGAGCGAGCCGCGGTCCTGAAACTACAGTAGTGTGCAGCCGCAGGTGTCCAATTCCTGGATCCTCCCGGACCGGGGCAATCCGGCCCCATAGGCTCCCAAGTTAGGGAGTGCTGGATTGCCCCGGATCTTGGAGGATTCGGGCGAATCCGGGAGAATCCGGGAGAAGGCAATTAGAGGAGATATTCTCCTCTTGGACACAAAAACGCTGCAGGCAATGTTTTTGTGTCCGCGAGAGAATTCTGAATTCTCCCGGATTGTCCCGGACAGATAGAAACCGGATGGCAGAGAGCTGCCATCCGACTTCTATCTGGCCCCATAAAATACTATGGGGCCAAAATCCGGTCCGGGGCTGTCCCGTTTACACGGACAGCCACAGATCTGATCAAACCCACAGTGTGAAGCCAGCCTAAGAACCATTATGTCAGAAACATGTAATTGTTGATTCAGGGATCCCTATTATTTTTTTTCTATTTGTCTATTTGTCTAGTTTTGTCATCATTTTTCCTAAGGACGTTATTGTTGGATGACTTTTTTCCCTCTTTATAAACAGTATGAGCCCTCTCATAGATGCTGTATCCTGTATACAAAAGCAATAATAGAATTCCAGCTCATCAATTGCAGGACTTTAGAATGAGGATTCCTTGGGTGGTTCAGGATCAATCATAAAAAGAAAAGTTATATCTGTCAGCAAAAGCTTCCAGGGCAATTCAACTAAACGTTATATTAAAAACCCTTTTAAAAGCCGATCATGATAAAAAGTAGTGGGGGGATTCCAGAGATCAATTCATGTGTTTTGAACGTGGATGATCTTAGGCCAGGGCCACACTTGGGAGCCTGCATCCAATGCGTTATTGGATCCAGTTTTTTCAGTTGCCATCGTCATGTCATTTTTGCCTCAGTTAAAGTTTGCATTAATGCATGCATATCCCATAGGGTCCCATGTTATCAACAATGCATGCGTTTCCCATAGACCCCCATGTTAAAAAAACGCATGTGTTTTTGAAAATGCACCAAAAAACGTTGTAGACCCTATTAAAAACGGATTTTTCAAAAACGCAATGCGTTAAACGGGTTGCACTTTTGACACACTTTTGCAACGCGTTTTTTGCATTGGAGTCTATGGGTGCATTAATGCATGCGTTTTTACACATTTCCACATGTCAAAAATGGATCCAGTTAGCGGATTGCAGACGCAAGCGTGGCTCTGGCCTAAGGCTAAGTTTCAATGGAGATAAAAATCTGCAACTTCTGACAATATACACTCCAAAAAAGGTGTCATCGATGCGTGTGTTTGTGCGTATTTGGTGCAGGAGTGTGCAGATTTTTGTCCTGTGTGATTTCATGTCAGTGAAATTGTGAATAAAATGTATTGTGTACATGTATATAATATGAGGGCACCTGGTGAGAGGCTGCACGAGGGGTTTTAAACCACGACTTTATTACAATCACTGTTTGAAGGGCCGTCGGGTTTTGCCGGCAGAGTGAGACTTATCTACGCCATTTCTATGCAAAGATCTGTCAGATGCGGCGTTCGAGCTTGATCTACGCCATTAGTGACTGTTCTGTGCATAGAGAACTTTCAGAATTGGCGGAGACCACGCTCCAAAGCCCCAGTTGACAGATCTTTGCATAGAAATGGCGTAGATAAGTCCCATCAGTCTTGATGGCTCAACCTCTGAAAGTTTTTTTTTTACATTCATTTGGCTCCATCCTGCTGACTTATCTCATGATGGCTGTACTGTGCCAACATAGGATATATGTCTTTTTCCTAGTCCTGGAGCCAAGAGACACATAATGTCATCTGCCGTACTGTGACTGATTATATATCAAGTTCAACACAATCATCTTTGTTCTCCCTATTGTTCATTTACTGCATGGAGCATCAAAAGCCAAGCCCCTTTGTGGAGGTTTTTATATTTCTTGTAAAAAAATTGTTTTATTTGACACTATATCTACTCTATAATTGCCGTAGGCATTTTCGTGTCGGACCCCGGCACGCCGTGGCTTTGTCACTATGTGACGTCATCACGTGCGAGGCATTGCCCGCATAGCGGGCATTGCGACCCCTCGCCGCTGTCATCCCGCTCCGGAGCAGCTGCTGTCAGCACATGCTGACACAGTGCTCCGGAGCCTGTGCCCCTGTGCCCCTGTGCCCCAGTGCCCCTGTGCCCCAGTGCCCCTGTGCCCCTGTGCCCCAGTGCCCCTGTGCCCCAGTGCCCCTGTGCCCCTGTCATCCCGCTCCGGAGCAGCTGCTGTCAGCACATGCTGACACAGTGCTCCGGAGCCTGTGCCCCTGTCATCCCGCTCCGGAGCAGCTGCTGTCAGCACATGCTGACACAGTGCTCCGGAGCCTGAGCCCCTGTGCCCCTGTGCCCCAGTGCCCCTGTGCCCCTGTGCGAGCACTTGCGGCGCGGTTGCGGTAATCCCCATAAGGATTACCGCAACCGCGCCGCAAGTGCAAGTTGCGGCGCGGTTGCGGTAATCCCCATAGAAAGTATATGGGGACTTGCGGCAGGTGCGGCAAGTGCGGTTTTGCCGCACCTGCCGCAAGTCCCCCTATACTTTGTATGGGGATTACCGCAACAGCGCCGCAGATGCGGTTTTTAAATAAAATAAAATAATCTTTATAGAAATAAATTCACTTAAAATAACAAATAATAAATAAATTTAATAATAATAAAAATAGTAAAAAAACAAAACAAAATAAATAATAAAATAAAAAATAGCTATCTACTATAATCAAATTAATGCACGTTCTAGAATCCCGATGCATTTGCATCGGGCTCACAGCTAGTATATATATATGTGCCTAACCTATTCCTTCTGGTTGCTCATCCTTCTTAAGGCCCCATTACACGGTACAAGATCGTGAACGATATTGCTGCAACGTCAGGGGTTTGGAGACGTTGAAACGACATTGTTAGTACATCTTTGTGACACTGAGATATAATTACGATAACTCGTTGGATCGTTGATCGCAGATTTGAGAACATGTTCTCAAATCAGACAATCTGTGATCATCCAACCTGCTACATCGTTGTGTGTGACACCGCAATAACGATGTCGTTAACGACTTCACCTATTCACAGTAGTGAGCAAGTATCGTTCGCTGGGTTGGTGCGTCGTGCACGATATCTAGACATGTGACATCTCACCAACCATCTCTAAACGATGTCCTAACGACCGCCCGCTCATGAGATCGTTGGCGATCTCGTTTCAACATTGAAGCCTGTAACGGTACCTTAACTGGCTGATATATAGCTCCATATTGGCCTCAATGCATTGGTTTCTTACTCTAGGATACTTATGTCCCACTACTATCTGCATACAGAGAATCAAGCCTTGGTCTATTACAGACTTCTTGATGCTCTTGATGATGTCCCATTACTGTCATGTTAAATCTCTTTCAGGACCATGTTTTGTATTGTCTAATTGCCGCTACAAACACCCATTTAATCTTGATGTGTATTCACTCATCCAATGCACATTTGCAGGTGCCCATAACTTGTAACACTATCAGTTTCCCCCACTTACAGGGCTATCTCTATCGTCCTCTGTTCTGCCAAGCCAGTGACTATGGGTACGGCCTAACAATGATGCACCTCCGGTTGTGTCTAGGAAGTCTCCTCCCCTATATTACACGGTCGTAATGGTAACCGGATACCGTGACGATGACGTGTTTCCAGTCCTGCGGCTGATCTATGCACATGTGCAATCTATTACCTCATTACTATATGCATATAAACTCTGGTAACCTAGTACAAAGCAGCCCTTACCCCTGACGAAGCTACACCCCAGCAGCGATACACGTGGGGCTGGGAGCACATGGTGTGCTCACCCTCATAGCTTTTCTAATTCTTGGTTTGTTGGGAAAACTTGAATATGGGATCTAGACTTGGTTCACACATTTTGACTAAGGCTGGCTTCACATTAGCGTTCGCCTCCGAAACTGCATATTGCGACGGGCGAACGCAAGCCGACTGCAAGTACCGCCCATCCCTATGTTTAACATGGGGACGCGCGGTGTATGCGGTCGGATGCGGATAGCCTTGCGTACCCATTGCCCTCCATGTGTGATTTGTACTTTGTACGCATGCAGAGCCTTGCGTACAAATCATACATTCGCGTCCGCAGCGAATCTGCAACATGTTACGTACAGATAGTAGATTCTGTGCAGCCGGGAATGTTTGTTTTGTACGCAAGCCTCTGCATGTGTACAAATCAAACATGGGGGGCAATGGGTGCGCATGGCCATCCGCACCCAGTGAACGGTAATGTGAAACCGGCCTTACCTTGGTAGTGCATGACTTTACAGTCTTTAGGACATTACTGTGGTTTGCTACCTGACTTCTTATTATTGACTCTTAGGGCCACTTTACACACACCATCTTATCTGTCCAAATTCTGACCAACTTACTTGCAGTGAAATCATGGACACATTGCTCCATTTTGTGGCTGTGTACAAATGGAACAATGTTTCCATGATTTCACTGCAACCAGTGAGATGGTCAGAAGTTGGACAGATAAGTTGGTGTGTGTACAGTGGCCATCACCTGATCTGTGGTTGGTAGACACTTAAATTGTGCTACTATATTACATCATCTGTACCCAGGTCCCCTTAAACCTGTGTGCATAAGGCAGACAGATGTTACAATACCATGTACTGACATTTATATACCTTCATTAGTTTTTATCAGGCTGGTGTCCTTTAATCTGTATTTATTTCTTTCACATGATCTGTACAGTTTTTATCTAATATTGGTTATTTGCCACTGACGTATACTTGTTCTGTCATAACAAGCCATAACTTTGTTATTTTGAGGTATATCACACTGCTGTAATACCTTTTAATACCTTTTGGTCTTGTGCATTGTATATTCTTTACATGTATTTATGGCATTGTTCACACACAATTTGCGTTTTTTTTTAGCACTCCTAAAACCACATGCGTTTTTTTAGGAGTGCTAAAAAATGTCTCTTGTGTGTCTGAAAGGAAATTTAGCCTTTTTGGACTTTCCTCAAAAACGCAAGCGTTAACGCAGGGTGCATAAATGTGCCTTTTAAAAATGCATGCGTTTCCCATAGGGCCCCATGTTATAGAAACGCATGTGCGTTTTCCCAAAAAACACATGCGTTTTATTAACATGGGCCCTATGGGAAACGCATGCGTTAACGCAGGGCACATATAATAATAATAATAATACAGCTTTATTTATATAGCGCCAACATATTCCGCAGCGCTTTACAATGTAGGGTTAGAGTACAGAAAATATAATACAGTAAGTAATTACAGTAGAGAACAAATAAAGTACAATAATTGGATACAAAACAATAGGCATAGAATCAATGTGAAAAAGAAAATACAATAAATAAAGCAAGAAATGAAGGTGACCCTGCTCAAAAGAGCTTACAATCTACAACGGGATAGGGGTTGCACAAGGTGTGACGAAATGGACCCTTTAATATATAATGTAGGAGGATTTCTTATTCATCCAGACATATCATATTGTATATAGGTTTGTAAACTTGTAATGGTCAAAGAGAATTTCTTACAGTATTGTCATAGATTTCTGTGGTTAAAGTTTAGCTTGGTAATGTAATTATCTAACCTGTTTGTCATTGAAGGCCAGAGAACTTAATTATGCTAATCGTCCATTGTCTATTACCCTGTGAATGTGGATTGAGGCCCCAGCCACTATTGTGTTAATGTCATGGTTTGCAGACTGATTGTCTCATGCTAACTTTCCATTGTATCACTGCTAGCATTTGGATCAGCATTTGGATTGCAATAGGACTAAAATATGTTAAATGAGGATTGGAGTTCAGCCAATGAAAAGACTGTGTTATTGCACCAATCATGACGTCCCCAATATCCTACAATGAGGGCTGAGGGTATATAAGGAGGACTGTTCACTTTAACCAGTAGTTTTGGAGTTATATTCTGTCTAGTGGCCTCAGTCTAGGGATTTTCGGTCCCGTCTAGAGGTCACTGGATTGGATACAGGCAGCTAATCTAGGGTCTTCGGATCCGGTTAGCGAGCCATAACCCCAGGCCTAGGCATTTCGGTGCCGACCAAGGGGATCAGAACACGGACTAAAGAACCACAAGGACTTCAGTATCGGATTATCGGATTCGGCTGTGATAAAGACTGCACAAGATACTTAAGGACAAGGAAGCAACCCAGGTTGGGACGATACAGTCACCTGGCTACAGACTTTGCCGTGCTGCATTCTAAACCCTGGTGAGCCAGCGGAAGGGTGAGACTCTGTTGCCTGTTACTTGTTGTGTTTTGCTTGGTTATGCGTTATATGCTGTTAACTGTTTGGGGATCCAATAAAGCCTTGATATTGTGATTCCCTCACCCTGTGTTGTCTGAGTAGTGTTCCGCCCACGGTTATGGAGCTCGGGCGTTCAGTTGGGGATGAGCCCTGGTCCACGTTGTCTTTGTAAAGGCGGCTGGGCCTGCGGACGAGAGCGCCCCTGACCCCCGGGTCTCCACACAAGGTGTCGGGGCTTATTGCACTGATGGTCCAGGCATCTTGAGGAAATGGGGCATAGGGCTAAGCTTACATGGATGGTCATTATACAGTCTGTGTAGACCTTTTTGGTTTGGTGGAGTTTGTAGAAGAGTAATGTCCAGAGGATAGCCCATTCACTGTCTACAGTACAATGGACTTATTAGGGAGTATGATAGGCCACCTTAAAAAGATGCGTTCTTAGGGATCGCCTGAAGCCATGCAAGTTGTGGATAGTCCTGATTTCTTTGGGTAAAGCATTCCAGAGTTTTGGTGCAGCTCTGGAAAAGTCTTGGAGCCGGGAGTGGGAGGATCGGATTAGTGCAGATGTTAGTCGAAGGTCATTTGAGGAACGTAGAGAGCGGGTGGGGTGATAGACAGAGATGAGGGAGGAGAGGTAGGGGGGTGCTGCTCTGTGAAGAGCTTTGTGGGTGAGAACAAGCAATTTGAATTTGATCCTGTAGTATACGGGCAGCCAGTGCAGTGACTGGCACAGAGCAGAGGCATCTGAGTAACGATTGGCAAGATGGGTGATCCTGGCTGCTGCATTAAGGATGGACTGGAGAGGAGAAAGTCTGGTGAGGGGGAGGCCGCTTAATAGAGAGTTGCAATAGTCAAGGCGGGAATGGATTAGGGCCACGGTGAGGGTTTTTGTTGTTTCCAGGGTGAGAAAGGGGCGGACTCTAGAGATGTTCTTCAGGTATAAGGGACATGAGCAGACGAGAGATTGCGTGTGGGAGGAGAAGGAGAGATCGGTGTCAAACATAACACCCAGACAGCGAGCCTGCTGTCTAGGCGTTATCGTAGTGCCGCATACTGAGAAAGAGATGTCCGATTTAGGGAGGTTAGTGGATGGGGGGAGCAGAAGAAGTTCAGTTTTGGAAAGGTTTAGTTTCAAATAGAGAATGGACATGATATTGGAAACTGCAGATAGACAGTCATTGGTGTTCTTTACTACCGCAGGGGTAAGGTCAGGGGCTGAAGTGTATAGTTGTGTGTCATCAGCATAAAGATGGTACTGAAAGCCAAATCTGCTGATGGTCTGTCCAATCGGGGCCATGTAGAGAGAGAAGAGGAGAGGGCCAAGGACTGAACCCTGAGGGACCCCAATAGTGAGGGGAAGAGGGGAAGAAGTGGAGCCAGCAAAAGATACACTGAAAGAGCGGTCAGAAAGATAGGAGGAGAGCCAGGAGAGAGCAGTGTCCTTTATGCCAATGGAGTGCAGCATAAAGAGTAGGAGCTGATGGTCGACAGTGTCAAAAGCTGCAGAGAGATCAAGGAGAATAAGCAGAGAGTGGTCACCATTACGTTTTGCTGTCAGAAGGTCATTGGTCACTTTGATGAGGGCAGTTTCTGTGGAGTGAAGGGGTGGAAACCAGACTGTAATGGATCTAGAAAAGAGTGCGCGGAGAGGTAATGGGTGAGGCGGGAATAGACCAGGCGCTCCAAGAGTTTAGAGATGAAGGGGAGATTGGAGACTGGTCTCTAGTTATTTGTGCAGGTTGGGTCGAGAGTGGTTTTCTTTAATAATGGAGTAATGATCGAGTGTTTGAAGGAGGAAGGGAAGATGGCAGAAGAGAGGGAGAGATTGAAGATTTTGGTTAGATGAGTGGTGACGACTGGAGAGAGGGACTGGAGCAGGTGTGAGGGAATGGGGTCAGTAGTGCATGTGGTGGGACAAGAGGAAGAAAGGAGCCTGGAGACTTCTTCTGTGACTGGGTCAAATGTGGAGAGTGAACCGGAGGAGATGTGGGGAAGAATGGGGGTGGCAGCGCTTGGAGGCTGAGAGCTGATTTCCTGGCGGATGTTGTCTATTTTCTCCATGAAGTAGGAAGCCAGGTCATCAGCACAGAGGTCAGTGATGGGGGCCTGCACTTTAGGACTGAGGAGAGAGTGAAAGGTGTCAAAGAGTTTTTTTGGATTGTTGGATAGTGAGGAGACCAGGGTGGTGAAGTAGGTCTGTTTGGCAAGGTGAAGGGCAGAGTTGTAGGTTTTTCGCATGAATTTATAGTGGATAAAGTCTCCTGGTGAGCGAGTTTTCCTCCATAGACGTTCAGCACTCCTAGAGCATCGCTGGAGGAATCGAGTTTGTGGTGTGAGCCAGGGCTGTTTTGTTCTCTGTTTGGAGGTTCTGCGGGTGAGGGGCGCTACTTGGTCCAGGGAGCTTCTGAGAGAGTCATTGTAGTGATTTACTGCCTGATCTGGAGAGGATATTGAAGAGATTGGGGACAGAGATGAGATGAGGAAGTCTGTGAGTGCTTGAGGGTTAATGGCCTGTAGATTTCTGGATGTGTGATAGGTAGGATTGGGCTGTGTTGGCCCAGGGTTAGTGAGTGAGAAGGAAAGAATGTTGTGGTCAGAGAGTAGAGTTGAGTTATCCAAGGGGGAGGATGAGCAGAGCCGGGTAAAGACAAGGTCAAGGGTGTTACCATTTTCGTGTGTCTTAGAGGTTGAGAGCTGTGATAGGCCAAGAGAGGTAGTTAGAGATAGGAGCTGGGATGCAGATGGGGATAGAGATGGGCGAGTCCTAAAAGACTCGGAATCGCAAGACCCCAACGAGTCCGAGTGCAGGACTCGGGACTCGTTGCGAGTCCAATGTTAATGAATAGGGAACCGAGTAATAGCGAATAATGACATTTACAACTCGCTGATGTGTCTCTGAAAGTGTGCGAGTCCAAATTGGTTTTAAGTGCGCACAGCCACCGAGATGTGGTTTGGTGTTGCTGTATGCGTCACTTGCTGGCGGGGTAAGTGTGCGCGCTCACACTTGGCAGTGAAGCCGCACACTACACTCCGTAAAAAAATTGGTTTTAAGTGCGCACAGCCACCGAGATGTGGTTTGGTGTTGCTGTATGCGTCACTTGCTGGCGGGGTAAGTGTGCGCGCTCACACTTGGCAGTGAAGCCGCACACTACACTCCCTAAGGTGGTGTACGTGCTATTTAAAGGTAGGAGAGCAGCAACGCACTGGTCTGCCACAGAAAAAATAACGCTCTATGGGTTATTAGGAACAAAAATCGATCTGGTGCAAAAAACAAAAAGGAAACAGCACCTCAGCTAAGCCTCTGAGTGCAGCTGTTAGCAAAGCTGAGTGAGTAAGCTAAGCTATGAGGTCCGTCCTGTGTGCACTGTAAGGCTTCTCCTTCCTTCCCTCCCTGCCTGCCTGCCTACACAGCACTACTCTGTCCTCCTCCTAGCTCTCAGAAGAGCTGTTTGAGTTAATATAAGGAATCTTCCCTACACTGACAATCCCTGATCTGCTCCAGCATATATCTCTCTCTCCCTATACTAGGTCAGATCGTCTCAGGAATGTGGCCAAAATGGCGGGGACAAGCCTTATATACTGCCTTGCCTGTCATACATGACATAGGCATCACGATGGACAGCAGCCAATCATAGTCCTGACACAACCAACTTTGCTATGCCATTACTGACTATGATTGGCTATCTTCACAAGTTTTCTGACCTAACACGCACGCTGTGCTGACTCGGAACATAACAGATTCTGTATTCGAGAGTCCGACTCCCGAATACAGTATACAGGACTCGGAATCGTAGACTCGTAGGACTCGGAATCGTAGACTCGCTCAGACTCGCTGCTGACAGCGGGTATCTGTGAAGAGTCAAGCTTATTGCCATTGAATTCCATTGGACTCGTCACTGTGCGAGTCCAAGCTGGGAGATTCGCCGAGTAACGAGTCCTGCGAGTACCTTCAGAATCGCCGAGTCCCGAGTCCTAGCGAGTAGACTCGCCCATCCCTACTGTTTATGGGAATGTTAAAGTCTCCCAGAATAAGGGTTGGTAAATCTGAGGACATGAAATGCGGGAGCCAAGTGGAGAAATGGTTGAGGAACTGGGTGGGTGACCCTGGGGGGCGCTATACCACCGCTACTTTGAGGGGGAGGGGATGGAATAGCCTAATGGTATGGACCTCAAAAGAAGGGAATGAGAGTGATGGGGCTGGAGGAATGACCTGGAAAGTACATTGTGGGGACAGGAGGAGGCCAACTCCACCGCAACGTCTGTTCCCAGGTCTAGGGGAGTGAGAGAAGTGTAAGCCGCCGTAAGAAATAGCAGCAGGGGAAGCAGTGTCTGAATCCTGGATCCAGGTTTCTGTGAGGGCCAGCAGGTTAAGAGAGTTGGTAAGGAAGTAATTGTGAATGAAGGGAAGTTTGTTGCATACAGATCGTGGATTCCAGAGAGCGCAATTAAAAGAGGGAGATGAAGGTGTGCAGGTGATATTAATAAGGTTAGTGAGGTTTCTGTGTGAGGTGGGAGAGGGGTTGAAGTTAGCAGAGGGTGGACCAGGGTTGGGAGAGATATCACCTGAGAGGAGCAGCAGTAAAAAGAGAAAGAGCAGATAGATTTTGGAATTAGGACATCATTTATTATGACAAACTTTGGAATATGATGGGCTGAGAGTATTCAGTAAACTGAAGATAGCATGGGAGCTGTACATAGAGTGGGGCAGGAGAGAGGGCTGATGTGAATGAGTGGTGATGGAGGGGGGATGGGGTGATAAAAATTGGTGGCGAGAGCACATAAGAAAACAAACAGTGAAATACAAGACATGGTAAAGATTAGTAGTGAATGGAGTTATGCACAGTGTTTGAGTGCATATAGGCACTTGCGTTAACGCATGCGCTTCCCATAGGGGCTCATGTTAAAAAAACGCATGCGTTTTTGGGAAACCACCCCTGCGTTTTTTTCCAGCACCCAAATACGCTGCATGCAGCCGAGGGGGGGGCAGGATGGAGGCGGCGGGGGGGCAGGATGGAAGCGGCGGGGGGGCAGGATGCAGCCGAGGGGGGGGGGGCAGGATGGAGGCGGCGGGGGGCAGGATGAAGGCAATGTGGGGGGGGGCAGGATGGAGCTGGTGTGGGGGGGGGAGGATGGAGGCGGCGGGGGGGTTAGGATGGAGCCGGCGGGGGGGGGGGGGGGGCAGGATGGAGGCGGCGGGGGGGGGCAGGATGGAGCCAGCGGGGGGGGGCAAGAAAATTATATACAGATTCTAGACTCCCGATTCTTTAGAATCGGGCTCACAGCTAGTACTATAATAAGATTCCTTTCCCTCCTTTAGTGCTCCTATAGACCGCATGTTTATTCTTTTCTAACATAAAATATCTGTCTTTCTTCCTCGTCATGTAGCCAAGTGACACACGTCATACCATCTCATGGCAGCTACACCCAAAACTACTTGCCAAGCATATCTTAGGAAGTTCCCTCATCACAATAGTTTCGAAACTTGGCTCCTATTATCAGTTTTCCTGTTTACTGCTATAAAGTTAGCTACTAGTAAATGTACAAATTCTTCTGCCCAGGGGAAAACACAAGCAGTTATTGTACAGCGCTCCAGTGACTTCTATCACGTAAGTTTAGCTTTTATTATCTGGCTAATATTTGTAAGTTTTTAGGAGTTACCGTAAATTATTCTTTTCTTGGAAAAATTGTAAGTTTGGTCTTCAAAGAATGTCCGTGTGTTCTTGTGGGATTCTTCTGACAATTCAGTTTATCTCTGTGGTTTTATCAGTTGGATTTTTAATTTGCCTCTATTCTGGGTGATCTTCTCTCACGTAATGAATCCACTGCTGTGTAAAAGCATATTTCCATGGTATCAAGAACCTGAACATTTCATTGGGGATGAAGACAAGGCTCGTACATAGTCTGGTCTTATATAGCTGTGAAACCTGGATGATAAAGAGACAAGATAGAAAAAGAATCAATGCCTTTGAAATGCAGAGTTGGAGAAGGATTTTATCAATACCATGGATGGCAAGAAAAATAAACATCAAGCCAGACGTGTCACTGGAAGTGAGGATCTCCACACTACGACTTGTCTACTATAAACACATCAAATGAACAGAACAATGGAAAAGAACATCATGGTCACAAAAATAGAAGAAACAAGGTGAATAGGAAGACCAGCAACCCGATGGCTTGATACAATCAAGATAATGGTGAACAATACCCTGGTGGACCTATCTATACTTAGAGAAGATCATGGTGGATCTATCTAGATTTGGAGAAGATCATGGTGGATCTATCTAGATTTGGAGAAGATGCTGGCAGACCTCTCTAGGTTTGGAAAAGACCCTGGTGGACCTATCTAGGCTTAGAGAAGATCCTGGTGGACCTGTCTATACTTGGAGAAGATCCTGGTGGATCCTCTCTAGGCCGCACAAGTTTGATCTTCCTACAGAGTGTTCATTTATCAAGTCACCATGGCTCGAGATCGAGCTGAAAGCCATTAACTAATAATAATCTACTTATATAATCCGCAGTTGGGAATTCGGGCACTGTAGCCGAATCCCAACATGCTTTGTGGGACTGCGAGCCGCAGACCCGCACTACTGTACAAAAAAAAAAAAAAAAGTTAATGCTCACCTCTCCCTGAGCCCCCGCCGTCTCCTGCCGTCTTCCTCCAAGCTTCCGGTGGCTGCCGCAGGCTCCGAGTGTCTGCAGAGCTCTTCTACTGCAGTTCAAGGACCTGTGGTGATGTCACAGTCACGTGACACCAGGTTGCTCCATGGTAACCTGGTGTCACGTGACTGTGACATCACCGCAGGTCCTGAACTGCACTAGAACAGCTCTGCACACACTGGGAGCCTGCGGCAGCCACCGGAGGCTTGGAGGAAGACGGCAGGAGACGGCGGGGGCTCGGGGAGAGGTGAGCATTAACTTTTTTTTTTTTTCTAACCCCTGCCTTCCTGTTTGGAGACCTTTTACTGTACTGAGCATGCTCAGTACAGTAAATGTCTCCTCCAGCCTCACAGCCTCCCCATCCTCACTGCCTCCTCCAGCCTCAGTCTCCTCCAGCCTCACAGTCTCCTCCAGCCTCACAGCCTCCCCATCCTCACAGCCTCCTACAGCCTCCTCCAGCCTCACAGCCTGCCCATCCTCACAGCCTCCTACAGCCTCACACCCTCCTCCAGCCTCACAGCCTCCCCATCCTCACAGCCTCCTCCAGCCTCACAGCCTCCCCATCCTCACAGCCTCCTCCAGTCTCACAGCCTCCTCCAGCCTCACAGCCTCCCCATCCTCACTGCCTCCTCCAGCCTCACAGTCTCCTCCAGCCTCACATCCTCCTCCAGCCTCACAGCCTCCCCATCCTCACAGCCTCCTCCAGCCTCACAGCCTCACAGCCTCCTCCAGCCTCACAGCCTCCCCATCCTCACAGCCTCCTCCAGCCTCACACCCTCCTCCAGCCTCACAGCCTCCTCCAGCCTCACAGCCTCCCCATCCTCACTGCCTCCTCCAGCCTCACAGTCTCCTCCAGCCTCACATCCTCCTCCAGCCTCACAGCCTCCCCATCCTCACAGCCTCCTCCAGCCTCACAGCCTCCTCCAGCCTCACAGCCTCCCCATCCTCACAGCCTCCTACAGCCTCACAGCCTCCTCCAGCCTCACAGCCTCCCCATCCTCACAGCCTCCTCCACCCTCACATCCTCCTCCAGCCTCACATCCTCCTCCAGCCTCACAGCCTCCTCCAGCCTCACAGCCTCCCCATCCTCACTGCCTCCTCCAGCCTCACAGCCTCCTCCAGCCTCACAGCCTCCTCCAGCCTCACAGCCTCCCCATCCTCACAGCCTCCTCCAGCCTCACAGCCTCCTCCAGCCCACATCCTCCTCCAGCCTCACAGCCTCCTCCAGCCTCACACCCTCCTCCAGCCTCACTGCCTCCTCCAGCCTCACAGCCTCCCCATCCTCACAGCCTCCTCCAGCCTCACATCCTCCTCCAGCCTCACAGCCTCCTTCAGCCTCACAGCCTCCTCCAGCCTCACAGCCTCCCCATCCTCACAGCCTCCTCCAGCCTCACATCCTCCTCCAGCCTCACAGCCTCCCCATCCTCACTGCCTCCTCCAGCCTCACAGTCTCCTCCAGCCTCACATCCTCCTCCAGCCTCACAGCCTCCCCATCCTCACAGCCTCCTCCAGCCTCACAGCCTCCTCCAGCCTCACAGCCTCCTCCAGCCTCACAGCCTCCTCCAGCCTCACACCCTCCTCCAGCCTCACTGCCTCCTCCAGCCTCACAGCCTCCCCATCCTCACAGCCTCCTCCAGCCTCACATCCTCCTCCAGCCTCACAGCATCCTCCAGCCTCACAGCCTCCTCCAGCCTCACAGCCTCCCCATCCTCACAGCCTCCTCCAGCCTCACGTCTCCCCATCTTCACAGCCTCCTCCAGCCTCACAGCCTCCTCCAGCCTCACAGCCTCCCCATCCTCACAGCCTCCTCCAGCCTCACAGCCTCCTCCAGCCTTACATCCTCCTCCAGCCTCACATCCTCACAGCCTCACAGCCTCCTCCAGCCTCACAGCCTCCCCATCCTCACAGCCTCCTCCAGCCTCACAGCCTCCTCCAGCCTCACATCCTCCTCCAGCCTCACAGCCTCCTCCAGCCTCACAGCCTCCTCCAGCCTCACTGCCTCCCCATCCTCACAGCCTCCTCCAGCCTCACATCCTCCTCCAGCCTCACAGCCTCCTCCAGCCTCACAGCCTCCTCCAGCCTCACAGCCTCCCCATCCTCACAGCCTCCTCCAGCCTCACAGCCTCCTCCAGCCTCACAGCCTCCCCATCTTCACTGCCTCCTCCAGCCTCACAGTCTCTCCAGCCTCACATCCTCCTCCAGCCTCATAGCCTCCCCATCCTCACAGCCTCCTCCAGCCTCATAGCCTCCTCCAGCCTCACAGCCTCCGCATCCTCACAGCCTCCTCCAACCTCACAGCCTCCTCCAGCCTCTCACCCTCCTCCATCCTCAGCCGCACTACCTGACACCGCTGCCATCCTGCCAACTGTCGGCCCCGCACCATCGCCACCGCCCTCGCGCCCTCCGCGAGGTCCATGCTGCCCGGATGCCGCCGGACCCTTCCGCCCCTCGCCACTCTCTCACCGCTGGGCTCTCAATGTCGCCATGCTGGTGGAGTAGCGGTCTACGGGCTGTGGCCGGGTGCCGGGAGCCAGGGACGTCGTCCTGTGGCCGCCAACAGCCAAAGGGAGTGAGCGGACCGTGTCAGCCTGCAAAGCCTGACACGCCCGCTCACTCCCATTGCCTGCCCCTGCAAGCGGATTGGGCGCTGTGTTGTACACACAGGACGCCCATCCCATTGCCCAGGACTTGGCGTCCTAGACCAATCGGATGACCGTCCTGTCTTTACCACACACCGCCCAATCCGCTCCTTCCGCTCAGGTCACATGTGTGACCTGAGGGCAAGAACTGATCCCTCTCTGCATCACCCAACCCGCCGCAGAGGACAATGCCGTGTGACTGGTTCTGCGATCAGCCCCAGCACGCAGCCACGTCCTGCCGCCGAGCGGTGATGTCACCCTTCCAGCCGCATCTCTCCTCACCCCTCCAGCCAGACCTCTCCTCACCCCTCCATCTGGACCTCTCCTCACCACTCCAGCCTCTGCTCTCCTCACCCCTCCAGCCTCTGCTCCCCTCACTCCTCCAGTCTCCCGCCACATCATACTCTGCTATCCACAGAGCCCCCTCTATACTCTGCTACCCACAGAGCCGCCTCTATACTCTGCTACCCACAGAGCCGCCTGTATACTCTCTTACCCACAGAGCCGCCTGTATACTCTCCTACCCACACAGCCGCCTGTATACTCTGCTACCCACAGAGCTGCCTCTATACTCTGCTACCCACAGAGCCGCCTCTATACTCTGCTACCCACAGAGCCGCCTGTATACTCTCCTACCCACAGATCCGCCTGTATTCTCTGCTACCCACAGAGCCGTTTCTATATTCTGCTACCCCCACAGCCGCCTCTATACTCTGCTACCCACAGAGCCTTCTCTATACTCTGCTACACACAGAGCCGCCTGTATAATCTGCTAACCACAAACCCGCCTGTATACTCTGCTACCCACAGAGCCGCCTGTATACTTTTCTACCCAGAGAGCCGCCTGTATAATCTACTACCCTCAGAGCAGTCTGTATACTCTGCTACCCACAGACCAGCCTGTATATTCTGCTACCCACAGAGCCCCATATATACTCTGCTACCCACTGGCCCGCCTGTATACACACAATTCATTTCACCGCGCTCCCGATGCAATTGCATCGGGCCTTTTTACTAGTAATAATAATAATCAACAGTTTAGAGGATATGGGGCCTCCCAACTCTCAATTTACAGAGGATGTCAGAGCAGCACATTGAATATTAATGTCCCACTATTTTGTTATTTATTACACAAGTCTCTAATAATTTGCATTTATAAATAAGTTGGAATACAAAGCTGACAGCCTAATAATGTTAAGTCATCCATTGACCTATCTGTATGATCAGCTGTATCATTTTATTGTCAAAATATAGGTTAAACTTTATTCCATTTGTTTGAAGGCAAAGATACGATTATTCCACCCTTGGACCCAGACGTTGACTATTGAGACTTTACAAACACTGTGATGGCAGCTAAACGCAGGAAGACAGGTAAAACTATTTATATAATTTGAATCCAATTTGAATTATCTACTTTTGAGTATCTGATATGTCACTTATATTCTGTCAATCTATAGTTAGGACCTAGCTGTAGAGTCAGCCAAGAAGAGAGGAAAAAGTTAATAAAATGAAACCAAAAGAAATAATGTACAACTAGATGGCGGCCTGATTCTAAAGAATCGGGTATTCTAGCCTATGGTTATTAGGGTATACGGGGGCTCAGTGGTTAGAAGACTATACAGCGGCTGAGTGGTTAGCAGAGTATACGGAGGCTCAGCGGCTAATAGTCTGCTTTAGGGCAGAGTGCAGTGGTCAGGGGCAGAGTGCAGTGGTCAGGGGCAGAGTGCAGTGGTCAGGGGCCCGATGCAATTTCATCGGGAGCGCGGTGAAATGAATTGTGTGTATAGAGTCGGGTCAGTGGGTAGCAGAGTATACAGGGGGCTCTGAGGGTAGCAGATTATACAGGCAGCTCTGTGGGTAGCAGAGTATACAGGCGGCTCTGTAGATAGCAGAATATAATGTGGCGGGAGGCTGGAGGGATGAGGAGAGGTGGCGCTGGAGGGGTGAGGAGAGGTGAGGCAGGAGGGGTGAGGAGAGATGCGGCTGGAGGGGTGAGGAGAGAGGAGGCTGGAGCGGCGACATGAGTGTTTGGCACACCTCTGCTCCTCTAGGCTGCACACATCACGGCGTCGTCTCCCGCCCGTGATGTGTGTTTTAGGCATTGTATAGGCGGCCGTAAGTGTGGCGGGGCTGCCTGAGTCCCACTTCGCTTAGGGCCGGCATGTTGGTCCACTGTGGACAGGTGTAGCGCTGTGGTGGCGTCACTTTGGCGATGACAAAGTGACGGAAGTGCTGGCTAAAATGACAGAAGTGAGCCTTCGAGTTTTATATATTAGATATAGCAGTACTATGGTATATGGCGGTACAGTATAGCAGATGTATAGCAGCACTATAGTATATGGCAATATATTACAGTATATGTACAGGTGGACTATAGTATATGGGGGTATTTTATAGCACATGTATAGCAGCACTATAGTATATGGCGGTACATTACAGTACATGTATAGCAGCGCTATGGTATATGGTGGTACATTACATTACATGTATAGCAGCGCTATAGTATATGGCGATACATTACAGCACATGTATAGCAGCACTATAGTATATGGTGGAATTTTATAGCACATGTATAGCAGCACTATAGTATATGGGCATACTCTGCTCCCCCCCCCCCGCTCCTCCCTTCAAAAAATAAAAAAAATCCCCAGTGAGGATACTCACGTGTCCGCCGGCTCGCTCCACCTTCGTCTTCTAGGTCCTAGAGGGGTTTAGGACCCGTGGTTGCCTGGGAAACCGTTTAGCTGATTGGTCACATGACCGCTAACTGGCAGGGGGGCAGGATGGATTAGGGGGCAGGATGGTGACGGGGGATGGAGTGGTGGCAGGATGGAGCGACCGGGGCAGGATGGAGGCAACGGGGCAGGATGGTAGCGGGGGGGGCAGGATGGAGCCAGCGGGGGATGCAGGATGGAGCCAGCGGGGGGGGGCAGGATGGTGGCAGGGGGGCAGGATGAAGAGAGCAGGGCAGGATGGAGGGATCAGGACCGGATGGTGGCGGGGGGGGCAGGATGGAGCGAGCGGGGCAGGATGGAGCTGGCGGGGGGGCAGGATGGAGGCGGCGGGGGGGGGCAGGATGCAGCCGGGGGGCAGGATGCAGCCGAGGGGGGGGGGCAGATTGGAGGCGGTGGGGGGGCAGGATGAAGGCAATGTGAAGCGGGGGGCAGGATGGAGCTGGTGTGGGGGGGGGAGGATGGAGGCGGCGGGGGGGTTAGGATGGAGCCGGCGGTGGGGGGGGAAATGGAGGTGGGCGGGGGGGGCAGGCTGGAGGCGGCGGGGGGGGCAGGATGGAGCCAGCGGGAGGGGGGGCAGGATGGAGGCGGCGTGGGGGCAGGATGGAGCCGGTGGGGGGGGCAGGATGGAGCTGGTGTGTGGGTGGGGGCAGGATGGAGTGGGCGGGGGGGCAGGATGGAGCTGGTAAGGGGGGCAGGATGCAGCCGGTGGAGGGGGCAGGATGGAGGCGGTGGGGGGGGCAGGATGGAGGCGGTGGGGGGTACAGGATGGAGCGGGCGGGGGGTGCAGGATGGAGCCGGCGGGAGGGCAGGATGGAGGCGGTGGGGGGGGGGGCAGGATGGAGCTGGTGTGTGTGGGGGGCAGGATGGAGCTGTTGGGGGGGCAGGGTGCAGCTGGGAGGACAGGATGCAGCCGAGGGGGGGGGGGCAGGATGGAGGCGAGGGGGCAGGATGGGGGCGGTGGGGGGGCAGAATGGAGCTGGTGTGTGTGGGGGAGCAGGATGGAGCGGGTGGGGGGTAGGATGGAGGGGGGGCAGGATAGAGGAGGCGTGGGGGGGACAGGATGGAGCCGGTGGGTGGGCAGGATGGAGCTGGTGTGGGGGGGGGCAGGATGGAGCCGGGGGGGGGGCAGGATGGAGCCGGCGAGGGCCAGGATGGAGCTGGTGTGGGGGGGTCAGGAAGGAGGCAGTGGGGGGGTAGGATGGTGCGGGCGGGGGGTGCAGGATGGAGCCGGTGGGGGGCAGGATGGAGCTGGGGGGGGCAGTATGGAGTGGGGGGAGGGCTATGGAGGGGAGGGGGGGGGGCAGGTTGGAGCCGGTGGGGGGTAGGGGCAGGATGGTGGTGGCAGGTGGAGGGGCAGGATGGATGAGAGGATACACAGGCGTGTGCCGGCTTGCAGGACCTGTTGGTGCCTGGGAAACCAATCAGGTGATCCCAGGCAACCACAGGTCCTCAAGGCATGGAGCTAGAGGAGGTAGATGGAGGGCGCCGGCGGATGGGTGAGTATCCTCTATGAGTTTTTTTTTTATTAGAAGCAAGCAGGGGGGGGACGCAGGACCCCCACACTGCCCAACCCACAACCATGGATGAGGGTAGAACAGGCCCAAACACATGTGCAACAATCAAGCAGAGCCTATGGGCAGGGTATGGCCGCTGTATGTATGTACTGCGGCCTAGATCAATCACATTAAAGACAGATAGAATGGCATGCACAACCAAGCACGCACGGCAAAAAGTGGTGGTCAGCCACAAACCTATAACAAATAAAAAAGCCAAGAAGCCAGCGCTGCCTAAGGTTAGCACGCAATACAAAAAGTGCATGTGCACATAACATTGTTGGTTGGCCAGTGTGGGGGTCAGATCTGATAATGTCCGGATGTCATGTCCGGACCTGGTCTGCCTTTATCTGCGCTGCTTTTCTGGCGCCATGGGAGTAGTTCAGTAATGCTTCAGGTACGTGTGCATTTGATATGGTTCTGCTTTTAATGCATTCAGGAGGCCGTAAAGGCACAGCGAATTAAAAATGTAGAGTAGGACTGCCCCATCTGAGAAGGCCGTGACGTGGCGGGGTAGCTCAAAGAATTGATCAATTGTTTGCCAAATGTCTCAGTTTAAAGTACAGTTAGAAGTTATGTGCACATGCACTTTTTTTATTGCGTGCTAACCTTAGGCAGTGCTGGCTTCTTGGCTTTTTTACACACATACATACAGTATACACACACACACATATACAGTATACACACACATACAGTATACACATATATACAGTACACACACACCATATACAGTATACACACACACATACACAGTATACACACACACATATACAGTATACACACATATACAGTATACACATATATACAGTATACACACACATACAGTACACACACATATACAGTATACACACACATATACAGTATACACACACATATACAGTATATACACACATACAGTATACACACAGACAGTATACACACACAGATACAGTATACACACATATACAGTATACACATATATACAGTATACACACACATATACAGTATACACACACACACATACAGTATACACACACACATATACAGTATATACACACACATACAGTATACACACACATACAGTATACACACACACATATACAGTATACACACACATATACTGTATACACATATATACAGTATACACAAACATATACAGTATACACATATATACAGTATAGACACACACACATATAGTATACACACACAGACACATACCGTATACACACAATACAGTATACACACACACATATACAGTATACACACATACAGTATACACATACATACAGTATACACACACATACAGTATACACACACACATAAACAGTATACACACACATACAGTATACACACACATACAGTATACACACACACATACAGTATATACACACATACAGTATACACACACATATACAGTATACACACATACAGTATACACATACATACAGTATACACACACATACAGTATGCACACACACATATACAGTATACACACACATACAGTATACACACACACACATACAGTATATACACACATACAGTATACACACACATACAGTATACACACACATATACAGTATACACACACATACAGTATACACACACACATATACAGTATACACACTATACAGTATAGACACACGCATATATAGTATACACACACAGACACATACAGTACACACACACATACAGTATACACACACATACAGTATACACACACTTACAGTATACACACATACAGTTTACACACACATATACAGTATAAAGACACAGATATACAGTATACACACACACATATACAGTATATAAACACACATATACAGTATACACACATACAGTATACACACACACATACAGTATACACACACATATACAGTATACACACACATAGAGTATACACACACATACAGTATACACAGACACACATACAGTATACACATATATACAGTATACACACACATACAGTATACACACACATATACAGTATATACACACATATACAGTATACACACATACAGTATACACATATATACAGTACACACACACATATACATTATACACACACACACATACAGTATACACACATATACAGTATACACACATATACAGTATACACACACATACAGTACACACACATACAGTATACACACACATACAGTATACACACAGACAGGATACACACACAGAAACAGTATACACACACATATACAGTATACACATATATACAGTATACACACACACATATACAGTATACACACACACACATACAGTATACACACACACACACACACATACAGTATACACACACATACAGTATACACACACATATACAGTATACACACACATATACAGTATACACATATATACAGTATATACACACACACATATACAGTATACACACACACATATACAGTATAGACACACACACATATAGTATACACACACAGACACATACAGTATACACATACAGTATACACACACATATACAGTATACACACACCGTATACACATACATACAGTATACACACACATACAGTATACACACACATACAGTATACACACACACATATACAGTATACACATGTATACAGTATACACACACATATACAGTATACACACATACAGTATACACACACACATATACAGTATATACACACACATACAGTATACACACGCACATACAGTATACACACACACATACAATATACACACACATATACAGTATAGGCACACACACACATATATAGTATACACACACAGACACATACAGTACACACACACACATACAGTATACACACACATACAGTATACACACACACATATATACAGTATACACACACACACAGTATACACACACACATATATACAGTATACACACATACAGTACACACACACATACAGTATACACACACACATATACAGTATACACATATATATAGTATACACACACATACAGTATACACACACACATATAATCTCACTCTTTAGTGCAGGAGACTGTGTATGAAGAAGCCGCAGATCTCTTCTCTATCTGTGTGTGATCAGAGCTGTCTCCTCAGCTCTGCAGCATTTCCGGTCCCTGAAGACTACATCTCCCATCATGCACCGCGGTTCCTCCCTTGTGACGCCATGATCCTGGAAGCAGTGAGGAATCTAAGGGGGAGGTGGCATCCAGCCTATTATTGTGTGATTGGGGTGGTCCCCTTGGGCTTGTTCCGGCCACCCCTGGGCTCAGCAGACACCTTAATGAATGCGGCTGGGGCCAGGTGTGTGGGGCCCTTAGTTACCCGACCGCGGCCTTGGTTACCAAGCTCTCCGGGGAGCGTGGAGGGGAGACCGGGGAGCGTGGAGGGGAGACCGGGGAGCATGGAGGGGAGACCGGGGAGTGTGGAGCGTGGAGGGGAGACCGGGGAGCGTGGAGGGGAGACCGGGGAGCGTGGAGGGAGATGACCCTAATGCACTTCCGTAGGTTTGGCAGCCACGGACACGACGACGGAAACAGTGCCGAAACTTACGGAAGTGCGTTAGGGTGATTATATATTAGATTATGATCCACCATTCACAATAGGTGATGTCACAGCTCACCTCCTCCAGTACAATGACTGATAACACCTCTATATACAGTAGATAACACAGGATCCACCATTCACAATAGGTGATATCACAGCTCACCTCCTCCTGTACAATCACTGATAACACCTTTATATACAGTAGATAACACAGGATCCACCATTCACAATAAGTGATGTCACAGCTCACCTCCTCCTCCTGTACAATGACTGATAACACCTCTATATACAGTAGATAACACAGGATCCACCATTCACAATAGATGATATCACAGCTCACCTCCTCCTCCTGTACAATGACTGATAACACCTCTATATACAGTAGATAACACAGGATCCACCATTCACAATAGGTGATATCACAGCTCACCTCCTCCTGTACAATGACTGATAACGCCTATATACAGTAGATAACACAGGATCCACCATTCACAATTGATGATATCACAGCTCACCTCCTCCTGTACAATGACTGAAAACACCTCTATGTACAGTAGATAACACAGCATCCACCATTCACAATAGCTGATATCACAGCTCACCTTCTCCTCCTGTACAATGACTGATAACACCTCTATATACAGTAGATAACACAGGATCCACCATTCACAATAGGTGATATCACAGCTCACCTCCTCCTGTACAATGACTGATAACACCTCTATATACAGTAGATAACGCAGGATCCACCATTCACAATAGCTGATATCACAGCTCACTTTCTCCTCCTGTACAATGACTGATAACACCTCTATATACAGTAGATAACACAGGATCCACCATTCACAATTGATGATATCACAGCTCACCTCCTCCTGTACAATGACTGATAACACCTCTATATACAGTAGATAACGCAGGATCCACCATTCACAATAGCTGATATCACAGCTCACTTTCACCTCCTGTACAATGACTGATAACACCTCTATATACAGTAGATAACACAGGATCCACCATTCACAATAGGTGATATCACAGCTCACCTCCTCCTGTACAATCACTGATAACACCTTTATATACAGTAGATAACACAGGATCCACCATTCACAATAAGTGATGTCACAGCTCACCTCCTCCTCCTGTACAATGACTGATAACACCTCTATATACAGTAGATAACACAGGATCCACCATTCACAATAGATGATATCACAGCTCACCTCCTCCTCCTGTACAATGACTGATAACACCTCTATATACAGTAGATAACACAGGATCCACCATTCACAATAGGTGATATCACAGCTCACCTCCTCCTGTACAATGACTGATAACACCTCTATATACAGTAGATAACGCAGGATCCACCATTCACAATAGCTGATATCACAGCTCACTTTCTCCTCCTGTACAATGACTGATAACACCTCTATATACAGTAGATAACACAGGATCCACCATTCACAATTGATGATATCACAGCTCACCTCCTCCTGTACAATGACTGATAACACCTCTATATACAGTAGATAACGCAGGATCCACCATTCACAATAGCTGATATCACAGCTCACTTTCACCTCCTGTACAATGACTGATAACACCTCTATATACAGTAGATAACACAGGATCCACCATTCACAATTGATGATATCACAGCTCACCTCCTCCTGTACAATGACTGAAAACACCTCTATGTACAGTAGATAACAAAGGATCCACCATTCACAATAGGTTATATCACAGCTCACCTCCTCCTCCTGTACAATGACTGATAACACCTCTATATACAGTATATAACACAGGATCCACCATTCACAATAGATGATATCACAGCTCACCTTCTACTCCTGTACAATGACTGATAACACCTCTATATACAGTAGATAACACAAGATCCACCATTCACAATAGATGATATCACAGCTCACCTCCTCCTCCTGTACAATGACTGATAACACCTCTATATACAGTAGATAACACAGGATCCACCATTCACAATTGATTATATCACAGCTCACCTTCTCCTTCTGTACAATGACTGATAACACCTCTATATACAGTAGATAACACAGGATCCACCATTCACAATAGATGATATCACAGCTCACCTCCTCCTCCTGTACAATGACTGATATCACCTCTATATACAGTAGATAACACAGGATCCATCATTCACAATATATGATATCACAGCTCACGTCCTCCTCCTCCTGTACAATGATTGATAACACCTCTATATACAGTAGATAACACAGGGTCCACCATTCACAATTGGTGATGTCACAGCTCACCTCCCCCTCCTGTATAATGATTGATAACACCTCTACAGTGTTGGCCAAAAGTATTGACACCCCTGCAATCTTGTCAGATAATACTCAGTTTCTTCCTGAAAATGATTGCAATCACAAATTCTTTGGTATTATTATTTTCATTTAATTTGTCTTCAATGAAAAAAACACAAAAGAGAATGAAGCAAAAAGCAAAACATTGATCATTTCACACAAAACTCCAAAAATGGGCCAGACAAAAGTATTGGCACCCTCAGCCTAATACTTGGTTGCACAACTTTAGCCAAAATAACTGTGATCAACCGCTTCCGGTAACCATCAATGAGTTTCTTACAATGCTCTGCTGGAATTTTAGACCATTCTTCTTTGGCAAATTGCTCCAGGTCCCTGATATTTAAAGGGTGCCTTCTCCAAACTGCCATTTTTAGATCTCTCCACAGGTGTTCTATGGGATTCAGGTCTGGACTCATTGCTGGCCACCTTATAAGTCTCCAGTGCTTTCTCTCAAACCTTTTTCTAGTGCTTTTTGAAGTGTGTTTTGGGTCATTGTCCTGCTGGAAGACCCATGACCTCTGAGGGAGACCCAGCTTTCTCTCACTGGGCCCTAATTATGCTGCAAAATGTGTTGGTAGTCTTCAGACTTCATAATGCCATGCACTCGGTCAAGCAGTCCAGTGCCAGAGGCAGCAAAGCAACCCCAAAACATCAGGGAACCTCCGCCATGTCTGACTGTAGGGACCGTGTTCTTTTCTTTGAATGCCTCTTTTTTTCTCCTGTAAACTCTATGTTGATGCCTTTGCCCATAAAGCTCTACTTTTGTCTCATCTGACCAGAGAACATTCTTCCAAAACGTTTTAGGCTTTCTCAGGTAAGTTTTGGCAAACTCCAGCCTGGCTTTTTTATGTCTCGGGGTAAGAAGTGGGGTCTTCCTGGGTCTCCTACCATACAGTCCCTTTTCATTCAGATGCCAACGGATAGTACGGGGTGACACTGTTGTACCCTCGGACTGCAGGGCAGCTTGAACTTGTTTGGATGTTAGTCAAGGTTATTTATCCACCATCCGCACTATCTTGCATTGAAATCTCTTGTCAATTTTACTTTTCCGTCCACATCTAGGGAGGTTAGCCACAGTGCCATGCGCTTTACACTTCTTGATGACACTGCGCACGGTAGACACAGGAACATTCAGGTCTTTGGAGATGGACTTGTAGCCTTGAGATTGCTCATGCTTCCTCACAATTTGGTTTCTCAAGTCCTCAGACAGTTCTTTGGTCTTCTTTCTTTTCTCCATGCTCAATGTGGTACACACAAGGACACAGGACAGAGGTTGAGTCAACTTTAATCCATGTCAACTGGCTGCAAGTGTGATTTAGTTATTGCCAACACCTGTTAGGTCCCAAAGGTAAGTTACAGGTGCTGTTAATTACACAAATTAGAGAAGCATCACATGATTTTTCTAACAGCCCTCCACCCCCTTTTTTATGTTTGGTGTGGAACTATATACAATTTGGCTTTAGGACAATTCTTTTTGTGTTTTTTTCATTGAAGACAAATTAAATGAAGATAATAATACCAAAGATTTTGTGATTGCAATCATTTTCAGGAAGACACTGAGTATTATCTGACAGAATTGCAGGGGTGTCAATACTTTTGGCCAACAATGTATATACAGTAGACAACACAGGATCCACCATTCACAATAGGTGAATTCACAGCTCACCTCCTCCTCCTATACAGTGACTGATAACATTTCTATATACAGTAGATAACACAGGATCCACCATTCACAATAGATGATATTACAGCTCACCTCCTCCTGTGCAATGACTGATAACACTTCTATATACAGTAGATAACACAGAATCCACCATTCACAATAGATGATATCACAGTTCACTTCCTCCTGTACAATGACTGAAAACACCTCTATATACAGTAGATAACACAGGATCCACCATTCAAAATAGGTGATATCACAGCTCACCTCCTCCTCCTGTACAATGACTGATAACACCTCTATATACAGTAGATAACACAGGATCCACCATTCACAATAGGTGATATCACAGCTCACCTCTTCCTGTACAATGGCTGATAACACCTCTATATACAGTAGATAACACAGGATCCACCATTCACAATAGGTGATATCACAGCTCACCTCCTCCTCCTGTACAATGATTGATAACACCTCTATATACAGTAGATAACACAGGATCCACCATTCACAATAGATGATATCACAGCTCACCTTCTCCTCCTGTACAATGACTGATAATACCTCTATATACAGTAGATAACACAGGATCCACCATTCACAATAGATGATATCACAGCTCACCTCCTCCTCCTGTACAATGACTGATAACACCTCTATATACAGTAGATAACACATGATCCACCATTCACAATAGGTGATATCACAGCTCACCTCCTCCTGCTGTACAATGACTGATAACACCTCTATATACAGTAGATAACACAGGATCCATCATTCACAATAGATATCACAGCTCACCTCCTCCTGTACAATGACTGATAACACCTCTATATACAGTAGATCACACAGGATCCACCATTCACAATAGGGGATATCACAGCTCACCTCCTCATGTACAATGACTGATAACACCTCTATATACAGTAGATAACACAGGATCCACCATTCACAATAGATGATATCACAGCTCACCTCCTCCTGTACAATGACTGATAACACCTCTATATACAGTAGATAACACAGGATCCACCATTCACAATAGGTGATATCACAGCTCACCTCCTCCTCCTGTATAATGACTGATAACACCTCTATATACAGTAGATAACACAGGATCCACCATTCACAATAGGTGATATCACAGCTCACCCCCTCCTCCTGTACAATGACTGATAACACCTCTATATACAGTAGATAACACAGGATCAACCATTCACAATAGATGATGTCACAGCTCACCTCCTCCTCCTGTACAATGACTGATAACACCTCTATGTATAGTAGATAACACAGGATCCACCATTCACAATAGGTCATGTCACAGCTCACCTCCTCCTCCTGTACAATGACTGTAAACACCTCTATATACAGTAGATAACACAGGATCCACCATTCACAATAGATGATGTCACAGCTCACCTCCTCCTCCTGTACAATGACTGATAACACCTCTATGTATAGTAGATAACACAGGATCCACCATTCACAATAGGTGATATCACAGCTCACCTCCCCCTGTACAATGACTGTAAACACCTCTATATACAGTAGATAACACAGGATCCACCATTCACAATAGGTGATATCACAGCTCACCTCCCCCTGTACAATGACTGATAACACTCTTATATACAGAAGATAACACAGGAGCCACCATTCACAATAGGTGATATCACAGCTCACCTTCTCCTCCTGTACAATGACTGATAACACCTCTATATACAGTAGATAACACAGGATCCACCATTCACAATAGGTGATATCACAGCTCACCTCCTCCTCCTGTACAATGATTGATAACACCTCTATATACAGTAGATAACACAGGATCCACCATTCACAATAGATGATATCACAGCTCACCTTCTCCTCCTGTACAATGACTGATAATACCTCTATATACAGTAGATAACACAGGATCCACCATTCACAATAGATGATATCACAGCTCACCTCCTCCTCCTGTACAATGACTGATAACACCTCTATATACAGTAGATAACACATGATCCACCATTCACAATAGGTGATATCACAGCTCACCTCCTCCTGCTGTACAATGACTGATAACACCTCTATATACAGTAGATAACACAGGATCCATCATTCACAATAGATGATGTCACAGCTCACCTCCTCCTCCTGTACAATGACTGATAACACCTCTATGTATAGTAGATAACACAGGATCCACCATTCACAATAGGTCATGTCACAGCTCACCTCCTCCTCCTGTACAATGACTGTAAAACACCTCTATATACAGTAGATAACACAGGATCCACCATTCACAATAGATGATGTCACAGCTCACCTCCTCCTCCTGTACAATGACTGATAACACCTCTATGTATAGTAGATAACACAGGATCCACCATTCACAATAGGTGATATCACAGCTCACCTCCCCCTGTACAATGACTGTAAACACCTCTATATACAGTAGATAACACAGGATCCACCATTCACAATAGGTGATATCACAGCTCACCTCCCCCTGTACAATGACTGATAACACCTCTATATACAGAAGATAACACAGGAGCCACCATTCACAATAGGTGATATCACAGCTCACCTTCTCCTCCTGTACAATGACTGATAACACCTCTATATACAGTAGATAACACAGGATCCACCATTCACAATAGGTGATATCACAGCTCACCTCCTCCTGTGCAATGACTGATAACACCTCTATATACAGTAGATAACACAGGATCCACCATTCACAATAGGTCATTTCACAGCTCACCTCCTCCCTTTCCTTTACAATAATATTAAGAGGGGAAGGAAATGCCATTAGTGTCTTACTAGTGATCAGCGAGTACTAAAATATTGGTAATCGCTATACTGGTAACAAGTCCTTTCTAATAATAGCCTTCTCCCTTTAAATATGGCTCAGGGCCGCTTCACACTGCGGCATGATCCGGTTCGGTTCTGTCCGGGAGGACCCAGACAGCCGCGGACCGGGTCTGCACACAGGACTGGGGGGCTATTATGCCCTCCGGTCCTGTGTGTAGCGCACGCAGCTGCAGCTGCTGACGTGGTCCTGACTTATTAGCAGCAGGAACTGTCTGGGTCCTCCCGGACAGAGCCGGACCGGATCATGCTGCAGTGTGAAGCGGCCCTTAGAACATTTCTGGATGCCGATTATAGTAGTTGTGAGCCTCTTGCATACCGGTCCTGTTTTGGAGTTGCTGGTGAAACTCTTATCATCGCTTGGTGTTTGGTGAAGTATTCTTTGTAGTTTTTCATTCCCTATTTGTATCTTCCTGATTGTTTGCTGTGTGGGTATGTTTACTTTATCCCAGTCTGACCTTACCTCTGTGTTC
>JARQOC010000004.1:6798835-7029036 GCA_033576535.1 Allobates femoralis
TTGCGTTTTTTTTTTCCATCCAGATCCGGTTTCGAGCATTAAAAATGCTCAAAACCAGATCCGGATCCAATACAAAAACCGGATTGCACTATTTGCAATCCGGTTACCAGATCCGGTTTTGGAGCGCAATTGAAGAAGCAGTGCTGGCAGGGTTCATGTGAGTTCATGCTTGCATGCATGAACTCACATGAACTTTCCAGGGCTGCACAGCTCTGCTACATCTCTGGTGAAGGTTCTCTACCAGAGATGTAGCAGAGCTAAAGAAGAACCCTGGATTGGACTACGTCGGACGGAAGAGGATTTTTTTTCCCTAAGTGTGTTTTTGTTTTTTTTCAAATAAAAATAATTTTTCTTGGTGTTGTGTTTTTATTTAAACAATTTAATAGAAATTAATGGGGGGTATGTCTAATATTGGCGTGAACCCATGAATTTCGGGCTTAGGGCTAGCTGATAATACAAAGCTTACCGTAACCCCTTTATTACTCAGTGAGCCACAGCACCAGGGCCCTGGAAGAGTTGGATACAGTGCCAGAGGATGGCGCTTCAATGAACACGCCATCTTCTGGGACGGCTGCGGGCTGCCATTCACAGCGGGGGGTGCCCAGAAGGCTTGGGCCTCCCTGCGCTGTGGATTCCAGCCCCCAGCTGCCTAGCTGTACCTGATTGGACATAGAAATCGTGCGGATCCCCACGCATTTTTTTTTTATTGTTTCATGAAATTCATGAAATAATAAAAAATAAGGGCTTCCCGATATTTCTGTGTCCAGGCAGGTTCAAATAGTCAGCTGGGGGTTGGGGGCAGCCCGTTGCCGCCTGCTGTATCTGGCTGGCATACAAAAAGAAGGGGAAGCCCACGTCAAAATTTTTCAGAAAAATCCATTAAACAATCCTATAAAAAGGGACTGCGTCTTTATTAACCCATCGACCATGGTCGAGGGGTTAATAAAGATGCATTCCCTTTCATTCATATGGTTTTTTGAATTTTTCAGAAAAAAATTTGACGTGGGCTTCGCCGTATTTTTGTATCCAGCCGGATACAGCAGGCAGCGTGGGGCAGCCGCCAACCCCCAGGTGCCTATTTGTACCTGGCCGGACACAACAATTTAAGGGAGCCCCCTTTTTTTTATTATTTCATGAATTTCATGAAACAATAAAAAAAAAAATGCGTGGGGCTCAGTGCTATTTTTATGTCCAGCCAGGTACAACTAGGCAGCTGGGGCTGGAATCCGCAGCGCAGGGAGGCCCAAGCTTTCTGGGCACCCCCGCTGCGAATGGCAGCCCGCAGCCGCCCCAGAAGATGGCGCGTTCATTGAAGCGCCATGTTCTGGCGCTGAACCCAGCTCATCCAGGGCCCTGGTGCGTTGGCTCACTAGGTAATAAAGGGGTTAGGGCCAGCTTTGTATTATCAGCTGGCCCTAATCCCAAAATTCATGGCGGTCACACAAATAGTAGACATGACCGCCATGAATTTCTAGTAAATTGTGTCAAAAAGAACACAACACATAGAAAAAATATTTTATTAGAAATAAAACAAAAAAGACACTTAGATTCCATCTTTAATTATTAAAAACTCCTCTTCCGTCCGCTGTAGTCCCAAAACGTAATTTCAGCACTGCTACATTGCTCTGCACAGACACACATGTCTATGCAGAGGGACAGCAGGCTAAGAAATGACTACAACAGTCAGGGTTCACCACAGGTCATAGCTCAGGCTATGACCGCGGGTGAACCCTGCTGTCACAGCGGAACTCTGTTAATGACTTCCGGTTTATTCACTGCTCTGCCGGCGGTCAGCAATCTCCGGCGGCCGGCGGCAGAGTTCGGCTGTGACAGCAGGGTTCACCCGCGGTCAGAACCTGAGCTATGACCTGGGGTGATCCCTGACTGTCATAGTCACTTGTCAGCCTGCAATCACTCTGCATAGACGAATGAAATAATAAAAAAAAAATGCTTGGGGCTCTGCGCTATTTCTATGTCCAATCAGGTAGAGCTAGGCAGCTGAGGGCTGGAATCCGCAGCGCAGGGAGGCCCAAGCCTTCTGATCACCCCCCGCTGCGAATAGCAGCCCGAAGCCGCCCCAGAAAATGGCACGTTCATTGAAGCGCCATGTTCTGGTGCTGAACCCAACTCTTTCAGGGGCCTGGTGCGGTGGCTCACTGGGTAATAAAGGGGTTAGGGTCAGCTTTGTATTATCAGCTAGCCCTAACCCCATAATTCATGGCAGTCACGCCAATATTAGACATTACCGCCATGAATTTCCAGTGAATTTTCAAAAAAAACACAACACATATAAAAAATATTTTATTAGAAATAAAACAAAAAAGACACTTAGACTCCATCTTTAATTATTAAAAAATCCTCTTCCGTCCGGTGTAGTCCCAAAACGTAATTTCAGCACTGCTACATCACTCTGCATAGACACACACGTCTATGCAGAGTGATTGCAGGTATCGAGCCCAGGCTTTGGGGTACTCGGGTATCAGGCGGCAAAGGGTTAACTGCTGTGTCACGGGGAATGGCGGCCGCGTCTGATCCCGTGTCCTGGGCCTATCTTTGACAAAAAAGGATTTATATATACAAGTTTGTCGTGACGCCACCTGCAGTACCTGGTGAGATATCACCAGCGCCGCCACAGTCCTCCGGAGGTCGGTGGTATTGCGGCCAAGATGTTGTAGTCCTCCGCAGGCATGACTGGACCTCCGTAGCAGTGTTACTGTGAAAGGAATGAGTTCTTGGAAATAAGATGCAGCAGAGGCAAAATCACTTCACCCGGGTACTTTACTGGAACTTTTAGCAGCTTATTACAGTCCACAGTGCAGTTAGATGTTAATTGACAAGTGGCTACGGGCGGCTGCAAGCGGATCTCTGGTAGCTGGAGGGAACCCCTAGTGTGTGCCTTTCTTGTTCTAATCCCTCCCTGCTTTCCAGTAGCTTGTGTGAAATCTGATCTCATGTAGAAGACCTGACCGCCTGCTGACTTTCTCTTTCCATCTCTTGCTCCCGTCGGGTAACCCTCTGTTGAACACTGCGCTCTGCCTGGTGGTGTCTGGTTCCATCTAATGGTTGCTCGAGAATCAGGGCCGTATATTGATATACCCCCGTGCTTCTGATTTTTTGTAGGCCTTAAAGGTTCCTACAGGTGCGGGCTCCGGTACCGGGTTCCTCTCCTGGGGCGAACTCTCCGATTCCTCTGTCCCCCACTCATTCTCCGTGTCTGGGATCTGTTCTGGCTGTCCCTGGGTCCCTCAGCTGAGGAGATCCTCCTTCTTCACCCAGGCTCCCTGCCTGAAACTTCTCTAGCTCTCCAACCCTGGAAGCGACGACCTACGGTCGACAAGGACCTCCTTGCTCCCCCTGGGGGCGACTAAATACCCTCCCGGGTTCCCTCCCATTGCCTGACCTAGTGTGGGGTGTGGGTTTAGGGTTCCGCCTACCATCCTGAAATCCACTTGCTGCTGGGGTGACTACACCTCTTTTACGAGTGCAGTACCCCTCTGTGGCACCTACATAGTGGGGCGCCTCACAGGCTGATAAGTGACTATGACAGTCAGGGTTCACCCCAGGTCATAGCTCAGGCTTACTAGAAGAAGATTCTGCTGCACACCAGCACTTCATGCCTTCAGGGAAAAAGCGTATGGCTAACAAATATTATTTCAATGTGTGAACAGGAATCAAGAATATATTGGAAAGCTACTGAAAGCTAACTAAGAATAAATGTGAAAATATTGGTTGAAATGCAATGGCCATGACATTTGTAAGCCCAGTAACCGACTTTCAAGGTTTTTTCACTTCTACTGGGTCCTATCTATGAACCTTATGTCTGCAGTCTAGGTGTGTGAATGGGATAATGCCCTGGGTGCAATTAAAACCTGTTTATAAGGAAAATGTCTGGACTATGTGTAGGTTCTCAAATCAGTTACTGGGTGGGGGGAGGGTGCTGCAACCAAACAAGCTATACAATAATTATACAAAAATGGGCGCACACCTCCTAGTACTGGGTGCTAGCATGAAAAAATATATATATACTTACTAGAAGAAGATTCTGCTGCACACCAGCACTTCATGTCTTCAGGGAAAAAGCGTATGGCTAACAAATATTATTTCAATGTGTGAACAGGAATCAAGAATATATTGGAAAGCTACTGAAAGCTAACTAAGAATAGCTCAGGCTATGACCGCGGGTGAACCCTGCTGCAATGGTGGAACTACCGAGGTGCAGCTGGTGCAACTGCACCAGGGCCCTGACCAGCTAGGGGGCCCCTGAGGCTCCAGCGGCAGGTCCATTCCCCTGTCAGACAGAGGGGTTGTTAGTGGCCGCAGAACAGACTATTACTCCAGCATTCAATGTGAGTATGCAGTATGTGATGCCCCGGGGGGGAAATTGCTGTCGGGTGTGAGATGCGCCGCACACCCGCGGCACTATTCCTCTGGCATAGGAAACAGCGCCGCCCCGCCGCCCTGTCAGGCAGAAGGGTGGTTGTGGCCGCAGGAGTATTACTCCAGCATTCAATGTGAGGCCCCCGAGGAGGGGGTGCTGTAGGGTGTCAGATGCGCCGCACACCCGGGGCACTATTCTTCTGGCATTGAGTCCCCCTGGGTGCTGATACAGCGCCGCCGCCCTGTCAGACAGAGGGGAGGTAATGGCCGCAGCAGGAGTATTACTCCAGCATTCATTGTGAGGCCCTGGGAAGGGGGGGTGCTGATAGGATACAGCGCCGCCGCCCGCAGCGTTATTATAGCTATCAGTAAGAAGGGGAGGGGGGGGGGGGGGGGGGGTTGCTGTTGGAGCAGCAGCATTCATTGAGGCAGATGGGGCTGGGAGGGTCGGCGCTGCTTCACTTCTGGCTCTTCTGTGGAGGCAGGAGAATCACACCCTCTCTCCACAAGACAATAAGACGATGAGCAAGCTCTGGAGGATACTGAGGTCTGAGGGCTCCAGGTAAGAGCCCCGGAGCAGAGCTTTGGTCTGGTGGGGAGGGAAACAGTCTGTGAACACAGCACCAACATGATTTGAGGGGTGGGCCCCAGGATTTGGATGCCTCAAGGAAGGGACGTTCCTGGGGCCCCAAGGACCCCCATTCAGAAGGGGGGCACTGGGAGTGAAACTCAGCTGCATCAAGGAAGGGGGGCCCCTAGGACTAGAGGCCCCCTCCTCTTCCTTAATGCAGCCGAGCTTCTCCCCCAGGACCCCCTAGGGCCCCCTCCTAACTTGATGCAGCCGAGCTTCTCCCTCTGGACCCCCCTTCCAAAGGGGGGTCATGGGGGCCCTAGGATCTCCCTTCCTTGATGCAGACGATCTCCCCAAGCTTGGGGATAAACTTGGATGCATCAAGGAAGGGAGTGTCCTGAGGCCCCAGGCTCCCCCTTCAGAAGGCGGTCCTGGGGGAGAAGCTAGGCTGCATCAAGGAAGGGGGGGCCCCTAGGACTCGTAGGGGCCCCCTCCTTCATTAATGCAGCCGAGCTTCTCCCCCAGGACCTCCCCTAGGGCCCCCCCTTCCTTGATGCAGCCAAGCTTCTCCCCCAGCTAGGGGGATAAGCTTGGATGCATCAAGGAAGGGGGTTCCTGGTCCTGGGCCCCCAGGACTCCCCCTTCGGAAGGTGGGTCCTGGGGGAGAAGCTCGGCTGCATCATGGAAGAGGGGTCCCTTCCGTGATGCAGCCGAGCTTCTCCCCCAGGCGTATAGGGTGAGAACAAGCACTATGAAGAAAGTGAGCCGCATACAGGGGAGAGGATTACAAAAGAAAGCCACCCCTCTGTTCTCCTATCTACTTACATAATGGCCGTATGTTGTCCGCACTTCCGTCCCCGTATCCCAGAATGCACCGCGGGGACGGAAGTGCGCCGTGCGCCTGCCGCCATATTGAATATGGGCACCGGCACCGCCGCACATCCCACCGCCAGTAGCTGCCATGCCCACCACCAGCCACCACCACCGGACCGCTCCCAGCTGCACATCCCGCCGCCAGCAGCTGACATGGCCAGCACCAGTCACCGGACCGCTCCCAGCTGCACATCCCGCCGCCAGCAGCCGCCATGGCCAGCACCAGCCACCGGACCACTCCCAGCTGCACATCTCGCCGCCAGCAGCCGCCAGGGCCAGCAACAGCCACTGGACCGCTCCCAACTGCACATCCCGCTGCCAGCAGCCGCCATGGCCAGCACCAGCCACCGGACCGCTCCCAGCTGCACATCTCGCCGCCAGCAGCCGCCATGGCCAGCACCAGCCACCGGACTGCTCCGAGCTGCACATCTCGCCGCCAGCAGCCGCCATGGCCAGCATCAGCCACCGCCACCGGACTGCTCCCTGAAGCCCAGTCAGGCACAGGGGGAGCTCCAACACCACCATGGAGCCCCCATCTGACCCTATGCTCCTTCACCATTAACCCCCTCCATCCTGTATTGACCAACGAGCCTCCATCCTGCGCTGACCACCTCATTTCCGGTTCAAGCTTCCATCAACAATGGGTGGGACCGGGTGAGACCGGAAGGGGGTGTGTGGGTGTGTGTGTGTGTCCACTTAGCCGCCCCCTGCATCCCGCACCGATCCTCGCCCTCTGATGCGATAGCATCAGGCACACATCTAGTATATATATATCCTCCTTGAGGCTGTCTTGGGCTATATATGTTATACCAGGCTATGCTGGGCTGTATATATTACTTGGAGGCTATGGTGGGCTGCATATATTACCTGGAGTGTGTGCTAGTCTGTATATATTACCTGGAGGCTGTGCTGTGCTGTAGTGTATATGTTACCTGGCGGCTGTGCTGGACTGTATATGTTACCTGTAGGCTGTGCTGGGCTGTATATATTACCTGGCGGCTGTGCTGGACTGCATATATTACCTGGAGGCTGTGCTGGGCTGTATATATTACCTGGAGGCTGTGCTGTGCTGTAGTGTATATATTACCTGGCGGCTGTGCTGGACTGTATATATTACCTGGCGGCTGTGCTGGACTGTATATATTACCTGGCGGCTGTGCTGGACTGTATATATTACCTGGAGGCTGTGGTGGGCTGTATATATTACCTGGAGGCTGTGCTGGGCTGTATATATTACCTGGAGGCTGTGCTGTGCTGTAGTGTATATATTACCTGGCAGCTGTGCTGGACTGTATATATTACCTGGAGGCTGTGCTGTAGTGTATATGTTACCTGGCGGCTGTGCTGGACTGTATATGTTACCTGTAGGCTGTGCTGGGCTGTATATATTACCTGGCGGCTGTGCTGGACTGTATATATTACCTGGCGGCTGTGCTGGGCTGTATATATTAACTGGAGGCTATGCTGAGTTGTGTATGTTATTTGGAGTCTGACTGTGCAGGGCTGTACTGTAGGTCGGGCCAGTCTCCGGACCCTGAGCATCTGTGGTTCGCCCATCACTAATATTTAGACGTTTTAGCACTAAAATGTTTGCTAGTAGGTACTGCTAATTTTTGTGTCATCTGCTTCATCACAGATGATGTCATCTCATCTTTATGTGACTAGTAGTGCTGTTTGAAATTTTTTTTTTCCCATCCTACTACTTAGTGACATCTCAGCAAAGTATTATAGACAACAATAGGTAGGTATGCCTATTAGTGTCCAACATGTGATAAACGTACCGCTGTATTGTGTTTTCCACTTATGTCCTCCCTCTCACCCTACCAACATTATTTTTGTAAATTGATAAAGCTTTCTGCCAGTTTTTTGTAGTGAAAAATTTAATCGTTAGTGGTTGTCACACACAAGGATATCATTAACGATGTTAAATTTGGCACCTCGCCAGGGTCTTCGCAAACATTTACTGAACGATGTTACAAAGTGGCAGAAATAGGAGACTTTTGAACGATATTGTTCATCTCGTCGTCACACTGAGCGATGATGCAGATTGGAGGAACGTTAATTGGACGATGAACGATAGATTTGAGGTCAGGACCACAAATCTTCGATCAACAATCCAACAATGTTTTCTTAACGATATCCTGCATTTACACGCTACGATCTACAAACTACATCGCATGAACGATGTCTTCACGTGAATTTTTCATCCGATATCGTTACCTTAATGCTTTGTTATCTGGTTTCATTTGATAAAATGGTTTTCAATATTTTTCAAAAAAATGTTACACAGTATTTATTACAAACTAGATGGCGGCCCGATTCTAAATAATCGGGTAGTCTAGAATCCATATATACCGTATTTTTCGCTTTATAAGACGCACCTGATTATAAGACGCACCTAGGTTTTAGAGGAGGAAAATTAGAAAAAATAATATTTTGAGCCAAATAGTGTGCAAAAACCTTTAATTAAATAACAAAATATTATTTTAACATAGTAGACGCAACAGGAGTCAACAGGAGCATTGTGGGTAACATGTGAGAACAGTCACATGTACCGTAAGTAACAGAGAGAACCATGTTCTGGCTAACAAGTAGGGAGAAACTTTAATCCTCAGGCACCGCAATCTTCTAGTCAGGAAATCCCAGGAATTCCTCATCACAGTCAAAGTGTGCAAAAACCTTTAATTAAATAACAAAATATTATTTTAACATAGTAGACTCAACAGGAGTCAACAGCAGCATTGTGGGTAACATGTGAGAACAGTCCTATGTACCCTAAGTAACAGGAAAAACCATGTTCCAGAGAACAAGTGAGAGAAACTTTAGTCCTCAGGCACAGAAGTGGAAGTGGATTCAGGGAATCCCATGAATTCCTCATCACTGCTGTCAGAGTCTAGGAAGTTCAATTCCTCACACTCATTAGTGTCACTTTCTCCACTGTCCTCATATAGCAAATCATCTTCGGTGCCATCTAAGGCATTGCTAATCCCACATTTCTTAAATGAACGAATAACCGTTTCGTCCTTTACGGATTGCCATGATGTGTTAACCCACTCACAAACTTGGGTGATAGTGGGCCTCTTCATACGTCCAGTTGGTGTCAGGTCATGATTTCCAGCAGCCATCCATTTATTCCATTCTTCTCGCATGTAAACTTTAAATGGCTTGTTTATCGAAACATCAAGAGGTTGCAGCTGGCTGGTAAGCACCCCTGGAATTACAGCGAGATGGGTCTTCACATCTTTAAACACCTTTTTAGTGTTTTCACTGATATGTGCTCTGAATTGGTCTAGCACTAACAGGGCTGGTTTTTTAGAAGCCCTCCAGGACGTTTGGACCACACTTTGTTGACCCACAATCTCATTCCGTTCTCGTCCATCCATCCTTTCTCGTGTACATGCACAACAACTCCTCGTGGGATAGCTTCTTTGGGCATGTTCTTTCTTTTTAAAATTAACATAGGCGGCAGTTTTGTGCCATCGCCACAGCAGGACAACACAACTGTGTAATGGTTTTTTTCATGTCCTGCAGTTTTTACCGTTACACTTTTGGCACCCTTTGTATCAACAGTCCAGTTGGATAGCACATCAAACGTTAGAGGGACTTCATCCATATTCCCAATCTGGCTTAATTCAAATCCATGTTTCTTTCTGCTGTCAATTACAAATTTATGGAAAGATAAAATCTTTCATATTCTTTTGGCATTTTTTGTGCAATTCTCGTTTTGGTGCGCATAGCAAGGCCACATCTCTTCATAAATCTGAAGCACCATGATGGTGATCCAGTAAAGTCATCGATGCCTTTCTCAGCAGCAATCCGCTTGGCTTCACAGATTATCATTTTTGTTGACACCGAAAGGCCATTATTTCTGTGGCGTGTGATCCACTCTTTCATGTCCACGTCTAACTCTGGCCACTTTGCACCACGCCCACGAAGACCAGATTTGCTTTTTCCAGCATTTTGCAGCTCATCCTCCTGTTTCCTCCACTCTCTTATCATTTTTTCAGTTGGAGGCGGTCCGAAATGTCTCTCAGCTGCTCTGTTCCCGTGCTCTTTAGCATATTTTATAACCTCCAGTTTGAATGGAATTTTATATGCAAGCCTTCTCTGCTTTGACATTCCTGAAAAATGCACAATATGCAGCAGCCAACAGTACGGTGTTTTTCTGCAACAAAATACAGTATTGAACCAACTGTCAGCTCTGTCCTTCATAGTTATGGGGGCATTGCAGCTGAGAAAATGAATACCGTACTTTTGCTGTAGAAAAACATGGGCGCACATCCAAAAATCACGTAGTAGTGTTAGGCAAAAATGCAGTATTCAACTGAACAAGAAATTTTTAGTTTAACATTATGATCAGACTTATGGTATAAAGTCTACTGCCAAGTCATGTCAAATCTCAGCGTGTCCATAACTTTAAATACTGTAGCCTTAAAGGTGTGGACTCATGCACCAACCACCACAGCGACAATGAACCAGCAGAATGGGTACCTTGTGCCCCACAAAACCCATGCTGCAAAGCTGGAGACTTTAAGAGGGGTTCCGCCTATTTTTGCTCATTGAGTTTCGCCGTGACGTGCTAGTGGATTCATACGGTCTCAGAGTGTGTTCATACATTATGTACTGTATTTTGCTGCGTTCTGTATTTTTACATGAGAGCTCATCAAAAACCAGGAGTGGAACAATAAGAGGAAAACTGTAATAGAAACAAGTGCTCCACTTTTATGTTTACCGTAATCACCCACTCCTGTTTTGTGATGAGCTGACGAGTTAAAAAATGCAGCAAATATGGTAAGCAGCATGTGAAAGCACCCCAAGGCTGCATACGCACGGTCTGGAGTAGCTGCGTGTTGGACGCAGCTCCTCCGAACCTGAGTGAAGCCGCGGGTGGCCGCAGGGAGACCGCAGCAGCCCTGTACTCCACATGTTCGGCGGGTCCAGGGCGGCTTCTCCCTGCAGTTACCCCATGGGAGCCGCTTCCGACTCCGCAGCATGAAATGAACATGCTGCGGAGGAGCGGACTGTCAGCAACCTGCACCGCAGCTCCAAACACGTTGCAGGCGGGTTAAGTATAGTGAGGATGGGATTTCTTGAAATCCCATCCACTATGCTTATACTGTACTACGCAGCTTTTTAGACGCAGCGGCAAGACGATGCGTCCAAACACTGCATATACTGATCGTGTGCACACACCCTAATTCAAGGTCTCAAGAGCCGCACACAGTGCCGGTTTTCAGGATTTCCCTATTATTGCACTAGTGATACCGTAATTGAATCACCTGCACTGGTGATGATTCCAACCCCTGTGGAAATCCTGAAAACCTGCGCTGTGTGCAGCTTTTGAGGCCTGGAGTTCCCTACCCCTAGACTACAGTAATCAGAATGTTAAACTAAGAGCCTCATGGTCAGTTTTATTATGCCTAGTGGCATTAGATCAACTTATGATTTTAGATGTGTGGCCCATGCCTTTTTCTATAGCTATGATGAATGAAAAACATTATGGGCGATCTGTGATGATGCATTGTTATGGGGGATCTGCATGGTACACACTTATTGGAGAGATCTTTGATGACACTCTGTTATGGGGGATCTGTGGTGATGCACTTGTGGCACCCTGGCACCTGTTGGGCACCACAGAAATCCTTAGGGCATGAACAGAGGTAACAGCAAAGCAAAACCCACAAAACACCAAACAACAACAACAACACTTAGAACACCTGGTTTCACCCCAGGCCTCTAGGGGGAGCTCACTGGTGACTTTGAACCAGTTCCCCCTATAAATAGAGTCTTGGAGGGAGAAACGCCAGAGTGTGGTAGACGCTACAAGAGCTGCCAGCCTGTGTGAAACCTCTACCCTATGAGGAACACACTAGGCCCAACCAGCCTGTTAGCAAGTGGAGGTCCCTGCAATTGGGACAAGAGGAAGAAGGAGATCACCTCTCAGGAACACAGAGTTATCCCGACTCTCTCCTTAACAACCGGTTACTGGAACCGAAGCTGTGAGAGCCACCACGCCATCACAGAAGAACCAGCATACTTCACAGGGAGTCTAGCCCCCTGTTCACCTGTCGCACCTACCAACGAGAGCCCAGGGAAGAAGGTAGAATTATCATCACCCTTTTACAGTGCCCTCAGTGCAGCAACCCAGGTGAAATCCGTTCTATTGAACAAACTGCCCGGTCCGGATGGATTCCACATCCACCCGACCTTAGCACCAGAACCAGAGAAGGAAGCCTACACAAACTGCTTGCTGTGAACCTCCAGGATTGCTAAACTTGACGAACCCGGTCTGGGGTACCTGAAAACCACCAGTAAAAGGTACTTAAAAGACTTTGGTGTGTCCGTGTCTGAATCCTGGCCTAATAGCAGCATTACCGCAGCTGCCTCACAACATCTTGCGCAGCTCCCGGCTCTGGGGATTCCCGCTCGTCCTGTGGGGAGCGTTCCATCTCGCTGTATAACATCCCCCGGAGACCCAAACAGCGCTGGTAAAGTTACCAGAACACCCGCAGGTGGCGTCACGAAGACAAATCACCCCTACTGTTCCGCCATTCCCCATTGATCTGGACCACCGGGCCTACACCACCGCAGGCGCGGTTCCGTGACTGGAGGAGAAACAACGCCCGCTACGTGTACCCCCCGGCTACGGTGAGTCAGAATTTGCCGTCACGAACAGGATACGAGCAGGCCCGTTATCACGGGTATTGTGTGCTATTTATTGACTGTAAATATCGAACTGTACATTTGGTCCGCCATTGCTGCGCGAAAAGGCGGGAAAAGAAGGGGCGTGTCTGTGCAGAGGGCGAGAAGATTGGCCCCGCCCCCACGCTCTGACGACTTCCTCCGTACGCAGCAGGAACCGGAAACTCCCGTGGTGCCTCACTCCTCACCGCGAGGCCGACACTTCCGTTTGAAACCGAGGGAAAGGCTACGCTTAACTAAGGGGGAGCGACCATGAGTAACCCGGCTCCCGATCACGCGGTGCCCCCGCTAGACCAAGCGGCACCTCAAAACCTACCTCTTGATGGACAGCAACAAGTCGGCGGTATGCCACCGCAACCCGCTCCGATTATGCCGATGTCTCTACCCTACGTTCCTAGTGCGACCTGGTTACCCAAGTACAGCGGTGTACCCAGTGCCTTGGAGAACTTCCAGAGGAAGATATGCCAGGCGCTGGCCATGTACCCGATGACCGGTAAGCAAAGAGCTTCAGTTGTTATGGGACAATTAACCGGTGCAGCCGAACTGCAGAGCCGCAGCTGGCCTGTAGAAACTCAGGAATCTGTGGAGCAGATATTCGCTAGATTAACCCGGGTCTCTGAGCGCCATACCGAAGCTGAACTAAGACTGTCATTCTATCGTTGTAACCAAGGGGCACAAGAAAGTGTCCTTGATTATTCACTGCGCTTGCAAGAAGCATACAGACTGTTAAAACAAGTTGATCCTGATGGTGTCCGAGATGAGAACAAAGCGTTAATTGGACAATTTATTGTGGGCCTTAAACTATCTGAGGATAGGAAGCAAGCAAGCTGGTGGTCCATACAAAACCCAGGCGCAGAGTTTGACACCTTGAGAGACTTAACAGTTTGGGGACAGCGACTCGCTGAAGTACCTGATCCCGCTTCACCGCAGCAGCAGTACACTGACACCCCTTCCGTGCCGGCAGCAGCATCTCCAATCCCTGCGATTCAGTCAAGTGCACAGACTGTAACACCTGACCGGTTTGATCAACTGTGTGCCAATGTCGAGCAGCTGATGAAAGACGTGGCCAAGCTACAAGCTGGGAGAAGACCCAAGACAGATGCAAGGCCATCGGACAAGATTCAGCTCGCCGACAGCCCTGACGACGTCCCGTGGATGAGGAGAAAGACACAGCCGTCGCGAGGAAAACCTGCAGACCGCCGCAGTCCTGACAGACGCCGCAACAGTCAGCAGAACGACTTAGGAGGACGCAACCTGCAATCCCGTCCTTTAAACGAGCGACCCCTGGGCGAGAAGGGCCAACCCCAGGAGTAGACTGTCCAGGCCCTACGTCCAGCTGGGAACACAAGTATGTGGGAGACTGTCCATACTTACCAATCGTCATCGATGGCATCGCTATATCCGCCTTGATAGACACTGGATCCCAGGTGACATCCATCCCCAGTACCCTTTACAAGCAGTTCTGGCCAGATGTTAAGCTAGAACCCCCTAATCCCGAGATGAACCTTGAAGCCACTAATGGTATACCGGTTACCATAGAGGGACAGTGGGAAGCTACAGTAAAGGTGGGGAGGGTGCAGTTGAAAAACCAGGGTATCTTAGTGGTCCAGGATAAGCCTAACCACAAGGATCCATATGTCATATTGGGTACCAATGTCATGATCAAATGCCTCGATGAAGTGTTGTTTTTACTCCAACAGAGTGCTGAAGCCGGTAAACCCAGAGAAAAGAGGGCTATCCAAAAGCAGATCAGAGCTCTGGTGTATCAACAACAGGTAACATTGTCAAATGGTGAAATTGGCAGAGTAAGAGTCACAGATCCCATTCCAATTGTGGTACCACCCAGAAGTGAAATGATGATCTGGTGTCCAGCAGCCATAGGCCTCAGAGGGCAGGACTACCAAGCTGTAGTAGAACCTGTAATGTCCGACAGTAGTCCTACGCTCTTGACAGCCAGAGGGTTAGTCGACGTAAAAAAGGGGAGAGTCCCCGTACGCATATTAAATTATGGTGATGACGAAGTCAGACTGCCAAGATATGCAACTGTCGCAAAGTTGTACCAAGTAAAAGATGATGCTGTGATTGATGTAAAATCCTCAAACCAAACAGTCACTGATGAACCCCCTCACTCCAAAGATCAGTTAGAGAAATGGTGTCAAGACCTCAGTGTAGGAACTGACAATACACCCTCTCACCAGAAAAATGGAGTATACCGGGTAGTTCAGGAGTATGAGCAAGTGTTCAGCAAACACCCACTCGACTTTGGGAGGATTAAAGGGGTACAACATCATATCCCCACAAACAACCATGCACCTATCAAAGAAAGGTACAGGCCTATACCACCCACTCACTACCAAAAAGCAAAAGAGATGCTTCAGGACATGAAAAATGCAGGAGTCATTAGGGATAGCTGTAGTCCCTGGGCCGCACCACTAGTCCTGGTTAAAAAGAAAGATGGTAGTATGAGGATGTGCGTAGATTATAGGCAAATCAACAAAGTCACACACAAGGATGCATACCCGTTACCACGCATAGAAGAGTCACTAGCTGCACTCAAATCTGCCAACTACTTCTCCACATTAGATCTTACAAGTGGGTACTGGCAGGTTGCCGTTGCAGAGGAGGATCGTGAGAAGACAGCCTTCACTACTCCTATGGGCTTATGCGAGTTCAACAGTATGCCATTCGGTTTGTGCAATGCCCCAGGAACATTTCAGAGACTTATGGAGTGTTGTTTGGGCCACAAGAACTTTGAGACTGTCTTGTTATACCTTGATGATGTCATTGTCTACTCTCAGACCTACGAAGATCACCTCCAACACCTGAGTGAAGTGTTCGAGTCACTGTCCAAGTACGGGATGAAACTGAAACCGTCCAAGTGCCACCTGCTGAAACCCAAGGTCCAATACCTAGGACATGTGGTTAGCGCCGAAGGCGTAGCACCGGATCCGGATAAGGTCACCGTCATCAAGGACTGGCCAGCACCAATCAACCACAAAGAGGTACGTCAATTCCTAGGACTGGTCGGGTACTACCGACGATTCATCAAAGGCTATACCAAGATAGCCGCCCCCATGCAAGATCTCTTAGTAGGTCAATCCAAAAACGGCAAGATCAGGGGACCCCCGTTCCACTGGGGACCAGAACAGGACAAATCCTTCCAAACGTTAAAAGATACTTTAACTGGAGAAGAAATCCTGGCCTACCCTGACTACAATCTACCGTTTTTATTGTACACCGATGCAAGCAATGAAGGTTTAGGAGCAGTCCTATCTCAACGTCAGCAGGGCAAGGAGAAGGTGATAGCCTACGCCAGCAGAAAGCTCCGTCCCACAGAAAGGAACCCGGAGAATTACAGCTCCTTCAAGCTGGAGTTCCTGGCCCTGGTCTGGGCGATCACATATCGTTTCAAGCATTACCTGGCCTCCGCCCCGTTCACAGCTTTCACTGATAACAACCCTCTAACACACTTAGAGACTGCAAAGCTGGGAGCCCTAGAACAGCGTTGGGTAGCAAGACTCTCTACCTACGACTTCACTGTAAAGTACCGGGCAGGTCACAAGAACGGCAATGCTGATGCCCTGTCCCGAATGCCTCATCTTCCTGAAGAGGGAGAAGACAGATGACCTGGAAGAGATTGAACTACCTGCTTTCCACCGTTCGGGTACAGCAACATGTCATCAGAGAAACAAGACACGTGTAGAGAGGACCGTGAACCCGTTACCTCACCATGACTGGAAGGAGGCTCAGGCCAACGACCCAGATGTCAGCCTGGTAAGGGATCTAATCACTCAAGAACACGCCAACATGGACTCTGATGCCTCACCAACTGCTAAGCGCCTGTGGAAGGAGAAAGGGAGGTTGTTCGTCTACCAAGGTAAACTATGCAGAAGATACCTCAATCCGAGAACCCATGAACTCATCTGGCAGAGTGTAGTTCCCAAGACTGAAGTCCAAATGATCCTTGAAGCATACCATGATGATGCCGGACACTTTGGATGGAAGAAACTGGAGAGACTCCTGAAGGATCGGTTCTACTGGGTCGGTATGCGAGGCTCAATTGACAAATGGTGTAAAAACTGTGGACCGTGTCACCTTCGAAGAAAAGACCATCTAACTCAGAAAGCTCCGTTGCAGCCAATTGTTACCACCAAACCTCTTGAAATAGTTGCTCTCGACCACCTGAAGCTTACCCCAAGTCGAACCGGGTACACTTACGCTCTCACAATCGTCGATTACTACTCAAGATTCCTGGTAGTCGTTCCAGTTAAGGATTTAACTGCTGAGGTAGCAGCCAAAGCGTTCCAGAGTTACTTCTGTCGCCCCCATGGGTATCCAGACCAAGTCTTAACTGACCAAGGGCCAGCCTTCGAATCAGCTCTGTTCCAAGAATTCTTAGGGCTATATGGGTGTAAGAAAATCCGCACAACACCTTATCATCCTCAGACGAACGGTTTATGTGAGAAGATGAACCACATAGTCATTGACATGCTCAAAACCTTACCAGTTGAAGAGAGAAACTTACAGATCTCGTGGACATCTACAACCACATACCTGTCAGTTCGACAAATTACACACCTGCTTACTTGATGAGAGCAAGACCAGGTAAACTGCCTATTGATTTGCAGATGGGAACCATCGAACCCACAGAAGACTCTTCTGATGAAGACTGGGTCAGCCAACGCCAAGAAAAGTACAGGAAAGTACAAGAAAGCGTGAAAAGGAACCTAGAAATCAGCAGAACCAAACAAGAAAAAGACTTCAACAAGAACGCCTCAGCTGAACCGCTAGCTATGGGTGATGTAGTGCTGAAAAGAAAGCGAAAAACCAACAAATTGGATAACAGTTGGGAATTTGTACCCTACACTGTTATGCCGTCACACTATGACAACTCAAAAACTTGTGTTATCAGTAAAGACAATGGGAATACTATTGCGATTGTCTCAAGGGATCATTTAAAGAAATGTCCACCACAGTTAATCCCACGAGCAACCAGTTACCCTACTGTAACTAAAGACGAAGAAACAAAAGAAAATCTAGTCCTTACAGACATTGGATACTTACCAGCTGATTGGCCACAAATAGGTGAAGCATTCCTCATACCAGTTATGCATTTCTACCAACCTGTAGAAGATCAGCCAAAACCAAATCCAATTCCACAAGTCCAACAAGAAGAAGTCCAAGTGCAAGAATTGCAGCCTGTTATAATGGAACCAGAGATTCCTGTAATCGGTCAACCTGCTAGTCCCACAGTAAGAGAAGCCATTCCTATTCAACTACCTACAGAGGTTAGTCCAGTTGATAGACTCCGCACTTACTATGGTCTTACACGCAGCAGAAGTAGAGAACCAATAACCACTTCGTACACTACACCAACAGCTTTGGAAACACCCACACTACGCAGATCCACACGTAGTACATTAGGTCAACCCCCACACAAACTTGGAGAATGGGTTTAAAATGTAGTGGAAAATGTAACCTGTAAGTGTTGTAAATATTAACTAGTTTTCAAAACCTGTAAAAAGTAGTGTACAGAAGGGTGGAGGAACTGGGCTCTGTCCCAAGTATACTAAGTTGGGGACAGAAAGCGCCTGGTAAGGTATAGAAGGTTAGTACCGGCCTCCCAAGCAGAGACACCTGTAGGGAATGTATAAAGTTTACCGTGTATCCCTGGACTTTACCTTTTCCCCTTTTCATAAACTTTGAAGAATTGTCACAGGACTTGTGTGACCACTAACTTTACCTTTTCCAGCCTGCGGCAGATGGACTAGTGCCGTACGGACTGCTTTTCACATTTTTCACTTCCTTTTCAGTGATTTTTGTGTTTTCCTTAAAACTATGTAAATTGAATGTTTATAAAATGCTTAGTGTTAAGTTGTAAAAAAAGAACTTTTTGCTCAGCCGGGAGAACTGAGTTTAACTAAGGGGGAATGTGGCACCCTGGCACCTGTTGGGCACCACAGAAATCCTTAGGGCATGAACGGAGGTAACAGCAAAGCAAAACTCACAAAACACCAAACAACAACAACAACACTTAGAACACCTGGTTTCACCCCAGGCCTCTAGGGGGAGCTCACTGGTGACTTTGAACCAGTTCCCCCTATAAATAGAGTCTTGGAGGGAGAAACGCCAGAGTGTGGTAGACGCTACAAGAGCTGCCAGCCTGTGTGAAACCTCTACCCTATGAGGAACACACTAGGCCCAACCAGCCTGTTAGCAAGTGGAGGTCCCTGCAATTGGGACAAGAGGAAGAAGGAGATCACCTCTCAGGAACACAGAGTTATTCCGACTCTCTCCTTCTGCACCGGTTACTGGAACCGAAGCTGTGAGAGCCACCAAGCCATCACAGAGAGCCAGCATACTTCACAGGGAGTCTAGCCCCCTGTTCACCTGTCGCACCTACCAACGAGAGCCCAGGGAAGAAAGTAGAATTATCATCACCCTTTTACAGTGCCCTCAGTGCTGACAACCAGGTGAAATCCGTTCTATTGAACAAACTGCCCGGTCCGGATGGATTCCACATCCACCCGACCTTAGCACCAGAACCAGAGAAGGAAGCCTACACAAACTGCTTGCTGTGAACCTCCCGGATTGCTAAACTTGACGAACCCGGTCTGGGGTACCTGAAAACCACCAGTAAAAGGTACTTAAAAGACTTTGGTGTGTCCGTGTCTGAATCCTGGCCTAATAGCAGCATTACCGCAGCTGCCTCACAACATCTTGCGCAGCTCCCGGCTCCGGGGATTCCCGCTCGTCCTGTGGGGAGCGTTCCATCTCGCTGTATAACATCCCCTGGAGACCCGAACAGCGCTGGTAAAGTTACCAGAACACCCGCAGGTGGCGTCACGAAGACAAATCACCCCTACTGTTCCACCATTCCCCATTGATCTGGACCACCGGGCCTACACCACCGCAGGCGCGGTTCCGTGACTGGAGGAGAAACAACGCTCGCTACGTGTACCCCCCGGCTACGGTGAGTCATACTGTTATGGAGAGATCTGCAGATGACACACTTATGGGGGATCTGCATGGAGCACACTTATTGGAGGCATCTGTGGTGATGCTCTGTTATGGAGAATCTGTGGATGACGCTCTGTTATGGGGGATCTGTGGATGACGCTCTGTTATGGAGGATCTGTGGGTGACGCTCTGTTATGGGGGATCTGTGGATGATGCTCTGTTATGGGGGATCTGGGGATGACGCTCTGTTATGGGGATCTGTGGATGATGCTCTGTTATGGGGGATCTGTGGATGATGCTCTGTTATGGGGGATCTGTGAATGACGCTCTGTTATGGGGATCTGTGGATGATGCTCTGTTATGGAGAATCTGTGGATGACGCTCTGTTATGGGGGATCTGTGGATGACGCTCTGTTATGGGGGATCTGTGGATGACGCTCTGTTATGGGGGATCTGTGGATGACGCTCTGTTATGGGGATCTGTGGATGACGCTCTGTTATGGGGGATCTGTGGATGACGCTCTGTTATGGGGATCTGTGGATGGTGCTCTGTTATGGGGGATCTGTGGATGACACTCTGTTATGGGGGATCTGTGGATGACGCTCTGTTATGGGGATCTGTGGGTGACGCTCTGTTATGGAGGATCTGTGGATGACGCTCTGTTATGGGGGATCTGTGGATGACGCTCTGTTATGGGGGATCTGTGGATGACGCTCTGTTATTAGGGATCTGTGGATGACGCTCTGTTATGGGGATCTGTGGATGACGCTCTGTTATGGGGATCTGTGGATGACGCTCTGTTATGGGGGATCTGTGGATGACGCTCTGTTATGGAGGATCTGTGGATGATGCTCTGTTATTAGGGATCTGTGGATGACGCTCTGTTATGGAGGATCTGTGGATGATGATCTGTTATGGGGGATCTGTGGATGACGCTCTGTTATGGGGATCTGTGGATGACGCTCTGTTATGGGGATCTGTGGATGACGCTCTGTTATGGAGATCTGTGGATGACGCTCTGTTATGGGGGATCTGTGGATGACGCTCTGTTATGGGGATCTGTGGATGACGCTCTGTTATGGGAGATCTGTGGATGATGCTCTGTTATTAGGGATCTGTGGATGATGCTCTGTTATTAGGGATCTGTGGATGATGCTCTGTTATGGGGGATCTGTGGGTGACGCTCTGTTATGGGGGATCTGTGGGTGACGCTCTGTTATGGAGGATCTGTGGGTGACGCTCTGTTATGGGGGATCTGTGGATGACGCTCTGTTATGGGGGATCTGTGGATGACGCTCTGTTATGGGGGATCTGTGGATGACGCTCTGTTATGGGGGATCTGTGGATGATGCTCTGTTATGGGAGATCTGTGGATGATGCTCTGTTATTAGGGATCTGTGGATGATGCTCTGTTATGGAGGATCTGTGGGTGACGCTCTGTTATGGGGGATCTGTGGATGACGCTGTGTTATTAGGGATCTGTGGATGACGCTCTGTTATGGGGGATCTGTGGGTGACGTTCTGTTATGGAGGATCTGTGGGTGACGCTCTGTTATGGGGGATCTGTGGATGACGCTGTGTTATTAGGGATCTGTGGATGATGCTCTGTTATGGGGATCTGTGGGTGGCGCTCTGTTATGGGGGATCTGTGGATGACGCTCTGTTATGGGGGATCTGTGGATGACGCTCTGTTATGGAGGATCTGTGGGTGACGTTCTGTTATGGGGGATCTGTGGATGACGCTCTGTTATGGGGGATCTGTGGAGGACGCTCTGTTATGGGGGATCTGTGGATGATGCTCTGTTATGGGGGATCTGTGGATGACGCTCTGTTATGGGGGATCTGTGGATGACGCTCTGTTATGGGGGATCTGTGGATGACGCTCTGTTATTAGGGATCTGTGGATGATGCTCTGTTATGGGGATCTGTGGGTGACGTTCTGTTATGGAGGATCTGTGGAGGACGCTCTGTTATGGGGGATCTGTGGATGACGCTCTGTTATGGGGGATCTGTGGATGACGCTCTGTTATGGGGATCTGTGGCTGATGCTCTGTTATGGGGATCTGTGATGACCTCTGTTATGGGGATCTGTGGATGACGCTCTGTTATGGGGATCTGTGGATGACGCTCTGTTATGGGGATCTGTGGATGACGCTCTGTTATGGGGGATCTGTGGATGACGCTCTGTTATGGGGGATCTGTGGATGACGCTCTGTTATGGGGGATCTGTGGATGACGCTCTGTTATGGGGGATCTGTGGATGACGGTCTGTTATGGGGGATCTGTGGATGACGCTCTGTTATGGGGATCTGTGGATGGTGCTATTATGGGGGATCTGTGGATGACGCTCTGTTATGGGGATCTGTGGATGACGCTCTGTTATGGGGATCTGTGGATGGTGCTATATGGGGGATCTGTGGATGACACACTTATGGGGGATCTGCATGGAGCACACTTATTGGAGGCATCTGTGGTGACGCTCTGTTATGGGGGATCTGTGGATGACGCTCTGTTATGGGGATCTGTGGATGGTGCTATTATGGGGGATCTGTGGATGGTGCTATTATGGGGGATCTGTGGATGATGCTCTGTTATGGGGGATCTGTGGATGACGCTCTGTTATGGGGGATCTGTGGATGACGCTCTGTTATGGGGGATCTGTGGATGGTGCTATTATGGGGGCTTGTATGGGGATCTGTGGATGACACCGTTATGGGGGATCTGTGGATGACGCTCTGTTATGGGATCTGTGGATGATGCTCTGTTATGGGGATCTGTGGATGACACTCTGTTATGGGGATCTGTGGATGATGCTCTGTTATGGGGATCTGTGGATGACGCTCTGTTATGGGGGATCTGTGGATGACGCTCTGTTATGGGGGATCTGTGGATGACGCTCTGTTATGGGGATCTGTGGATGACGCTCTGTTATGGGGATCTGTGGATGAGCTCTTATGGGGGATCTGTGGATGGTGCTATTATGGGGGATCTGTGGATGACACTCTGTATGGGGGATCTGTGGATGATGCTCGTTATAGTTGGGGATCTGTGGTGATGCCTCTGTTATGGGGATCTGTGGATGACGCTCTGTTTTGGGGATCTGTGGATGATGCTCTGTTATGGGGGATCTGTGGATGACCTCTGTTATGGGGATCTGTGGATGACGCTCTGTTATGGGGATCTGTGGATGACGCTCTGTTATGGGGATCTGTGGATGAACTCTGTTATGGGGGATCTGTGGTGACGCTCTGTTATGGGGGATTGTGGATGAAGCTCTGTTATGGGGATCTGTGGATGATGTCTGTTATGGGGGATCTGTGGATGACGCTCTGTTATGGGGATCTGTGGATGAGCTCTGTTATGGGGATCTGTGGATGACGCTCTGTTATGGGGATCTGTGGATGGTGCTATTATGGGGATCTGTGGATGACAACGTTGAGGGGATCTGCATGGAGCCACTTTATGGGGATCTGTGTGATGACCTCTGTTATGGGGATCTGTGGGTGACGCTCTGTTATGGGGATTGTGGATGAGCTCTGTTATGGGGGATATGTGGATGATGCTCTGTTATGGGGGATCTGTGGATGACGCTCTGTTATGGGGGATCTGTGGATGATGCTCTGTTATGGGGGATCTGTGGATGACGCTCTGTTATGGGGGATCTGTGGATGGTGCTATTATGGGGGATCTGTGGATGATGGGGGATCTGTGGATGACGCTCTGTTATGGGGATCTGTGGATGACGCTCTGTTATGGGGGATCTGTGGATGACGCTCTGTTATGGGGGATCTGTGGATGACGCTCTGTTATGGGGGATCTGTGGATGACGCTCTGTTATGGGGGATCTGTGGGATATGGATCGTGGGACTCAGTATGGGGATCTGATGGGATACTGAGGACGTGGTGACGCTCTGTTATGGGGGATCTGTGGATGACGCTCTGTTATGGGGGATCTGTGGATGGCTTGTTATGGGGATCTGTGGATGGTGCTATATGGGGGATCTGTGGATGACGCTCATGTTAGGGGATCTGTGGATGACCTCTGTTATGGGGGATCTGTGGATGACGCTCTGTTATGGGGGATCTGTGGATGGGCTATTATGGGGGATCTGTGGATGAACACGTTATGGGGGATCTGCATGGAGCACACTTATTGGAGGCATCTGTGGTGACGCTCTGTTATGGGGGATCTGTGGATGACGCTCTGTTATGGGGGATCTGTGGATGGTTTCTTATGGGGATCTGTGGATGGCTGCTATTATGGGGGATCTGTGGATGACGACCGTATGGGGGGATCTGCATGGAGCACACTTTATGGAGATCTGTGGATGACGCTCTGTTATGGGGGATCTGTGGATGACGGTCTCTGTTATGGGGGATCTGTGTATGGCGCTATTATGGGGGATCTGTGGATGACTCGCTTATGGGGGATCTTGCATGGAGCACACTTATGGCGGGATCTGTGGTGACGCTCTGTTATGGGGATCTGTGGATGACGCTCTGTTATGGGATCTGTGGATGACGCTCTGTTATGGGGATCTGTGGATGACGCTCTGTTATGGGGGATTCTGTGGATGACGCTCTGTTATTGGAGATCTGTGGATGACGCTCTGTTATGGGGATCTGTGGATGACGCTCTGTTATGGGGATCTGTGGATGACGCTCTGTTATGGAGGATTCTGTGGTGACGCTCTGTTATGGAGGATCTGTGGATGACGCTCTGTTATGGGGGATCTGTGGATGACACTCTGTTATGGGGATCTGTGGATGACGCTCTGTTTATGGGGGATCTGTGGCTGATGCTCTGTTATGGGGGATCTGTGGATGATGCTCTGTTATGGAGGATTTGTGGATGATGCTCTGTTATGGGGATCTGTGGATGATGCTCTGTTATTAGGGGATCTGTGGATGATGCTCTGTTATGGGGATCTGGGGATGACGCTCTGTTATGGGGGATCTGTGGATGACGCTCTGTTATGGGGATCTGTGGATGACGCTCTGTTATGGGGATCTGTGGTGACGCTCTGTTATGGGGATCTGTGGAGAGTGCTCTGTTATGGGGGATCTGTGGATGATGCTCTGTTATGAGGGATCTATGGATGATGCTCTGTTATGGGGGGATCTGTGGATGATGCTCTGTTATGGAGGATCTGTGGATGATGCTCTGTTATGGGGGATCTGTGGATGATGCTCTGTTATGGGATCTGTGGATGATGCTCTGTTATGGGGATCTGTGGATGACGCTCTGTTATGGGGGATCTGTGGATGACGCTCTGTTATGGAGGATCTGTGGATGACGCTCTGTTATGGGGGATCTGTGGATGACGCTCTGTTATGGGGGATCTGTGGATGACGCTCTGTTATGGGGATGTGATGACGCTCTGTTGGGACGATGACGCTCTGTTATGGGGATCTGTGGGTAACGCTCTGTTATGGGGATCTGTGGATGGTGCTCTGTTATGGAGGATCTGTGGGTGACGCTCTGTTATGTGGGGACTCTGTGGGATGTGATGCTCTGTTATGGAGGATCTGTGGGTGACGCTCTGTTGTTATGGGGATCTTGGATGACGCTCTGTTATGGGGATCTGTGGATGACGCTCTGTTATGGGGGATCTGTGGATGATGCTCTGTTATAGGGATCTGTGGATGATGCTCTGCTATGGGGATCTGTGATGGATCGAGCTCTGTTATGGGGGATCTGTGGTGACGCTCTGTTATGGGGATCTGTGGATGATGCTCTGTTATGGGGATCTGTGGATGATGCTCTGTTATGGGGATCTGTGGATGATGCTCTGTTATGGGGGATCTGTGGATGATGCTCTGTTATTAGGGATCTGTGGAGGGATCTGTGGATGATCTCTGTTATGGGGGATCTGTGGATGACGCTCTGTTATGGTGTGGTGATCTGTGGGATGTGATGAGCTCTGTTTATGGGGATCTGTGGATGAGCTCTGTTATGGGGGATCTGTGGATGAGCTCTGTTATTAGGGATCTGTGGGATGATTGCTCTGTTATGGGATCTGTGGATGGTGCTCTGTTATGGGGGATCTGTGGATGACGCTCTGTTATGGGATCTGTGGATGAGCTCTGTTATGGGGATCTGTGGATGATGCTCTGTTATGGGGGATCTGTGGATGACGCTCTGTTATGGGGTGTGGATCTGTGATGGATCGTGGGCTCTGTTATGGTGGGATCTGTGGATGATGCTCTGTTTATGGGGATCTGTGGATGATGCTCTGTTATTGGGATCTGTGGATGAGCTCTGTTATGGGGGATCTGTGGATGACGCTCTGTTATGGAGGGATCTGTGGATGACGCTCTGTTATGGGGATCTGTGGATGGTGCTCTGTTATGGGGGATCTGTGGATGACGCTCTGTTATGGGGATCTGTGGATGACGCTCTGTTATGGGATCTGTGGATGACGCTCTGTTATGGGGGATCTGTGGATGACGCTCTGTTATGGGGGATCTGTGGATGATGCTCTGTTATGGGGATCTGTGGATGAGCTCTGTTTATGGGGGATCTAGCTGGATGATGCTCTGTTATGGGGGATCTGTGGATGACGCTCTAGTTATGGAGGATCTGTGGTGACGCTCTGTTATGGGGATCTGTGGATGGACGCTCTGTTATGGGGGATCTGTGGATGATGCTCTGTTATGGGGATCTGTGGATGACGCTCTGTTATGGGGATCTGTGGATGACGCTCTGTTATGGGGATCTGTGGATGACGTCTGTTATGGGGGATCTGTGGATGACGCTCTGTTATGGGGGATCTGTGGATGCGCTATTATGGGGGATCTGTGGATGATGCCTTTATGGGGGATCTGTGGATGAGCACGTATGGGGGATCTGATGGATGAGCTCTGTTATGGGGGATCTGTGGATGACGCTCTGTTATGGGGGATCTGTGGAATGCCTCTGTTATGGGGGATCTGTGGATGACGCCTGTTATGGGGGATCTGTGGATGACGCTCTGTTAGGGGGATCTGTGGATGACGTCTGTTATGGGGATCTGTGGATGACGCTCTGTTATGGGGATCTGTGGATGGCTTGTCTATTATGGGGGATCTGTGGATGACACACTTATGGGGGATCTGCATGGAGCACACTTATTGGGGATCTGTGTGACGCTCTGTTATGGGATTGTGATGACGCTCTGTTATGGGGGATCTGTGGATGACGCTCTGTTATGGGGGATCTGTGGATGACGCTCTGTTATGGGGATCTGTGGATGACAGGGACGATCTGTTATGGGGGATCTGCATGGAGACACTTATGGGGATCTGCATGGAGCACACTTATGGGATCTGTGGTGACGCTCTGTTATGGGGATCTGTGGATGACGGCTCTGTTATGGGGGATCTGTGGATGCGCCTATTATGGGGGATCTGTGGATGACACGCTTATGGGGGATCTGCATGGAGCACACTTATTGGGGGATCTGTGGTGACGCTCTGTTATGGGGATCTGTGGATGACTCGTATGGGACTGTACTTGGGTGTATCTGGGGATCTGTGGCCCTTATGGGGGACTGTGGACCTGTTATGGGGATTTGGAGCGTTGTTATGGGATCTGTGGATGACGCTTGTTATGGTCTATAGCTCGTTATGGGGATCTGTGGATGACGCTTTATGGGGGATCTGCATGGAGCACACTTATGGGGATCTGCATGGAGCACACTTATTGGAGCATCTGTGGTGACGCTTGTTATGGGGATCTGTGGATGACGGTCTGCTATGGGGATCGTGGATGGCGCTATTATGGGGGATCTGTGGATGACACGCTTTGGGGATCTGATGGAGACACTTATTGGCGGGATCTGTGTGACGCTGTGTTTGGGGATCTGTGGATGACGCTCTGTTATGGGGCATCTGTGGAGCGCTATTAGGGGATCTGTGGAGGGGCTATTATGGGGACTGTGGATGACACGCTTAGCGAGCTCGCATAATTGCGGGATCTGGTGACGCTTTGTTAGGCCGGTTTCACGTTAGCGTTCGCTGCCACCGCTGCGTATTGCGTGGCGAACGCAAGCCGACCGCAAGCACCGCCATCTATGTTAACTGGGACGCACGGTGTATGGTCGGTGCGGATGGCCGTGGTTCCCATTGCCCCCCATGTGTGATTGTACGCATTCAGAGGCTTGCGTACAAAACAAACTTCCCGGCCGCACAGAATCTGCAACATGTACGCAACATGTTGCAGATTCGGTGCGGATGCGAATATATGATCTGTACGCAAGCCTCTGCATGCGTATAAATCACACATGGGGGGCAATGGGAACGCACGGCAATCCGCACCCGACCGTATACACCGTGCGTCCCCATGTTAAACATAGGGATGGGCGGTGCTTGCGGTCGGCTTGCGTTCACCCGCCGCAATACGCAGCGGCGGCAGCGAACTCTCATGTGAAGTCAGCCTTATGGGGGATCTGTGAACTACAGTGTACAGTGCCTGAAGTATCATATATTGTGACTACTATCCCCCTCGTCCTTAGGAATACACCCATGTACTGTATATATGGGTGTATTCTGAAAGATGAGGCAGGTGGTAGTCACATTTCCTATGAACACTTTGGTCACATTACTGTCCCTCCCTATTTACACCAAATATGGCTACAACCCCCATCATCCATCAGAATACACACATGGTACTGTATATTCTGAAAGATGATGGGGGTTGTGTTTCCCTTTAATGTCTGCTCACCTCTCCCTAGGATCTCTGGGACTTGTGTAAACAAAAGTGTTTTACAATACATTGTGCAGGGATCAATATGTGATTGGTGGAGGCAGCTCAGCAACAGTTCCCTCCACCAATCCATATCAATCCCTGCAGAGGAGGAGGAGAATCACTCTTCTCACCCTCCTCTGCTTTGGGTCTCCGTGTGCAGCGGAGCCCTGAATCCTGCCTGCCCCCAGCTATTTGGCGTTAACTACTAGAGCGCATGCGCAGATCGGGAGCTCGGGGGGACCGAGAGCTCCATCTGCGCATGCGCTGTTTGGCGGCCATTTTATTGAAGTCCTGTGCGGCAGACACAGGCAGCAATGATGTATTTCCCCCTCAAACCGGAAACGCGCGGCCGCAACCAGGAAGTGCAATGGCGCCGGCCTGCACTATGCCGCCCACATACCGGGGATCACCGCCAGTCACCGCGCAGACACCCCCCAGCGCCGGGCCTGCTGCATTGCCCCTCCGGACGCCATCAGTGACCAGTCTGCTCCGCCGCCGCCGCCAACCCCGCACTAAGAATGTTTTTTTTTTAACTTTGACAGCATTTTTTTCTATATTCGCTTTTTTAGACGCACCCCCATTTCCCTCCTAATTTGGGGGAAATGAAAGTGCGTCGTATAAAGCGAAAAATACTGTAGTTTGTTTTTAAAAAATTAAGAATAATACAATTAATCCATGATATCTATTCATGAACTATGTATAGTCGTAGGATGAATATTATTTTTGGACAATTGAATTATTATATTGTAGGGCTCTTGGTACATCGACTGGTTAATACTTGATACTCAGTAAGTAGCTTGATTTAAAAAATCAATATTGATATTCTGCGTATCAGCCAGTTTGTGTTTGCCCATCAACCATGTCAAGGTGGCCCTACGTCTCATGGGTCCCTACTCTAACTAATTCCTATTTATGAAGACTAAAAGCTGTTTTAGAACAGCATTTTTCAGCTATTTGTAGAAGGTGGGGATATAATAAATACAATTTCCGCACTTGACACGTAAGGGCTTACTTGCGACACACTTGCAGCAATTCTGATGCAATGTATATGGAACTTGTGGTTAACCTGCCGTAAATGCGGCACACATGGCCACGGCAAGTGTACGAAATGCAGCCGCTACAAAACCGCAGGTCAGTGCGTTTTTTGCGACTGAAACTGCCGTAACCACGTATGTGGCACCTGCCGCAAGTGAACCACAAATTCCATATAAATTGCATGCAGCTTATGGCAAGTGTGCTGTAGATGAGGCCTTAGGCAGCAAGTGCAGAAATTGTGTTTTTTTCCACCAAAACTTCCACAAATAGCTGAAAAAATGGTGATGTTAAAGCTAAATCTCTAATTTTCTATCTATGTATGAACCTATCTATCTATATGTAGAGAACACACCTTGAGATGGAGATGTGTGTGAACAGCCATCCCACCCGTCTCTCAGCTGTTCACAAAAACCTCTCCCGGTGAAAAAAGAAATGCAAATTTCTCAGCACCTATAGTGCTGGAGCTTAAGATTGTGGTTCATATCACCAAATCCATAAATTTGGATGATACACATCTATCATCTTTTACTAAATGTGTGTTCATATATATATACTATGAACTGTCTAAATAAAGGATTTAAGATCTAAAACTAAAAACTATATATGTCATGTGGCTATTTCCTAAATAAGTACTTGAAATCTATATATCTATAGCTAAACTAATTTTTTTTTTTTGTCCTATATATCTATGAGTAAACTAATTTTTTTTTTTTTATATATCTATTAGTAAACTAAATATATCTATGAGTAAACTAAAAAAAAAAAATTTTAAACTAAAACATTTTTATACACAATATTTTGTGTAAAAACTTTGGGACTATCAGGCAGTAATTGTCCTTGAAGTGGTGTATTGACCACTTTGACCCTGACATTGCAACGCTGTTTGAGTCTGGAAAATGCAACATGGGCAAATGCTGGTTCTGGTAGATATATTCCAACTCGATTGAGGGTCTGCCCTTGGGATTTATTAATGGTCATTGCACATGCTGGCTTAATCGGAAATTGTCTACGTCGTAATTTGAAAGGCAATCCAGTCTCTGATGGACACAAATCAATTTGTGGAATGAATACCACATTTCCTGCTGCTGAGCCACAAATTACTTTAGCTTGTATGATATTGCCATGTAACTCAGTGACAATCAGCCGAGTACCATTGCAGAGACCTTTCTTGGTGTTGATGTTTCGTAATAACATGACAATGGTGCCAACTTTAAGTTTTAGCCAAAGTGAAGGCATTCCAGTTGGTGTTAGTGAATTTAAAAATTCCACTGGGTATTGGTCGAGGTCATCAGCTTCATCAGGATCGATGGAATCATCACTGATATATTCACTATAGTCACCTGGCAAGCGATCTATGACGTTACAATTGACTTTCTCAACGTCTTCATTTTTTGGACATAAAATAGCATGAGAAGCAGCAATATTTATGCTCTCGGTGTCATTCACATCAATAGAAACTTTATCTCCAAAAATATCAGTGATTAAACAGCCAGTGCACACCATGTCTTGAGGAATTTCAAAGACATCGTCTCCAAGGTTATCTTCATTTGACAGCTGTCCATTTCCCAGTCGAAGCAACCAACTGCTGTATTCAGGATCAATGGATCGCATGTTGTTGATAAGCGGCAGTGGAGCAAAAAGTTGCCATGTTTGTGAATATTTAATGCAGCTCTCTACAATATCTGTTCTTGATCCATGAGTGATGACAGGAAGACATTGTCTAAAGTCTCCTCCAAGAACAATAACTTTTCCTCCAAAAGGTGTTTTCTCTTTCTTAGCCACATTCGTTGTCATGATGTCTCGTAAAAGTCTATCGATGACATTCAAGGCATGTTTAGATAGCATTGTGCACTCATCAATAATAAAAAGTTTCGTATTATGCAAATGCTTAGCCGCATCGGTATCATTTTTAATCCTGGAAACAGATGTTTCATTCACAGGTATTGAAATGCCATAGAGAGAATGTATTGTTCGTCCCCCTTGTAGTAAATTAGCCGCAATTCCTGTAGTGGCAGCAGGTGATACAATATTTCCTTGTCCCCTTAGAAGATGTAGGAGGGGATGATATAGATAGGTTTTTCCACTACCACCAGGACCGTCAAGGAAAAAGCACTTGGATGTTACATTATTGTCTTCTAAAGCCTGATTAATGGTATCATAGGCCAAAATTTGTTCCTCATTGAGAGTAGCTTTCATCTCAGCAGCTGTTCTTAGCTCATAATCCTTATCATACTGCGGGAGCAGTTGTGGTTTCTTAGCTGGGCGTGGTAAATTGAAATCAGTATAACTTTTCCCGTGAACTTTTAGAACATCTTGGACATCTGTCATCGCATATCCTTCACAATTTATACAGTCTTCAATGTTGGAGTGGCATGCACGGCAGTAGTCTTGTACAAAGTGTTCTTTAAGGGTGTTGATCCAGGGAACTAGTCTGATTGCCGTATCTGGAGTCAGGAAGGAATTTTTTCCCCCAATGTGGAGCTTAGTGTTGCCACATGGGTTTTTTTTGCCTTCCTCTGGATCAACATGTTAGGCTATGGGTTGAACTAGATGGACTTAAAGTTTTCCTTCAACCTTAAAAACTATGTTAAATTCATCCCACAACTCAAGAGGATTAGCTGGAGGACCAAATATACAGATATAGGCAAAGAGGTCACGAAGCTGTGCAGGCATATTAAGAATACAGGCATCAAGTAAGGTATTTCTCCAGACACTATCATCGAATAGTAATCCAAGTGCTAATGCTGCTTCTTTGAAGGTTAGATGTATGACTCCATTGACAGTTTTAAGACTCTCAAAACGGGTTGCATTTTTCATATGAAATAACAACAACCGTAAATAGTAGCGTTCCTGGTCTTTGAGACTTACAGTATACATTCTGCCAATAATAGAGCTACCTGATCATTTTCTTTTTTCCCAAGATCCTTGTTGCCAAACATACCATTCAGGAATTTTGCGGTAAAAATACTTATGAGCATGTTGGTCGTCCTTATTAAAATTAAAGTAGGCCATAGGTGTAGAATTGGTATGAAGCTTTTGTTTGATGTTTGGAATGGAGGCATGCTCATGAAAATAGAGTTGTTGAGAATGAGGCAGATGGACGGCAAGGCGAATTATGCTATGAGATTGCTTATGCATAGGATAAGCAGAGATTCTCCAAGCTGCCTCTGGTGCACTAACATATCTTGAATCCATGAATTGATGTGTTTCATCATGTTGGATGTTCATCTGGCAAATTTCAAGATTGGCTTTATCATGTCCTTTATACACGTACTTAAATAAATATTTCACACTTTGAATGGAACCACAAACTTCAACATTAATATGGCACTTGTATTTTAATAATAGGAAAGGATTGTATGGCACTACCCAAGAATTATTAATCATCTTGGAATGGTGTTCAAATGAAGGACCCATGGATCTGCGATAAGTAGGATAGGCATTCTTAGCAATGATGGTAGATGGTTGTAAATCTTTTGGGAAACCTTTCGTACACTTTCCATTATCCATACAGGGAGAGTTGGGGTTGTGTTCTCCATAGGGACCATGTATCACGTCTTGCATAACAATGTTATGGAGCTGAGGGTAGTCGGTAGGATGAGGAATTTCTGCCCAGACGGTATTGTCTATGTCCTCCTTAGTTCTTAATTTGGAGTTGCTGTCTAGAATAATTAAAATGTGAGCATGTGGAAGGCCACGTTTTTGAAATTCAATTACATGAACCATAGCGCAAACTTTCCCAAATAATCCGTTGTGAATGTCTTTCAAGAGTGCTTCCAGTTTTATTTTGAAAGCACGTGCTACCAAATCAGGTCTGTGTTCCACACGCTGGCAAGGTTCCAAATTCTGAGTAATCTCACTCCATTTGGGATTACAGGTCATGGTGATGAATAGATCAGGGCGACCATATTTAGTCACAATAGCCATGGCATCCTGGTACCGCTGCTGCATATTCCTGGGACTGCCTTCAAACGAAGATGGTAAAATGACCGTTTTTCCAATGGGGATGCCCTTCTCAATGGATTTTTTCTGGAGATGTTCCTGGAGTACGCAATAATCCTCTACTTTCAAATCCTTTTGGTGTTGACGGATATAATTTAGGCGATTAGCCCCGATTTTCACATAAGCATCTACTAAGTACTGCTGAGTGAGTTTGCCACCATTCAGGATTGGATTAAACTGATTACGGACAGACAGCACATAGCAATAATATTGCAGTTGTGTAATCCTGCGTGGACTTTGGCCTTGATGTTTGAGTCCATCATGCCAGCCCTGGTCTCCGTAAGGGAAAAATAAAGGATACAGTAAAGCATCTAAATTACTGTGTAGAATGCTGACCTGTTGTGTTTTTGGCGCCAAAGGATTTTTGGGGTCAGGTTTTAAATGTATTAAAATATCACGATGGAATGGTGGCTCTCCAATGTCATTTTCAAATACGACAGCAACTTCATTGACAGTTGGATTATTATATCGGCGAGGGTCTTGATTCCGATCTTGTTTAAGTGCATGATGATATTTGGCATGAGAGTGCCATTAGCTTCAGCTTTAAGATGTTCTTCATGTTCTACATCCTGTAACATTTTGTAAGCAGCAACAAAGGGATTCACATTGTCTAATTGAAGAGCAATTATACTCATCAAAGTGGGATGACATTTTTGATTTTGTTGACAGTTTAAACGTTGTTCATTCGCAGTATCGGTATCCAAAATATACAGTTGGGCATAAGCTGGAACTTGATCATCAGAGGGATGTAGTGTTCCAGTACGATGATATATTTGTCCATGTATGCGGAAACAGTAAGGGCCATATCCAGGTGGAGGGGAAATATTGGCACCCATGGAAGCGAAAGCAAATGAGCTGTTAATACTACGGATGTTTTCCATGAGATTCTTACTGAACTCACTCTCCCCTGTCAGCGATCGTTTAAAGACCTCGGGATATTGGGGTATAGGTATATGGACTTTACCCTTGTGACAACACAGAGTCAAATTTTTATCTGCTGGTATCTCAGCATTAAAATGGAATGCTTCACAATGTTGACATAAATAGTTCATAGGACCACAGGTGTGTTCTACTACAGTACTGTCATCATTAGTAAAACCTGTACGATGTTGAGGTTGTGGTAACGGAGCATTGGAATGGTTCTGTAAGCCAACATATATAAAGCGTGGACCTGGTGGAGGATCTTCACTGTCCACAGATTTAATCACTGAGGAGTTGGAAGGTGTATCGTGGTCAGGGTGAATCAATGTGGAGGTGCAAGGAGTGTTTTTTGCGCCGTTCACAGCGTGCAGCAGCGGCATTTGATAATGGATTGTTTGTTGCCTTAGAAGAGTCAGGTGTGAAGCATGTATTATAAGCAGAGTTAACGGTGTGCAGGCGACGGCGTTTATCATTTGGAGTGTCGGTAGGACAGTGTTTGCGCTTACGTGCAGATTTACCAACGGTTGCAGGAGGTTCAGGCAGCGCACTTTCAATGAATGCAGACCTAGAAGCTGTATTGTGGGCAGAATCTATGACTGAGGACGTGGAAATATGTTTGCAACGTTGACGGTGTGCAGCAGCAGCTTTATTAGTTAATCGATTAGTTTTTTCCTCAAAAGACTTATTAGTGATGCGTTTAATGAAAGCAGCATTAACAGTGTTCAGGAGCTTGCATCTGTCCTCTGTAGTCTCGTTAGCACGCTGTGTGGTTTTACGTGCGGCTTTGGCAGCTTTTAGCTCTGTATCATTAATATACTTCCTATCACACCTGATCTTACGTGCGGCATCAGCAGCTTTTAGCTGTGTGTCATTAGTACACATAACAGTGTCCAGGGTCTTGCATCTGTCCTCAGTACTCTTGTTAGCACGCTGTGTGGCCTTACGTGCGGCATCGGCGGCTTTTAGCTCTGCTTCATTAGTATACTTTCTATCACACCTGATATTACGTGCGGCATCAGCAGCTTTTAGCTGTGTGTCACTAGTATATTTGCTATTAGAGCTCATGTTGTGAAAGCTAAAGAGCTTTAAAGGGAACCAACCACCCCAAATGACCCCCCCGGACTAATAATATCGTTCCCTACTTGCAGCACATACATGTGCTGCAAGGTTTTTTGCTAAAAAAACTTTATAAAACTTAAGATAATGCTTTAGAAACTTTATAACCAAGGGACGGGTGGGCGTTACTTACATGTGGCAAAAGCCGAGATTCTGCTGTCACTCATTCTCCTCTCTGGCTCGCAGCAGTAACGGCCAGCCCTTTTTGCAGCGTCCCAGGCTGGTGCACGGGATGTCATGCCCGTGCACACGTCATCAGCTACAGCCGGGAAGCGAGCGCGCGCTCTGACTCCCTGCGCTCGGCTGTGGAAGTCAGAGCGCGCGCTCGCTTCCCGGCTGTAGCTGATGACGTGTGCACGGGCATGACATCACGTGCACCAGCCTGGGACGCTGCAAAAAGGGCTGGCCGTTACTGCTGCGAGCCAGAGAGGAGAATGAGTGACAGCAGAATCTCGGCTTTTGCCACATGTAAGTAACGCCCACCCGTCCCTTGGTTATAAAGTTTCTAAAGCATTATCTTAAGTTTTATAAAGCAGTTTTTTTAGCTAAAACCCTTGCAGCACATGTATGTGCTGCAAGTAGGGAACGATATTATTAGTCCGGGGGGTCATTTGGGGTGGTTGGTTCCCTTTAAGCGTGGTAGTGGCAAACAACAGGTTAATAAGACGCAGTGTCAGGTAGTAGGAAAATAGCCAGTTAATAATAGGCAATAGTTCTTTGCAGGAATGCAGATATTAATAACAGGCAGTTTATATTGCAGATAAATTGCTGGGCAATAATGGACAATGTCCTTATGTGGCAAATAATAGAGCAATATGCCCAGTGTGCAGAGTTGGCACAGAAGAGGTTAATAAACGGCAGTCTCTCAGTATAACAGTCAGTGAACAATAGGCAGTATATATAGAGAAAACACCAAACAGAAGTTCAATATTGGTGTGAAAATGTCACTGAAGCACTTCACAACGAAAGATATATAGTGTAGGTAAATAGTCTTAGCTCTTTTTTGACGAACGTAGGCATGAGCTTGAAGTGCGACGTCACTGGGACCGCCTCCACGCTGTAGAAACTGTGTCTGAGGTAAAAAATCAAAATGCGCGCCTTAAAATGGCGGGCGGAGTGTGTCGCAGTGCGGCGCGATTCTGATTGGTCGCTCGCGGCAGGCGCCGACCAATCAGAAGCGCACCGCGAGAAACGGCGCCATGTTTTGAATCTGATGTTAGACAAAAGGTTTTAAAGATGGCGCCGTTCGGCGCGGCGCTATGCTGATTGGTCGCCGGCAGCCGCGAGCGACCAATCAGAATAGTGGCGCGCTGTATGGCGGCATCCTTCAAATACACTGTACTCAGTGTATTTCAAATATGGCGGCATAGCGCGCGGCGGTATTCTGATTGGTTGGCGCCTTCAGCGCGCCGACCAATCAGAAGAGCGGCGCGCTGTATGGCGCCTTACTTCAAATACACTGTACTCGGTGTATTTCAAAGATGGCGACATAGCGCGCGGCAGTATTCTGATTTGTTGGCGCTTTCAACGCGGCGACCAATCAGAATAGCGGCGGGTTCTATGCCGCCATATTTGAAATACACTGAGTACAGTGTATTTGAAGTATGGCGCCATACAGCGCACCGCTATTCTTTTTTTTTTTTTTTGAAACATCATATTTATTCAATTTTCCACCAAAGTTTTCTTCCAACAAAAATAGTTTACATTCGGTATAATCATAATATACAAAATCAGAGCAAGACAATCATACAAAAATTAAACAAACATTAATATAGACATTTTTGCATGTCAAATCGGTGTATTTATCATATAACAAAAATCACAATGCTCCCAAATCTCCAAGTAATATCCAAGTGCCGCAAGGTATGGGCAAGGACCCCTCCAATACCACCTATTCAAGGCTTTGTGTCTCAATATCTAATACCGTTTATATTCCAGCGGTGGATGTACGAGACCTTGCCATCTTATAAATCTATCTGTAAGTGTGAGTCCCTATCTTTACTCCCCTATAACATATTTCTTATCCTACATCTAGTCGTCCCAAAGTCCCCCCTAATTCCTCCAGAAGGTACCATGAAGTGTCTTTAAGTGGGACCATGATATCACGTATCGCTTCCCCTGAGGTCTTGGCTTCTATGAAACTCCTCCATTTCTCCATGAAGGCCACCATCATCGCCTCCTTATCTCTTAGCACCTCTCGTCTATCTATTTCCAGCGCTCTGTCCAAGCCCATCACCATGTCAGACTCTCCCGGTAAATCCGGTCGTAGCCAGAAAAGGAGTAGCAGGCGTTTCGCTAACAGCATAAGGACATGGGCCAAACGCAAGGCCCCTCTGTGACTCCCAGGCGTCTCCAAGTCCTGGAATATCCATTTCGAGGGTTCCATAGCATAGTGATATTTACAGTAACTATAGAGCAGGGCATCTACCATGCTCCAGAATACTTGGACCTTAGGGCATTTCCATATACCATGTATCATATCAGTTTTTTCCCGCTGACATTTCGGGCAATTAAGTAGGCGATCTGGATTGGATAAAGAACGCGGGAAGTTAAATCCGTATACCATCGCATGAATGATGCGGAAATGTGAATCTCTCCACTGTTCACTGGAAATATAGCGCCGTACTTTATCCCACCCTGTCAAAATACTGTCCTGCACTGAGTCATCCTCCAAATATCTCCTCCACACGGAGAACAATCCCGAGTCCCCACTCGGTGACAGAATGACCCTAAGTTCCCTATATATGGAAGAGATGCTCAGCTGGGAAGATTCCATGTTAATTAGTCTGTCACAAACGTTTGGGGACAGTTCCTTGGATACATCACGTAGTCGTGCCATGACATGATTTTTTATTTGCATATATTGGAGACCCTGTGTCCCCCCCAGTCCAAAATTGCCCAGAATCTCCAACCCCGTCATCCAACGTCCTTCCGTCTTATGTAGCAGATCGCCCATCTTCAACACCCCCTTCCTTCTCCAGTCTCTGAATAGTGCGTTGTCACGTCCCATAGTAAAGTCAGGGAAGGCCCATGGATTAAGATGTTTAGAGACCCTCCAGGACAGGCCACATTTCTTCCTGACCGCCTTCCATGCCGCAATTGTGTCCTTGCAGACAACGGCTGACTTGATATGAGGCGGAATGCTTGCTAGGGATGAATGTAGGAGGGAACAACGGTCCCAAGGGGCACAGAATTCCACCTCAAGTGGGCCAGCAGAATATCTGTTAGCAGCTGTGATCCACTCTACTACGTGCCGCAGCAAACATGCCAGATTATAACCCCTCAAGTCAGGTAAGTTTGTACCCCCCTCAGCTCGCGGTAACATCAACGTACCCAGACGAAGTCTAGGTCTCTTTCCCTTCCACACGAACGTGGAGAATGCCTTATTAATCCTACATACGTCAACATGTTTCAACAGTAGGGGAATCGTTTGTAAAGGATAGAGAAGTCGGGCAAAACTTACCATCTTTACTAAATGACATCGACCCAACAGGAAAGTGGAAGATTTGCCCACCTTTTCAGTTCCTGTTCAATTTTGTTAAAAAGTGGGGAGTAATTAAGGGTGTAGACCTGGCTCGGTGTCCTGCCTAACTGGATCCCTAGGTATTTGATGTGAGAGTTGGCCAACGGAATTCCCAATGCGTTCGCAGTTTCCCTTAAAGCTCCCCCCCCTCTAATACTCAGTATTTCGCATTTTCGTCTGTTTAAGGAAAACCCCGCAAAGATTCCAAATGACTCAATGCCCCTAATCAACATAGGCAGATCACTTTCCGGGTTATCCAAAAAGAGAACGATATCATCTGCGAACAGAGCAGATTTCACCTCGCAGCGTCCCACTTTAATTCCTGAAAATGGGCTAGCATTATTAATGTATCTCGCCAGGGGCTCCAGGGCTATATTAAACAATAGAGGCGATAGTGGGCACCCCTGCCGAGTCCCTTTCTGTAGCGGAAATTTCGGTGACAGGAAGCCCGGGGTGTGCACCCTCGCAGTAGGGTTAGAATAAAGATTAGAAATAAAGCTACGAAATCTGCCCTCTATGCCCATTCTATTCATAACCAGATCCAGCCATGGCCACCGGACATTATCAAACGCCTTTTCTGCGTCCAAGGTGACCATGGCCGGATCTTTCCCCTCCTGTCTGGCACTATTTCGCACCACGTCCAACACCAATAACGCCTTGCGGATGTTAGTCACTGCGGAACGCCCTTTAACAAACCCAGACTGGTGAGCCTCAATGAGTTCTGGGAGGACCTGGGCCAGCCTGTCTGCCATTATTTTAGATAGAAGTTTAAGGTCCACATTTACGAGAGATATAGGCCTGTAATTTGCCGGATTTTCTCTATCTTTATCTCCTTTGGGCAACAATTTAATATAGGCCATATTCGTGTCGTCAGGTATAGGGTCACCCATGGTAAATCTATTAAACATCCCCGTCAGTGTTGGGGTCACCTCCTCTCTCAGGATTTTATAAAACTCCCCCGTATAACCGTCTGGGCCTGGTGCCTTATTAGTACCCAATTTCCTGATGGCTGAGTCGACCTCGGATTCCGATATGGGTTTGTTAAGAACGTCCAGATCTGCTTCCGAGATCGAGTCAAGGTGTATCTTTCGTAACCAATCTTCTCCTCCCGACATTTGTTCTCCCTGTACTCTGTAAAGCTTTCGGTAAAAGTCTCCCAGTACATTATTAATGTCCCTTGGGCTAGTAACCACTTCCCCACCCTGACGACGTAGTCCCATAATCGGATTAGGTAATCTGCGACCCCTAGCCAGGTTCGCCAGTAACTTCCCCGCCTTATCGCCAAATCTATTTAGATCCACGTCCAGCTGACCACGTATCATGATTTCCCTGGTCTCTGCCAATCTGTCAAAATCTTTCCTCGCCTCTGTCCATTTCTGTCTGTCGGACTGATTACATGTGAGGCGGAATGTCCTGTAAGCGTCTGTGACTTTCGCGCTGGCCACTGAGTACTGTTCTGTCAGCTTCTTCTTTTGTGTTAAAGTATGAGCAATAATTGTTCCTCTAACCACTGCCTTCCCCGCTCCCCAGAACAACGTATGGTCATCTTTGTGGGCCGTGTTATCTCTCGAGAACTCAAGCCACCATTCTTTAAGTCTGGTCCTAAAGTCTCCCAGTTTCGACAGATGTGAGGGAAAGCGCCACAGGATGTCCGATCCTTTAGGTTGAACATCAAGGATGTCCAAAGACACCGGACTGTGGTCTGAGATGACCATTGGCTCAATCTCTGCACCCTCTATGGATCGCAACATTTTCGTATTCACCAGGAACATATCTAATCGTGACCAAGACGAGTGGGGGTACGAGTAATGAGTATATTCCAACTCCTGTGGGTGTAGAGTTCGCCACACATCTGCCAAACCCAAAGACCTCACCATGTCAGCTAATGCTCCTCCCCGCCTAGGTGCTCCTATAAGACCGGAAGTCCCGTAGGTATCCCTCCTCCTATCCAAATCTTCAGTCATTACTTCGTTAAAGTCGCCTCCAATTATTATATTTGGTTCACTATCCTCCAACCACCTCGTCTGTAAATCTCTAAGGAACTGACCCCGCGGGCCGTTTGGAGCATAGATGTTATATAGACTTAACCGTTGAGCCTTTACTTCCAGGACTAAATGTAGTACCCTCCCCTCTTGGTCTCTAGATACCGATAGCTCAGTATGAGCTAGATGTTTGTTAACTAGTATTAATACCCCAGCTTTACGGTCTTGTGCACCTGAAATCCATCCCGCTCCCACCCATTGCTTTTGCATGTAATGTAACTCATGTTGCCTAAGATGTGTCTCCTGTAAAAGGGCAATGTCCACCTTAAGTCTTTTCAGATGTCTAAGCACCATATGTCTCTTATTGGGGGACCTAAGCCCCTTAACATTCCAGGTTATTACTCTAACCATTTTTCATAACGTCATGAGGAGAAAAGTAGGCACCCAGCCCACCCCAGAGTCTCGGATTGACGACTAGATAGTATAGTACCCATTTCATGTGTTGGGAAATCAGAGCATCCAATGATACAGCACTATATACTTGGAGTAATAAACCTATTGGGAGCAACAACACAACCACAAAAAATAAACTGAAACAAACAACCCTCACCTTATTAGTCATCACCCGACCACGTCGGGCACACGAGATGGGAACTTCAACAAACAAGTTTCCTCTCGGGAAAATGTCTTTCCTTAACCCCATGGCTTCCTTTTTTCTGTGCTGACGCGGCCCGCCCTGAGCCTTACGCCTGATATTCACATATACGGAACCATTCCAAGAAGGCCGTTGAATTGGTATATGTTGCCTTGGACATGTAAGCTTATACATACCCCCAACTTCAGATATAATATACATCCCTTCCCATAAAGAAAAGAAAAGAGAAAGAGGAAAAAAAAAAAACAACACCAGTAGTAAGGGAGGCACATTAGGGCAATCAGACTATGGAGTGAACTTCTCATCATATGATATTCACGTAAAAAGAGAGATGAAGAGAGAGAAAGGTAGAGAAAAGAAAGGAAGGGGAGAAATGAAAGAAGAGGAAGAAAGTGGGACATATAAGAGAGCAAATGAGAGGGAGAAATTGCGAGGTGAGGGGGGAAGGAGAGGGGGGGAATACCGGGGGGGGGGAAGAGGAGGATGTGGAAATAGAAGTGAGAGGCAAGAGAGTAATTGTGTGAATGTGGGGGGAATAGAGGAGGGGAAGGGAGTGTGTAGAAATATGTATATGAGAGGGATGAAAAGGGGATGAAGAGGTTTAAGTTCAAGATTGAGATTGAGTCGGTGAGAAAGTATATGGAGTACATATAGATGTACGGGAGTGAAGTGGGAACGTCATATGAGCGGAAACAAAAAAGCAGAGAGGGAGGATTGAAAATGGGAACCAACGCTTGCCAGTAGCTTTAGTAGACATGGCTATCCATTAGCATCGGTCTGTCCATGGATCCTCAGGGATAAGATGCCAAGATCATCATAGGGAAGTCACAACTTGTAAAGCAATCCTTCCTTGCTGTGTCACACGTCCGATGCGTTCCCAATCTCAGCTGAGTCCAGTATTGTCGCCGTGCATTGGTCTCTAGATGAGGCTTCCTCACTGGAGTGATGATTACGCCTGCGACGCTGTTGCGTTGTCCAATTTGCGTTGTCAGAGTAACTATCGCGTCCTCCAGGAACCATTTTCTCTGTAACAGCGTCAGCGTACGAGCGTTGTGTCTGGGATCTTGGGGAATTCCCGTTCTCTGGCGTGCGACGATGAAACCCAAAGGAAGCACGACCTTGAATAAATTGCATCGCTGCAGCACTGTCTGTAAATGATTTCAGGACACCTTTTGGATCCCGAAACCTGAGTATAGCCGGAAACGCTAGTTGGAAGCGCACGTTTTGTTTAAAAAGCAGGGAGCAGGCTGGACTGAACAGTTTCCTCTTACGTGCCACTGAAGCCGAAAAGTCTTCATATAACCTGACTCTGTGGCCACCCACTATCAATGGGAGCCTTCTGGACCTGTACTCCCTCAGTAGTGTTTCTTTGTCCTTGTAGTCCAGATATCTTGCAATAGCTTGTCTCGGGTTGTCTTGCGGGTCCCGTGGCGGGCCCACTCGGTGCGAGCGCTCAACTCTGCATTTATGTTGCATACCCAGCACCTTTGGCAGTTCCACCTCCCAGATAGCGTCCAGTTGACCAGGTGAGATGGATTCAGGTAGACCCACCAAACGCAGATTATTCCGGCGGGACCGGTTTTCCAAATCATCTAATTTGTCTTCCGAGTACACCGCCTGCTTTTGCAAGCCCGCCACCTGCTCTTCCAAGCGCAGAATTCTGTCTTCAGCTTCTCCCAATCTACGTTCTGCCTCTTGCAGCCGGTCCCCTTGAGCTGATACCGTGCGCTGTAGATCCTGAATCACTTCTGCTACAGCTTCCTTGACCGCCGCTTTCAGATCAGCCGCAAGGTATGGTGCGACCTCTTTAGCTAAGGATTGCACATCCACAGTGTGCATACAGGAGGCTGGGTCCCCCATTTCACCACCGGAGGTCCCCCCTCGTTGTCCGCCATTACTATTGTTATTCCTAGGCTGCGTCTCGCCCACTCCCGAAGCGGGAGACGATCCCCCGTTCAAACCTCTCGCCGGCGGATCTGGTCTGCTCCTGGCGGTACCTCCAGTCTGGCCTCCTCGCCCCCCAGAGGATTTGGCAGCACAGCTGTGTTCTTTCGTTTTGGCGGCGCTGGCTCGCACTTCCGCCGCCATCTTAAGCTGTGTCCCGCTCGGCCTCGTGATGCACCGGGTGACAGTCTCCTCTCCGCCCGTACTCCTCAATATGTATCTGTCCAGAGTCCCTGTGGTACGGGGAGTGGACGCCAGCGTGGATATGGCCCGGATGGCTCCTTAAACCCGGTGATTGTGACGGATTGTCGGCTCAGGGACAGGAGCCCTCATTTCAGGCAGCCATCAGCACAGCGCCGGAACCGGAAGTGGGAGTTGATTCTTATGGGATTCTTATAACCCGTTAGTCTCTACTGAGTATACATGATGCTTCACATGACGTTATGTATCCGTAGTATCAGAGAAATAGAGGAATAAAGCACGTGTGGAGATCCAGAAGATATAGCACTACAGGCCCAGGTGGCGTCTAGCACTGCAGGGGTTAACAATAGAACTGATAAGTCTGAATGCTGCAGGAGTTGTGAGGCAGTGATGCTGCAGTCCTACAAGTAAGGGTGGGGGTCAGTGAGGGGTAGGATCTTCTGTAGTGGGAGCAGATACCGACAGCACAACAGTGTTACCCAAATTGCAACGGGTTACAGCAGATCAGGTGTCCCCACAAAGATAGTTTATGGTGCCAGCCACTAGAATATACTCTGAGATCAGAGAGACAGGGTCCTGTATGGGCCAAGGTGTTGTAGAGCCAGGAGATTGTAAGGGATGATGTTAGTCTCTTGCAAAAGTGCAATACCGAGCAGGCTTGAGGGAGGGAGCTTCTCTCCCCTCCACTCATCCAGGCACAGTCTATTTGGTCTTAGCTCCGTATCTCAGCCCTGTTGCTGCTCAATGTGTGGCCAAGACTGTTAATAACCTTCCTCTGAGTGGGAATGTTTCCTGATAGCACTTACACTGTGTTATGTGTGCCAGCGAGGGTTAACTTTCCTGAGTCACCATTATCTCTGCAGGAGATGTCTTTCACTTACCACTCCAATGACTTCTCAAATAGCAGGTCCCGGCAAAGGCTTCTCACTGCTTCCTGGAGTGTCAGATATCAGCAGCCCAGCTCCATTCTGTTTGTGTGAGCCAATCTGTGGTTGCAGCTGCTGTAGGAGACACAGTGCAGAGTGTGCACCCGAGGACAGATAGAAAGTCTCTGTAGGAGCAGGTGGCAGAGCTCCTTGTGGCAGCACAGCTCTGTGAGGGGGATGTCACACAGTCAGGCCAAAATGAGAGCTTGAGGTGGTAGACAGGTAAAAATAAGCCCAGCTTGGTGTGCTGGGATGAGGCAGCAGATGATTTAGGGATGAATGGAGGCCAAATAGCATCTCCAGAGCCGCGGATGCCTGTGATTGAGGATCAGGTAGCAGGAGCTTCTTCACATGCATCCTTCCTGGATCTCGGCCATCTTGGATCTGCACCGCTATTCTGATTGGTCGGCGCGCTGAACGCGGCGACCAATCAAAATAGCGGCGCGCTGTATGGCGCCTTACTTCAAATACACTGTAGTCAGTGTATTTCAAATATGGCGGCATTGCGGCCGCCGCTATTCTGATTGGTCGGCGCGGTCAAGGCGCCGACCAATCAGAATAGCGGCGCGCTGAATGGCACCATACTTCAAATACACTGTACTCAGTGTATTTCAAATATGGCGGCATAGCGCACTGCGGTATTCTGATTGGTCGGCGCGCTGAAGGCGCCAACCAATCAGAATACCGCCGCGCTCTATGCCGCCATATTTGAAATACACTGAGTACAGTGTATTTGAAGTATGGCGCCATAGAGCACGGCGCTATTCTGATTGGTCGGCGCGTTCAGCGCGCCGACCAATCAGAATAGCTGCGCGCTGTATGGCGCCATCCTTCAAACACACTGTACTCAGTGTATTTTAAATATGGCGGCATTGATGACGCCGCTATTCTGATTGGTCGGCGCCTTGAGCGCGCCGACCAATCACAATAGCGGCGGCCGCAATGCCGCCATATTTGAAATACACTGAGTACAGTGTATTTGAAGTAAGGCGCCATACAGGGCGCCGCTATTCTGATTGGTCGCCGCGTTCAGCGCGCCGACCAATTAGAATAGCGGCGCGCTCTATGGCGCCATACTTCAAATACACTGTACTCAGTGTATTTCAAAGATGGCAGCATAGCGCGGCGGTATTCTGATTGGTTGGCGCCTTCAGGGCGCCAACCAATCAGAATAGCGGCGGGTTCTATGCCGCCATATTTGAAATACACTGAGTACAGTGTATTTGAAGGATGGCGCCATACAGCGCGCCGCTATTCTGATTGGTCGGCGCCTTCAGCGCGCCGACCAATCCAAATAGCGGCGGCAGTACCGGGCAAATCCCGACTGGCTCACGGCTCCCCGGAGCTGAGGCGCGGATATGCCCGGCACGGAGATGCCCGGCGCGAGGTAGCCGGGAGGCGAGGTTGGCAAATCCCGGCTGCCTCGCGGCTTCCCGGAGGGCATGGGGATCGAGCTGCAGAAAGCTATCTAACAGCCCGGGCGCAGTGATGCACATAGTGGGTCACTGCGCCCAGGCTCTTAGATCGCTGCTCTGCAGCCCGATCTCCCTGCATGGGCATCGAGCTGCAGAAAGCAATCTGACAGCCCGGACGCAGTGATGCACATAGTGGGTCAATGCGCCTGTACTGCCAGATCGCTTTCCGCAGCTCGATCCCCATGCATGGGGATCAAGCTGCGGAAAGCGATCTGGCAGCCCAGGCGCAGTGATGCACATAGTGGGTCACTGCGCCCAGGCTCTTAGATCGCTGCTCTGCAGCCCGATCTCCCTGCATGGGCATCGAGCTGCAGAAAGCAATCTGACAGCCCGGACGCAGTGATGCACATAGTGGGTCAATGCGCCTGTGCTGCCAGATCGCTTTCCGCAGCTCAATCCCCAAGCATGGGGATCGAGCTTCTGAAAGTGATCTGGCAGCCCAGGCGCAGTGATGCACATAGTGGGTCACTGCGCCCGGGGTGTCAGATCACTTTCTGCAGCTCAATCACCATGCTGGCGGATCGGGCTCCAGAGTAGCGATCTGAAAGCAAAGGTGATCGTGCGTCGTGGGACCTTCGTTGTGGACTACGTTGGAGACAATCAAACGTCGTGGGACCTTCGTTATGGACTACGTTGGAGCGATCGAGCGTCGTGGGACCTTCGTTGTGGACTACGTCGGATCTTTTTATAATAAAGATGGAGTCCGAATTGTGTCTGTGTTTTTTTTTCAAATAAAAAGATTTTGCTCTGTGTGTATTTATTGACTATTTACCGTACTAGAGATTCATAATGGCGGGTCTAACATTGGCCCTATATTATGAATCTCGGGCTTAGTGTCAGCTGCCAATTAAAAGCTGGCATTAACCCCTTTATTACCCAGTTAGCCACCGGCACCAGGGCAACTGGAAGAGCGTGGGTACAGCGCCAGAAAATGGCGCTTCAATGAATGCACCATTTTCTGGGGCGGCTGCAGGCTGCAATTCGCAGCATGGGGGGCCCAGAACGCTTGGGCCTCTCTATGCTGAGGATTCCAGCCCCCAGCTGCCTAGTTCTACCTGGCTGGACCAAAAATATGGCGGAGCCCCACGTAATTTTTTTTCTAGAATTAGTTCTAGAAATTTTTAAAAAAATGAGCTTCGCTGTATTTTTGGTTCCAGCCAGGTGTGATGAGGCAGCTGGGGGCTGGTGGCAGTCCGTAGCTGCCAAGTTGTACCTGGCTGGACCAAAAATATGGCAGAGCCCCATGGGTCCCCTATGCTGCGAATTGCAACTACTAGACTAGTATGTTTTTTCACAAAAAGTTTCTTTATTCATTTATACGTCTCAATTTGTGAAGCACATGGTGGTTCAAAGTGCTCACTATGCATCTAGATATGTTCCATGGGGGGTCTAGTTTGGGTCTAGTTGGGGTCACTTGTGGGGGAGCTCAAATGTTTAGGCACACAGGGGCTCTCCATACGCGACCTGGTGTCCGCTAACAATTCCAACTGTTGGCAAACACCAGGTTGCGTATGGAGAGCCCCTGTGTGCCTACACATTGGAGCTCCCCCACAAGTGACCCCATTTTGGAAACTAGACCCCCCAAGGAACGTATCTAGATGCATAGTGAGCACTTTGAACCCCCAAGTGCTTGACAAATTGATCCATAAAAATAAAAAAGTACTTTTTTTTCCACAAAAAAATTATTTTTTCATTTTTACAGATCAATTTGTGAAGCACCTGGAGGTTCAAAGTGCACACTATGCATCTAGATACATTCCTTGGGGGGTCTAGTTTCCAAAATGGGGTCACTTGTGGGGGAGCTCTAATGTTTAGTCACACAGACGCTCTCCATACGCAACATGGTGTCCGCTAACAATTCCAATTGTTAGCGGACACCATGTCGCATATGGAGAGCCCCTGTGTGCCTAAACATTGGAGCTCCCCCACAAGTGACCCCATTTTGGAAACTAGACCCCCCAGGGAACTTATCTAGATGGATAGTGAGCATATTGACCCCCCAGGTGCTTCACAAATTAATTTTTTTTTTGCGGAAAACAAGTACTTTTTCATTTTTACAGATCAATTTGTGAAGCACCTGGGGGTTCAAAGTGCTCACTATGCATCTAGATACGTTCCCTGGGGGTTCTAGTTTCCAAAATGGGGTCACTTGTGGGGGAGCCCCAATGTTTAGGCACACAGGGGCTCACCAAACGCAACATAGTGTCTGCTAACAATTTGAGCTCATTTTGCATTCAAATTGTTAGCGGACACCATGTCGTGTTTGGAGAGCCCCTGTGCGTCTCCACATTGGAGCTCCCCTACAAGTGACCCCATTTTGGAAACTAGACCCCCAGAGAACATATGTAGCTGCATGGTGAGCACTTTGAACCCCCAGGTGCTTCACAAATTGGTCCGTAATAATGAAAAAAGAATTTTTTTGTGGAAAAAAAAAGTGCTTTTTCATTCCTATGGATGAATTTGTGAAGCACCTGGGGCTTCAAAGTGCTCACTATGCATCTAGATACGTTCCCTGGGGTTCTAGTTTCCAAAATGGGGTCACTTGTGGGGGAGCCCCAATGTTTCGGCACACAGGGGCTCACCAAACGCAACATGGTGTCCGCTAACAATTTGAGCTAATTTTGCATTCAAATTGTTAGCGGACACCATGTCGCGTTTGGAGAGCCCCTGTGTGCCTAAACATTGGAGCTCCCCCACAAGTGACCCCATTTTGGAAACTAGACCCCCCAGGGAACATATCTAGATGGGTAGTGAGCATATTGAACCCCCAGGTGCTTTACAAATTGATCTGTGAAAATGAAATAGTACTTTTTTTTTCACAAAAAATTTCTTTTAGCCTAAATTTTTTCGTTTTCACATGGCAACAGCATAAAATTCATCCTAAAATTTGTTGGGCAATTTCTCCTGAGTACACCGATACCTTATATGTGGTCATAAACCACTGTTTGGGCACACAGCAGGACTCAGAAGGGAAGGAGCGCCATTTCACTTTTTGGATGTAAAATTAGCTCCAAAATTCAAATTGCGCTCCTTCCCTTCTGAACCCTGCCGTGCACCCAAACAGTGGTTTATGACCATATATGAGGTATCTGTGTACTCGGGAGAATTTGCACAACACATTTTAAGATCCATTTTATCCTGTTGCCCATGTGAAAATGAAAGAATTGAGGCTAAAAGAACATTTTTGATAAAAAAATGAAAATATCCATTTTTTGTTTCCACTTTGCCTTAGTTCCTGTGAAGCACCTGAAGGGTTAATCATCTTCTTGAATGTAGTTTTGAGTAGCTTGAGGGGTGCAGTTTTTGGAATGGTGTCACTTTTGGGGGTTTTCTGTCATGTACACCCATCAAAAGGACTTCAAATGTGATGTCACTAAAAAAAAATGGTTTTGTAAATTTTGGTTGAAAAATGAAAAATTGCTCATGAACTTTGAACCCTTATAACGTCCGAACAAAAAATTTTTTTTTTTCCAAAATTGTGCTGATGTGAAGTAGACATGTGGGAAATATTATTTAATAACTTTTTTTCTGTCACATATCTCTCTGGTTTATCAGAAAAAAAAATAAAAAATGTGAAAATTGTGAAATTTTCAAAATTTTTGCCATATTTTTGATTTTTTCACAAATAAACACAAAAATTATCGACTTAAATTTAATACTAGCATGAAGCCCAATGTGTCACGAAAAAACAATCTCAGAATCGCCAGGATCCGTTGAAGCGTTCCAGAGATATAACCTCATAAAGGGACACTGGTCAGAATTGCAAAAAATGCCAAGGTCTTTAGGGTCAAAATAGGCTGGGTCCTGAAGGGGTTAAAGATGGCGCTTTGCCGCGGCTTGAATCTGATTGGTTGCTCGCAAGCGAGCGACCAATCAGAATTGCAACGGCGGTATCGGGCAAATCTCGGCTGGCTCGCGGCTCCCCGGAGCAGAGCCGCGGATCTGGCCGGGACGGAGATCCGCGGCTCGCTCCGGCGGCGCGAGGTAGCCGGGAGCCGAGCTCGGCTCCCGGCTACCTCGCGGGCGCTCCGCCCGCCGGGTGGGTCCCCGAGCCGACCGGAGGCCGGCTCGCGGATCCACGCGCCGGCAGAGCGGGCGCGAGGTAGCCGGGAGCCGAGCTCGGCTCCCGGCTACCTCGCGGGCGCTCCGGAGATAAATGTCCGCCGGTGGTCGGCCCTAAGCGCAGCGGACCTTCCTGAGGTCCGCTCCGCTTAGGGCCGCCATCTTGGTCCACCCTGAGCGGGTGTAGTAGACGCTGGTGACGCTGGTGATGTCACTTATCTCCGGACATTTATCTCCGGACATTTATCTCCGGACAAAGCCACGGAAGTTGGCTTTTGACAGGAAGTAGAATTCTAGGCAATTATATAATAGACTAGCTGTGAGCCCGATGCAAATGCATCGGGATTCTAGAACGTGCATTAATTTGATTATAGTAGTTATAGCTGTTAGCCTGATGCAAATGCATCGGGTATCTAAAATATGTTTATTGTTTTTATAAAGATTTTTAAATAATAATCGCATCATCAATAGCAATAATATAAGCCATAGCATTATTATTAGCAGTAATAGCAGTATTAATAGCATTATTAGCAGTATTATGAGCATTAATAACAGTATTAATAGCATTAATAGCATTATTATTAGCATTAATAGCATTATTAGCATTAATAATAGCATTAATAACATTAATAGCATTAATAGCATTATTATTAGCATCAATAGCATTAATAATAGCATTATTAGCATTAATAATAGCATTAATAACATTATGAATAGCATTAATAGCATTATTATTAGCATTAATAGCATTAATAATAGCATTATTAGCATTAATAATAGCATTAATAACATTATTAATAGCATTAATATCATTATTATTAGCATTAATAGCATTATTAATAGCATTAATAGGATACATATTAGCATTAATAGCATAATTAATAGCATTAATAGCATTATTAATAGCATTAATAGCATTATTATTAGCATTAATAATGGCATTATTAGCATTAATAATAGCATTAATAACATTATTAATAGCATTAATAGCATTATTTTTAGCATTAATAGCATTATTATTAGCATTAATAGCATTAATAATGCCATTAATAGGATAAATATTAGCATTAATAGCATAATTAATAGCATTATTAATAGCATTATTATTAGCATTAATAGCATTAATAGGATAAATATTAGCATTAATAGCATAATTAATAGCATTAATAACATTATTATTAGCATTAATAGCATTATTAATAGCATTAATAACATTATTAGCATTAATAGCATTAATAATAGCATTATTAGCATTAATAATAGCATTAATAACATTATTAATAGCATTAATAGCATTATTAATAGCATTAATAGCATTAATAGCATTATTATTAGCATTAATAGCATTAATAATACCATGAATAGGATAAATATTAGCATTAATAGCAATAATAGCATAATTAATAGCATTAATAGCATTATTAATAGAATTAATAGCATTATTATTATAATTAGCATTAATAGGATAAATATTAGCATTAATAGCATTAATAGCATAATTAATAGCATTATTAATAGCATTAATCGCATTATTATTAGCATTAATAATAGCATTATTAGCATTAATAATAGCATTAATAACATTATTATTAGCATTAATAGCATTATTATTAGCATTAATAGCATTAATAATACCATGAATAGGATAAACATTAGCATTAATAGCATTAATAGCATAATTAATAGCATTAATAGCATTATTAATAGCATTAATAGCATTATTATTAGCATTAATAGCATTAATAATAGCATTATTAGCATTAATAATAGCATTAATAACATTATGAATAGCATTAATAGCATTATTATTAGCATTAATAGCATTAATAATAGCATTATTAGCATTAATAATAGCATTAATAACATTATTATTAGCATTAATAGCATTATTATTAGCATTAATAACATTATTAATAGCATTAATAGGATACATATTAGCATTAATAGCATTAATAGCATAATTAATAGCATTAATAGCATTATTAATAGCATTAATAGCATTATTATTAGCATTATTAGCATTAATAATGGCATTATTAGCATTAATAATAGCATTAATAACATTATTAATAGCATTAATAGCATTATTATTAGCATTAATAGCATTATTATTAGCATTAATATCATTAATAATGCCATTAATAGGATAAATATTAGCATTAATAGCATTAATAGCATAATTAATAGAATTAATAGCATTATTAATAGCAATAGCTAAAGCGGGTGTATGATAGGGGTAGGAGGATTAAAAGGGGGAAGAGACATTAGTACCGCTAATCACACCAATCCGGTTCAGTAACAATATAGTATTCTGAAGATCAAACCAAACAAGCTATACACACTATATAACACTATACAACAGAGGCTTCAGGTGAAGGTGGAAATACCGCATCAATCTCAGTCACACTAAGAGGCTGAATAGGAGATTTTGCAGCTAAAGGGTGGGCTGACCATACTTGCCAACTATTCAGGGCCTTGTTTTTATTCGCTCTATCCAGAGCCAGAAAATATTCCTGTTGTAAGATCGTGTTGACCTTGTCCGCCACCTCCCCGAGGGAGGGAGGGGCGGGAGATTTCCACCTACTGGCTATAACTAGTCTCGTTGCCACAAGGATATAGGAAACTACATCACGCAGGGTCGGGGAATAGAGCCCAGACCAACATGGAGAACTGCCATCTCAGGAGTTAAGGGCATCGCTATACCCGTAACTGACCGGATGAGGCCCTCCACCAGAGCCCACAGAGCTGTTATCCTCGGGCACTCCCACCACATGTGGGCCAGTGTGCCTTTTTGTCCGCACTGTCTCCAGCACAATGGGGACAGGGACTTATCAAAATTAGCCAGTTTAGATGGAGACACATACCATCGCAACTGAACTTTTTTCAAATTTTCCAGATGGTTTATACATCTCGAGGACCTCTGTAGGTCTCTGGCGGAGTCGGTCCAGTCCTCTGCCGACGCAATGAATTCTAAATCCCTCTCCCAGTGGAGCATGTAAGGTTGTTTATCTGGTGAGTCCATGAGCACAAGATCTCTATACAGATTCGAGTATCCCTTGAGGACAGTCGGGCCCGAAAAGAGGAACCTCCGGAAGCAGGAAGTCTCACTGGGGGAATCTCCGGCAAGGGCCGATCCTCTCAGAAAGTCCCTCATCTGTATGTACTGGAGGGCATGCGGCTTTAATTCCGGGTAGTCCTCCAGGAGAGACCCAAACGAACGGAACTTGCCGTCTCGGAAACAGTCTCCCAGGGAGAACACCCCAGCCCTCTCCCAGACCTTTACATGTAAGGTGGGGAGATGCGGCTTCACTGCCCTCAGCGGGATCTGGGACGGGGGAAAGGCCGTCCACGTCCGCGGGGATCTCCTCCAGTACCAGAGGAGTGCCTTCATTGTGAGTAGTCTAGGGGACCACCTCCCCGGGCACAACGTCTCAGATGCCATGGCACCCCTCAAATCTCCTTCCCCTACCTCCTGGGCTTCGATCTGTACCCATTTTTTGTTCAGGGGTTCGTCCACCAGGCCTTGGCCTCCTCCAAAACCCCAGCTTTGTGGATCTTTCTCAGCTCCGGGACCCCCATTCCGCCTCACCCTAGAGGAAGAAACATGACCGATCTCGCCACCCGGGGACGTTTGTTAGCCCAAACATAGTTGTTAACCAGGTTCTGGAGTTTTTCCATCCATTTGTTAGGAACAATCAACGGGACCCCTCTAAATACGTAAATAATTTTTGGCAGGATGAGCATATTAAGAGCCTGGATCCTAGCTATCCAGGAAAGGGTCCCGATCGGGTGGGCAGCCATATCTCTCGAGATGTTAGCAATCAGCTTTTCAAAATTGCGCCGGACCAGATCCCCAGAGGGGCAAAGGGTTATTCCCAGATAGGGGATCCCGTCTGGGGCGATCCGGAACGGGACTGACTTAGCTATGGAGGAGAGCAGGTCCCGTGGGACACCAATCGGAAGTAGCAACGACTTGGAGGCATTCAGTTTATAAAAGGATGCTTTAGAGTAATGGTCCAGGACATCCATTATTGCTGGGAGGGAGGACTCCAGTCGAGTGCATGAGATGATAACATCATCTGCGTATAAGCCCACCGCATGTCGACTGGATCCGACCGATATACCCCATATTTCAGGGTGGGTCCTGAAGGCAGCCGCCAGGGGCTCAGTCGCCAGAGCAAAAATCACTGGCGACAACGGGCACCCCTGGCGTGTCCCATTTGAGATCCGAAAGGCAGGCGAGAGAAACCCAGAAGAGAGGACCCTGGCATTAGGATTGGAGTAGAGGGACATCACTGCCAAAAGAAAGGGGCCAGAAAGGCCAAACTTCCTCAGCACAGCCTCTAGGTAACCCCAGTGTACCCTGTCAAAGGCCTTCTCAGCGTCAAGGGACAGGAATACACTGGGGACCCCTCCAATTCTGCCAGATTAACCAGGTCTATCATTCTGCGTGAGCCATCTCTCGCCTGTCTCGCGGGCACAAAGCCGACCTGGTCGGGATCCACCAAGTCAGGCACCACCCTGAGCAGCCTAGATGCTAACAATTTGGAAAAAATTTTCAGGTCACAGTTAAGCAAGGATATTGGCCTGTAATGTTCTGGGGAGTCCGGGGGCTTCCCGGTTTAGGTATAGTAACAATGGTAGCCTCCAAGTTCGTTGCCGGAATTTTTCCCTCCTCCTGCCAGCTGTGGAACAATCTAGTCAGATACGGGGCCAACAGCCTCGGGAAGGCCCGATAATAGTCGTTAGGCAGCCCATCAGGGCCGGGCGCCGAGAGACTCTTGGTAGAAGCTATTACCTTCTCCACTTCCTCTCTTGTAATGGGGCTATTAAGGGAATCCAGTTGTTCCTTAGACACCCGGGGGAGCTGTGTTTCCCTTAGGAACGAATCAATAGATTCCTGAGAGGGCTGGGGAGTACCCGGGTCATCTCTGAGATTGTAAAGGCCTTCGTAGTACCGGGCAAAGACTGCAGCTATCTCCCCTGGGTCCCGCACCACACACTCCTCCCAGGCCCTTCATTTTGGTCACAGCTGTTTTTTCCGCCCTCTTTTTTAACCTCCTCGCCAGAAGTGCCCCGGCCTTATCCCCAGATTCGTAGAATTTGACCTTTAGGCGCCTGAGATGTTTTTCGTGTTGTAGTAGCAAAAATTCCCTCAGATCCGACCTAGTCTTAGCCAGCTCCGCAGCCCCTCCAGGAGAGGGGTTGGCCTTGTTCTCCGTCTCTAGAGTCTGAAGCTTACGGGTGAGCCCAATTCTCACTTGGTCCCTCTCCCTCTTCAACTTAGAGGCCCTCTGAAGAAAGATCCCCCTGCTGAAGGCCTTGTGTGCGTCCCAAAGTACATTATCCTTCACCTCCCCATTATCATTAATCACAAAGAAGTCTTCCAACTTCCGCGACATTTCTTCAACTATCCTCTGATCAGCAAGAAGCCCACCATTGAGACGCCATCGGCTCGGGGAGGGCGCGCGAGCCCCGAGGTCCACCTCCAATGATACCGGGGCATGATCGGACCATGAAATCAGTCCCACCTCTGCACAGACACAGGCCGGCAAAGAGATGTCATTAACAAGGAAAAAGTCTATACGGGAATACGACCCATGCCTGTGCGAGAAGTGGGAGAAGTCCCTTTCGGTGGAATGAAGGTAGCTCCAGACATCATGGAGGCGGAACTCGCGGCAAGTGGGACCCAGCTCACGCCCCCCCCCAGAGCCCCCCGCCGAGCAGTCCAAGCCTCTATCAGGCACTACATTGAAATCACCACAAATCAGTAATAGACCTTTGGAGTCTTCCAGAACCCTGCCCAGAAAGGACCGCATGTAGCCCAGCTGGGCCACATTAGGGCCATAAACTGTGGCGAGAGTTACCAAAGTGCCAGAGATTTCGCAGTTTATAATCAGAAATCTCCCTCCTGGGTCCGAGTGCACCCTGATCAGATGAAATGGCAGAGAGTTCCTAATCAAAATGCACACTCCTGCTTTTTTCTGGGAGTGGTTGGCAAAGAAGGACCTAGAATAGTCCCTGTGAGATAGTCTCTGATTGTCCTGTTCCAGCAAATGTGTCTCTTGGAGGCATAGTATGTCTGCTTTGTTGTTGCGTGTCTCTTTCCACAAAAAGCTCCTTTTGGCCGGGGAGTTGAGTCCTCGGACATTCAACGATACAATTTTAACTGTCATCGATAAGAAGAAGAGACCATCCATAGTTAGGCGGACTTAGGCGGCTTGTCTCCAGGGAAGGGACGGGGCAAGGGGGGGAGGGGGAAGGGAGGGAGGGGTAGGAGGGGTGGGGGGAAGAAAACAACAACAGAAGCAACAAGCTTCCAACACATCCATGCATGTAAACACGGTGACGGGTCAGTGCCCGGTTCAGGGGGGAGGAGATCAACCTTACGTCCATCACGACGCAGGTCCCCTTCAGAGATTGCCAGTCAAGCAAGTCCAAGGGTGAACAGAAAATCCTCCAATCCGCGCGGTCCCACTGCCATCCCACCTAGGACTCCTGGGATTCAGCCCGCTGTCTGCCAATCCGAAGCTAGGGTGCGGCGGTTACGCTGCTGGTTCGGAGTATTGTGGGACCCCTCTTGGGCTGGAGATTGTGAGACTCCCTTTGTCAGGTTCCACTCTTTCAGGGCTCTGCCCAGACGGGTGGGGGAGGCGAAGACCTGATTCGAGCCTTTATAGTGGAACTTCACACAGACTGGGGTTCCCCAGCTATACAGCATGCCTCTGTCTCTCAAGATCTTACAATAGGGTGCAAATTCCCTCCTTCTGGCTAATGTAACTGCCGATAAATCAGGGAAGATGGATATTCCTGAGTATGGAGCCTCCAGGGATTGCTTCTGTCTCATCACTTTTAGGAGCTGTTCTGCCTTTTTGGGGATCAGGAATGAGACCAGTATGTCCCTGGGAAGGGCTTTGTTCACATGTGGGGGCTTGGGGATTCTGAACGCATTGTCCAGGGCAAGCTCCCCCACAGGAGTGTCAGGGAGGATTTGTTGTAACAGGGGCTTAATAGTTGTTACCAGGTCCTCCTGGCCCCCTCCCTCTGGGATCCCTCTCACTCTCACATTTCCTCTTCTCAGCTTATCCTCCATTGCAGCTATTTTGAGGTGTGCCTGCTTAAGTCCATCATCCATTACCCCATAGTCTGTGGCTAAATCATTGTGTGCTGCAGCAAATTCACTCATCTTAGTCTCAAGCCTGTTTGTGCGTTCCCCCAGTGAGGTCAGCTCGTGACGGACCTCTCGCATCATCTCCCTCCAGTCCTCCTGGAGGGAGCTCCTAAGAGATCCCAGCATGTCCCTGAGGTACCTTTGAGTCACCAGGGCTTCTTCTCCCTCTCTTCCCGGCTCCCTGGTCTCCGGGCTGTGTGAGGCACGTGTGGAGCACTGTCCATGTGCAGAGGGGGATGGTGCTGCTGATCTGAGCAGGGCCATGTTAGGAGAGGGAGCACACTCAGCAGGGAAGAAGTCTGTGAGTTTAGCTGACTCACCCCTCCGTTTTGGGGCAGCTCTCGGCATCCCACCGGGTCCAGCAACACCTAGCACTGTTCTGCTGCTGCTTTGGGGCCGAGAATCTGCTGTTTTTATGCCGTTCTGGTGGAGAAGCAGTGGGAGCTCTGGATTAAGCAGCAGGTGCCATTAGCTTCCAAGCCACGCCCCCATTAATAACATTATTAATAGCATTAATAGCCTTATTATTAGCATTAATAGCATTAATAGCATTATTTTTAGCATTAATAATACCATGAATAGAATAAATATTAGCATTAATAGCATTAATAGCATAATTAATAGCATTAATAGTATTAGTAATAGCATTAATATCATTATTATTAGCATTAATAGCAGTAATAGGATAAATATTAGCATTAATAGCATAATTAATAGCATTAATAGCATTATTAATAGCATTAATAACATTATTAGCATTAATAGCATTAATAATAGCATTATTAGCATTAATAATAGCATTAATAACATTATTAATAGCATTAATAGCATTATTATTAGCATTAATAGCATTAATAGCATTATTATTAGCATTAATAGCATTAATAATACCATGAATAGGATAAATATTAGCATTAATAGCAATAATAGCATAATTAATAGCATTAATAGCATTATTAATAGCATTAATAGGATAAATATTAGCATTAATAGCATTAATAGGATAAATATTAGCATTAATAGCAGAATTAATACCATTAATAGCATTATTAATAGCATTAATAGCATTATTATTAGCATTAATAGCATTAATTATAGCATTATTAGCATTAATAATAGCATTAATAACATTATTAATAGCATTAATAACATTATTATTAGCATTAATAGAATTAATAGCATTATTATTACCATTAATAGCATTAATAATACCATGAATAGGATAAATATTAGCATTAATAGCATTAATAGCATAATTAATAGCATTAATAGCATTAATAGCATAATTAATAGCATTAATAGCATTATTAATAGCATTAATAACATTATTATTAGCATTAATAGCATTAATAGGATAAATATTAGCATTAATAGCATTATTAATAGTATTAATAGCATTAATAGGAGAAATATTAGCATTAATAGCATTAATAGCATAATTAATAGCATTATTAGCATTAATAATAGCCTTATTAGCATTAATAATAGCATTATTAGCATTAATAATAGCATTATTAACATTATTAATAGCATTAATAGCATTATTATTAGCATTAATAGCATTAATAATAGCATTATTAGCATTAATAATAGCATTAATAACATTATTATTAGCATTAATAGCATAATTATTAGCATTAATAGAAATATTATTAGCAGTAATATCATTATTATTAGCATTTTATTTTTTAATTATTATTTTTTATTAAATTATTTATTATTTTTTATTTATTTTTTTATTATATTTTAATTATTTTTTTTATTATTAAATTTATTATTTAGGCTGAGACCCAGTTCTCTTTCAGGTCCGCTGAAAGGGCTGATATAATTAGCATATATTTAATTTTTTTATTATTTTTTTTTAATTATTGAATATTTTTAATTTATTTTTTTATTATTTTTTAATTATTTTTAAATTATTTTTTATATTATTTAATTTATTTATTTTTTTAAGTGAGAGTGAGAGACAGTTCTCATTCAGGTCCGCATTTTTTTTTTTATTATTATTATTTTTATTTAATTATTTAATATTTTTTATTTATTTTTTTATTATTTTTTAATTATTTTTAAATTATTTTTTTTATTATTTAATTTATTTATTTTTTTAAGTGAGAGTGAGAGACAGTTCTCATTCAGGTCCGCATTTTTTTTTTTTTTTAATTATTATTTTTATTTAATTATTTATTATTTTTTATTTATTTTTTTTATTATTTTTTAATTATTTTTAAATTATTTTTTTTATTATTTAATTTATTTATTTTTTTAAGTGAGAGTGAGAGACAGTTCTCATTCAGGTCCGCATTTTTTTTTTTTTTAATTATTATTTTTATTTAATTATTTATTATTTTTTATTATTTTTTTTTATTATTTTTTAATTATTTTTAAATCATTTTTTTTATTATTTAATTTATTTATTTTTTTACTTGCGACAGTGAGACACAGTTCTCATTCCGGTCCGCCTTTTTTTTTCCCATTGACATACATTAGCGGTGTGTCGGCGATTTTATGGCCGTCCACCTGGTTCTATTTGTCGGCCCTAAAATCGCGGACACACCGCTAATGCATCTCTATGGGCAGTCACAGCTCGAATTCTGATTGGTCGGCGTTCAATCCGAAATCGGGCTGACTGCCCATAGAGATGCATTAGCGGTGTGTCCGCGATTTTAGGGCCGACAAATAGAACCAGGTGGGCGGCCATAAAATCGGCGACACACCGGTAATGTATGTCAATGGGGAAAAAAAGGCGGACCTGAATGAGAACTGCGTCTCAGTTTTGAAGGGCTCTTCTGATTGGCTGAGGGCAGTATACAGCGACCAATCAGAAGAGGGCCTCAAATCTCATTAAGGTAGAATGGCGGATTTTTCGTCCATTCTATGTTAATGAGAAGGAAGAGGACGTCGGAGGTGGAAGTTATCGAAAAGAAGACAGAAGATCCCCGGGGCCGGACGAAGAGGCGGAGATGGCGGAAGAAAGAGAGAAGACCCCCGGGGCCGGAGGAAGAGGACGCCTGGCCGGACGGACGATCAGATGACTTGAAGGCATGTAAGTGAAAGACGGGGACGTTAGGTTAGGGGACGGCGGGGCTTCGGGTGTAGGGCCTTAGGTGACAGCGGCGTTAGGTTAGGGGACTGCGGGGGCTTAGGGTGTAGGGCTTTAGCGATAGGGGCAGGGGGTAGACGGCGGGGCTTAGGGGGTATCGGCGGGGGCTTAGGGGGTGGGTGTGCGGACATGGGGGGGCTGTGCGGACATGGGGGGGCTGTGCGGACATGGGGGGGCTGTGCGGACATGGTCGGGCTGTGCGGACATAGGGGTCGGGCTGTGCGGACATAGGGGTCGGGCTGTGCGGACATAGGGGTCGGGCTGTGCGGACATAGGGGTCGGGCTGTGCGGACATAGGGGTCGGGCTGTGCGGACATAGGGGTCGGGCTGTGCGGACATAGGGGTCGGGCTGTGCGGACATAGGGGTCGGGCTGTGCGGACATAGGGGTCGGGCTGTGCGGACATAGGGGTCGGGCTGTGCGGACATAGGGGTCGGGCTGTGCGGACATAGGGGTCGGGCTGTGCGGACATAGGGGTCGGGCTGTGCGGACATAGGGGGCGGGCTGTGCGGACATAGGGTCGGGCTGTGCGGACATAGGGGGCGGGCTGTGCGGACATAGGGGGCGGGCTGTGCGGACATAGGGGCGGGCTGTGCGGACATAGGGGGCGGGCTGTGCGGACATAGGGGGCGGGCTGTGCGGACATAGGGGGCGGGCTGTGCGGACATAGGGGGCGGGCTGTGCGGACATAGGGGGCGGGCTGTGCGGACATTGCTGGGGGCGGGCTGTGCGGACATTGCTGGGGGCGGGCTGTGCGGACATTGCTGGGGGCGGGCTGTGCGGACATTGCTGGGGGCGGGCTGTGCGGACATGGGGGGGGGGGTGGCGAATTGTGGGTAGCGGGGAGCGGAGGCGGCAGTGCCGCCTCCGCTCCATGGTCCCCGGGTAGCGATTTGCGGCTCAGGCAGCGACTCGCAATGGCCTCGCGGCCATTGCTCGCGCTACCTGAGCGGTAAATCGCTAAGGTTGTAGCCGCGCCTGTGGATCGATTTTGGGCCAGCGGCTCGCAATGGCCTCGCGGCCATTGCCCGCGCAGCATTGGGCGCTTCGCGCCCAATGTTAAATTCGTATCCACATGACGACATCGGAAAGTGCACGCAAAGGGGCGCTTTTCCGATTCGCGATTATATAATAGATTAGTATTATTAAAGGAATTGTTCGGGACTAGTTTATTATTTTCATGCTTGCCTGTATTGTTTGGCGTTTTGAATCTGCAATAAACTGCATTTCTTTAACATAATCAGACTCTCTAGATTTAATCTTCTTATGTGTCCACACTCGGAACCAGGGCTAGTCCGTGCAAACCCGACCCATTGGAGCCAGGAAACTCATTGTCAGTAAGTTGTTGTTTCCATACTCCCCTTCCCTTCCTGCAATTATATCTTTATAAGGCCCCTTTCACATCAGCGGTAATCGCTGATCGTTGCAGTTGCGGTGAAAAAACCACAACAGCCGCGATTACCGCATAACGGCCGCACTTGTGGTTCACCTGCGGCAAGTCACATGCAATGTATATGGGGCTTGCGGCAAGTGCGGTACAGTTGTTGTTTCGGCACTTGCGGCAGATGTGGTCGCGAAAAAAATGCGGTCAGCAACGGTTTTCTCGCGGCTGCATCTGCCGCAAGTACCGCAACCGCACTTGCCGCACCTGCCGCACACCGCAAGCCCCATAGACATTGCATGGGGCTTTCCCCAAGTGAACCACAAGTGCGGCCGTTATGCGGTAATCGCGGCAGTTGCGTTTTTTTCACCGCAACCAGCGATTACCGCTGATGTGAAAGCAGCCTAGGCCTTACAACTAACAGGCAGGTAGTTTCTAAATACCTGCCAGTTCAGCCCATATCTAGATCTGCTCAGAGTGGTCAGTGACTGCTCCTGTGGCTTTGTCTGACATCACATCAACATTACAGCAGTTTCTTTTCTGCTCTGCTTTGTTGATGGGGCGTGACTGCTGATGTCATGCTGATTGACAGACAGGACCCCACTACATAACTGTGTGGAGACAGCTGTTCATCAGCATGATGTTATCAGTCACTCCCCTTCAACAGGGCAGCCTATAAGATTTAAGGCCTTTTCACACCAGCGTTTAGATGATGTTTGCGGCAAATCCAGCAGGTGGCACCGCATCTGCCGGATTGGCCACATAACGGCTGACTTGTGGCCCGGATGCGGCAAGCCCCATGCATTGTGTATTGGGCTTGCAGTTCTGCCAGGTGCAGCAGATGCGGCACTTGCAGCCGCGAAAAAAAAAATGCTGCAAGCATGGGGCTTGACGCATCCAGACCACAAGTCGGCCGTTATGCAGCACCACCTGCTGGATCTGCCACAAACATCAGCTTGCCGCTGATGTGAAAGGGGCCTAAGAGCTGTCTATTGACATGAAGCAGCAGAATCAGTCTAGAGAGGTTTGTGACAGACCTATGCAAGTGGTAGGTAGAACGGGTAGGTAGGTAACAACTATCTTCCTATTCGTTTTTAGGATCATATTAAAAAAATTAAACAACTTTACTATTTAGATTTGATAGTTGCGTTGTAAATAAATATTACAATCTATATGTTTACATTACTTTGTCGCCACTATGAGGGGCAAATTTCTTGCACCGGGGCCTACTACAGTCTGGGTCCGCCCCTGCCCTGCTGTCACAGCCGAACTCTGCCGCCGGCCGCCAGAGATTGCTGTTCGCCGGCAGAGCAGTGAATAAACCGGAAGTCATTAACTTCCGGTTTACTCACTGCTCTGCCGGCGCTCGGCAATCTCCGTCGGCCGGCGGCGGCAGAGTTCGGCTGTGACAGCAGGGTTCACCCGCGGTCATAGCCTGAGCTATGACCTGAGGTGAACCCTGACTGTTGTATTCATTTCTTAGCCTGCTCTCCCTCTGCATAGACGTGTGTCTATGCAGAGCGATGTAGCAGTGCGGAGATTGCGTTTATGGACTACGGCGGATGAAAGAGGATTTTTTTCAATAAAGATGGAGTCACTAAATGTCTTTTTTGTTTTATTTCTAATAAAAAAAATTTTTCTCTGTGTTGTATTTTTTTTTGACACAATTTATTAGAAATTCATGGCGGTCATGTCTACTATTGGCGTGACCGCCATGAATTTCGGGCTTAGGGCCAGCTGATAATACAAAGCTGGCCCTAACCCCTTTATTACCCAGTGAGCCAACGGATGAGCTGGGTTCAGTGCCAGAACATGGCGCTTCAATGAACGCACCATCTTCTGAGGCGGCTGCTGGCTGCCATTCACAGAAGGGGGCCCCAGAAAGCTTGGGCCTCCCTGCGCTGCGGATTCCAGCCCCCAGCTGCCTAGTTGTACCTGGCTGGACATAGAAATAGCGCTGAGCCCCACGCATTATTTTTTTATTATTTCAGGAAATTCATGAAATAATAAAAAAAAAGTGGCTCCCCTAAATTGTTGTGTCCGGCCAGGTACAAATAGGCACCTGGGGATTGGTGGCAGCCCGTCGCTGCCTGCTGTATCCGGCTGGATACAAAAATACGGCAAAGCCCACGTCAAATTTTTTTCTGAAAAATCAAAAAAACAATATGAAAGGGACTGCATCTTTATTAACCCCTCGACCATGGTCGATGGGTTAACCCCTTCAGGACCCAGCCTATTTTGACCCTAAAGACCTTGGCCTTTTTTGCAATTCTGACCAGTGTCCCTTTATGAGGTTATATCTCTGGAACGCTTCAACCGATCCTAGCGATTCTGAGATTGTTTTTTCGTGACACATTGGGCTTCATGCTAGTATTAAATTTAAGTCGATAATTTTTGTGTTTATTTGTGAAAAAATCAAAAATATGGCAAAAATTTTGAAAATTTCACAATTTTCACATTTTTTATTTTTTTTTCTGATAAACCAGAGAGATATGTGACAGAAAAAAGTTATTAAATAATATTTCCCACATGTCTACTTCACATCAGCACAATTTTGGAAAAAAAAAATTTTTTTGGTAGGACGTTATAAGGGTTCAAAGTACATGAGCAATTTTTCATTTTTCAACCAAAATTTACAAAACCATTTTTTTTAGTGACCACATCACATTTGAAGTCCTTTTGAGGGGTGTACATGAAAGAAAACACCCAAAAGTTACACCATTCCAAAAACTGCACCCCTCAAGATACTCAAAACTATATTCAAGAAGATGATTAACCCTTCAGGTGCTTCACAGGACCTAAGGCAATATGCTCACTACCCATCTAGATATGTTCCCTGGGGGGTCTAGTTTCCAAAATGGGGTCATTTGTGGAGGAGCTCCAATGTGGAGACGCACAGGGGTTCTCCAAACACGACATGGTGTCCGCTAACAATTTGAATGCAAAATGAGCTCAAATTGTTAGCGGACACCAGGTCGCGTATGGAGAGCCCCTGTGTGCCTAAACATTGGAGCTCCCCCACAAGTGACCCCATTTTGGAAACTAGACCCCCCCCAGGGAACATATCTAGATGCACAGTGCACAGGAGATGGGGGGGCACTCACAGGAAGCGGGGGCAGTGAGGAGGAGGCGGGCGGCAGGAAGAGGAAGCCGGTGGCAGGGACAGGAAGCGGGCGGCAGGGACAGGAAGCGGGCGCAGGGACAGGAAGCGGGGGGGTAAGAAAGATGAAGAGGGGGCAGGATAGAGAGGTGGGGGACAGGGGGACAGTTAGAGGATGACAGGGGAGAAGATCGGAGGGTAGGGAGAGCAGGGGCAGGCAGGGAAGCATGACAGTCGCAGTGATTTTCACTTTCACTTTTGAGTGCCAATCACTGCGCCTGTAGCCGGGGGGTGGGGTGTGGGGAAAATCGACCCCCCATGGGGTGTTGTACAACACCCCATGTACCTGCAGGCCGAGTGACAGGTCAGTGAGACCCTCACTCGGCCTGCAGGAGCCCGATCTTTCCATGGCCCACCCCCTGGGCCAAGGGTTGGGAACGAACTTGTTTCCATGGCCCAAACGGTGGGCCAATGGTCGTGAAGGGGTTAATAAAGATGCAGTCCCTTTTTATAGGATTGTTTAATGGATTTTTCTGAAATTTTGACGTGGCTTCGCCGTCTTTTTGTATGACAGCCAGATACAGCAGGCGGCAATGGGCTGCCCACAACCCCCAGCTGACTATTTGTACCTGCCTGGACACAGAAATATCAGGAAATCCACAGCGCAGGGAGGCCCAAGTCTTCTGGGCACCGCCTGCTGTGAATGGCAGCCCGCAGCCGCCCCAGAAGATGGCGCGTTCATTGAAGCGCCATGTTCTGGCGCTGCACCCAACTCTTCCAGGGCCCTGGTGCAGTGGCTCACTGGGTAATAAAGGGGTTAGGGCCAGCTTTGTATTTTCAGCTGGCCCTAAACCCGAAATTCATGGGGTCACGCCAATAGTAGACATGCCCCCCATGAATTTCTATTAAATTGTTTAAATAAACACACAACACCAAGAAAAAGTATTTTTATTTGAAAAAAAAACAAAAACACACTTAGGGACTCCATCTTTATTTAAAAAAAAAAAACTCTTCAGTCCGACGTAGACCAATCCAGGGTTCTTCTTTAGCTCTGCTACATCTCTGGTAGAGAACCTTCACCAGAGATGTAGCAGAGCTGTGCAGCCCTGGGAAAGTTCATGTGAGTTCATGCAGGCAAGTATGTACTCACATGAACCTGACAGCACTGCTCTACTTCAATTGAACAGCTGACCTGAGTCAGTTGTTCATTTGAAAATCCCGGCGGGAGAGACGGCAGTGAGAGAAAACCGGATCAAACCGGATTCTCCAGGATTGTACCGGTCCAGTGCAATCTGGCGCCCCATAACATGGGATTCTATGGTGCCGCGATAACTGACGTCACCACAGGTCCTATCAGCAAGAGGACCTTGCGGGAAAGGTTAAAATAGACATTTTTATATTTTGGACACTTTCTTTTACTTAAAGTGTCCAAAACATAAAAATGTCTATTTTAACCTTACCAGCAAGGTCCTCTTGCTGATAGGACCTGTGGTGACGTCAGTTAATAACATGACGTCACCACAGGTCCTATCAGCAAGAGGACCTTGCCGGAGCCATTGGTGGACCGCCAGACAGGTGAGCATACATTTATTTTTTATTTTTAACACTTTATTTACTTAATTTCACTTCTGCAATGTATGTATATACATTGCGGAAGTGAAACAGCCCCATATAGCTGTTTATTTAGTGTTCCGGGGTGTTCGACGAGCATTCGACAAACATTCGTCGAACACCCCGCCATTTCGACGAATCGAATTGAACACGAACACTAGGGTGGTGGCTCATCTCTTTTTATCACCCAAAGATATGTTTCAGCAGAGTGTGTTGCTGCTTCATTGACGCAGTACTTCATTATTACAGCTTGGGAGTAATGGGGAAGATAAATCAGACAAGGAGAATGAGGAACAGGAGGAGGAGGGGTGCAGGAACTGGCGTAAGAGAAAGGAGAGACTCTGATGGAACTTTCTAGGAATCTGTAACACGTGTGGTTTCCTAAGGTCCTGACCTTTACCAGGTTCACCCCATATGTCATCAAAGAAATGTAGCATCCCTGTACACAAACACTTGACCACATGTCTGTGGTTAAGTGGATATTCCCAGTAACTGCATTGGTCAAGGAATGGGTAATGTTGTTGGACATGTGCTTGTGAAAAGTGGAGACATCACACTGAGAGAAATAGTAACGGCTGGGGATCAAGTACCGAGGGACGACTACCATCAAGAGATTGGGGAAAGACTGTTTCCACAAGCCAAAATAGCAACATTTCAAAGGTTGAACAGTCTAGCAAAGTGGCTGTTTAGTATTTTGGCCTGTGGGTGGATGGATGATCACTTTTGCTTCTGCTCCAAGGTATGTGGTAGAGAAAACTGAATTTTGTGCTGGGACAAGGAATTGGATGTGGATGCTGATGTTGATTGGGTATGTGCATCCACAGGTACAGGGCAGGTTGCATCTGGAAAGTAACTGTACAGGGGAAGTGACAGTGGTTTGACCCTTAGAAATTGGTTTTCTACCAAGGTGTTCAGACCTCCCAGTGGGCGGCATGGCTGACTTGTGCTTGTGCATGCTGAGGGCGCTCAGGTTCCTTGTTCTCTTTCCTCTGCTGAGCTGGTATAGCAGATGTTGGAAATAACTGTTTATCTTCTACACTTTAGATAAGCAAAAGCCAGACTGGAGAAAATCTAACTTTTGGCCTTTGATCTGACCATGTGAGGGTGCTCTTGGGAACAGGTTATCACCTTTTCCCTCTGGCCAACTCACTGACTCTTCTTGCTAGCTGCAGTGCTATGGATCCCTCCCCTTCTACACTGCTGTGCTTGCTATGCATGCCTCCTTGCCATGTTGGGCCAGTGACTTCATCATCCACCACCTCATCTTCCACTTCCTCCCTCTGGAGCTACTCCTGAGTTGCGATTTTAAACTAACCTGATGGCAACTGTTCAATAGGAAGTAATCCAATTCTATGGTGGCCGCGCTCCCCGTGGTAATGATTTTAAGAACTTCTTGTCCACAAAAAATTTTTAATACTCAAAACATGCGAGAATAAAACATGGATACAATGCGTTTCGGCGGAGACAACCGCCTTCCTCAGGTATCTAAATAAAAATACATATGACACTTTATGACACTAAAGGATAATTAGAGCTTGCTAGGTATTGACATGAGGGTGTGGGTATAACCACACCTGTCCAATTGAAACGTGCACTCTGAGATGCCAGAAGAAGTATTACTCCCTGGAGGTTCCATCTGTGCAGTAACTTGTCTCTTGGGACTCTCATAGTGGGAGGAAGGAGGATCAGGGTCAGAGTTATCTGGTCCCACCTCTTGGCTACTGAGAGTGGATTGTGTGTAAAAGGTGGTGCTTCCAAACAGAATATAGGCATTATCTACCATCCAACAAACAACCTTCTCGAACTGTTCTGGCTTCAAAAGTAGTCTCCTGCGCTTCTCTGCAAAATTGAGACAGGAAACAAGGATGAGATGAGGATTGCTCGTCTCATGCTCATGCATAAGGCTCACTTTGCCCCAGTCACATGGTAATGACGTGCATTACCGTGAACACCACATTCATGTCCCCTCCCTTACCGTAGCACATGCACATTTTTTATTAGGTATGCAGCGAAGTGTAGTACAACCCCTGGCAAAAATTATGGAATCCCCTGGCCCGGAGGATGTTCATTCAGTTGTTTAATGTTGTAGAAAAAAAGCAGATCACAGACATGGCACAAAACTAAAGTCATTTCACATTGCAACTCTCTGCCTTGAAGAAACATTAAAAGAAATCAAGAATGTGGTAGTCAGTAAGGGTAACATTTTTCAGACCAAGCAGAGGGAAAAAATTATGGAATCACTCAATTCTGAGGAAAATATTATGGAATCATGAAAAAAACCACACAAAACAACACTCCAATACATCACTAGTATTTTGCTGCACCACCTCTGGCTTTAATAACAGCTTGCAGTCTCTGAGGCATAGACTTAATGAGTGACAAACAGTAATCATCATCAATCTGGCTCCAACTTTCTCTGATTGCTGTTGCCTGATCAGCTTTGTAGGTTGGAGCCTTGTCATGGACCGTTTTCTTCAACTTCCATCAAGGATTTTCAATTGGGTTGAGATCCGGAGTTTTTGCAGGCTAATGCTATTGACCTTATGTGTCTGCTTTCAAGTAATGTTTTTGCTCTATGGCAAGATGCATTATCATCTTGAAAAATTATTTCATCATCCCCAAACATCCTTTCAATTGATGGGATAAGAAAATAGTCCAAAATATTAATGTAAACTTGGGCATTTATTTAAGATGTAATGACAGCCATCTCCCCAGTGCCTTTACCTAACATGCAGCCCCAAATTATCAATGACTGTAGAAATTTGCATGTTCTCTTCATGCAGTCATCTTTATAAATCTCATTGGGACGGCACCAAACAAAAGTTCCAGCATCATCACCTTGCCCAATGCAGATTCAGGATTCATCACTGAATATGACTTTCATCCAGTCATCCACAGTTCACGATTGCTTTTCCTTAGCCCATTGTAACCTTGCTTTTTTCTGTTTAGGTGTTAATGATGGCTTTTGTTTAGCTTTTCTGTATGTAGATCCCATTTCCTTTAGGCGGTTTCTTACAATTTGGTCACAGACATTGACTCCAGTTTCCTCCCATTCGTTCCTCATTTGTTGTGTTGTGCATTTCCTGTTTTGGAGACATATTGCTTTAAGTTTCCGGTCTTGACAATTTGATGTCTTCCTTGGTCTACCAGTATGTTTTCCATTAACAACCTTCCCATGTTGTTTGTATTTGGTCCAGATTTTAGACACAGCTGACTGTGAACAATCAACATCTTTTGCAGCATTGCGTGATGATTTACCCTCTTTGAGTAATCCTCTCCTTGGTTTCAATTGACATCTCTAAGGAGCAGATCTAATTTGATGCAGGTGTTAGTTTTGGGAATGAAAATTTACAGGGTGATTCCATAATTCTTTCCTCAGAATGGAATGATTCTATAATTTTTCACCTCTGCTTGGTCTGAAAAAAGTTACCCTTACTGACTACCACATTTTATATCTTGATTTCTTTTAGTGTTTCTTAAAGCCATAAAGTTGCCATTTGAAATGACTTTAGTTTTGTGCCATGTTTGTGATCTGCTTTTTTTCTACAACATTAAACAACTGAATGAACATCTTCCGAGCCCGGGGATTCCATAATTTTTGCCAGGGGTTGTATAATTAGATTACACTAGAATCTATTGGAATTACCCCTTAAAAATCCTGTTAATTTTATGTGAAACAAGATGGTACTGTAATGCAATTAAGTTTGCCTAAATGTCTCTAAAAACTATCTAGCCCTGCTCCAGCAGCACAGCCAGCATTAATTATAGCTATCAGCAGTATCGTGAATTAGCTCTGAAAAGAACTGTTTGTTAAACCTTGCAGCAGTAGGTACTGGAACAAAATAACATGCTGTCCCTTCTGTAACCAAAAGTCTCCCTACACTATCTCCATCTCCGGAGACAGAGTGCCCAAGATGGTGCTGTGGAGACATGGGGGTCAGTGGGTACTCTGGTCCGCTGGCCCAGCCGCCTTTAGAAAGAAAACATTGACCAGGGCTTATCCCAACTGAACGCCTGAGCTCCTTAATCGTGGGTGGAACACTACTCAGACCACACTGGGTGAGGGAATCACAATATTAAGGCTTTATTGGATCCCCAAACAGTTAACAGCATATAACGCACAACCAGCAAAACACAAAATGTAACAGGCAACAGAGTCTCACCCTTCCGCTGGCTCACCAGGGTTTAGAATTTTCGTGCCTCAGATCCTTCAGGGCTACTTACTCCAAACCAGCAGCACTCTGCTTTTGGGGGGCACCCACTGAGAAAAGAATAATGCCAGATTTAGGAAGCTGAGGTAGGACAGCAACGTCTGTAGTCAGGTGACTGGATTGTCCCAACCTGCGATGCTTCCTTATGTAGTCCTTGATTACACAGCCAAATCTGATCATTAGATGCTAAAGTCTTCGTAGTATGCCTGTATCAAATCTGCTGGTCAAATGAACTGTCCTCCTTATGTACCCTGAGCCCTCATTGCAGGATATTGGGGACTTCACGATTCGTGGAATAAGACTGCGCTCTTATTGGCTATACTCCAAGCTGCCTGGACAATGTTCATTCAAATGATGTTGTCAAAGAAGGGTGACAGAGCATTTAGTATAGACATTTAGTATAGCATCCTGACCACAAACAATGGTGGCTGAAGTGATTTACATAGAATCAGCAATCTACATAGTAATACAAAGGACGGTTAGCATAATTAAGTTTTCTGTATGTCATGACCTTTTGAACAATAGCGGGACTCCTGAGAGTCTGGGATAATACAATGAGTGTCCCCTCACAAGGTAGGAAATACCATACAGTACCAAGAGGCAAGATACAGTTGTGGCCAAAAGTATTGACACCCGTGCAATTCTGTCAGATAATACTCAGTTTCTTCCTGAAAATGATTGCAGTCACAAATTCTTTGGTATTATTATCTTCATTTAATTTGTCTTCAATGAAAAAAACCCAAAACACAATAAAGCAAAAAGCAAAACATTGATCATTTCACACAAAACTCCAAAAATGGGCCAGACAAAAGTATTGGCACCCCCAGCCTAATACTTGGTTGCACAAACTTTAGCCAAAATAACTGCGATCAACCGCTTCCGGTAACCATCAATGAGTTTCTTACAATGCTCTGCTGGAATTTTAGACCATTCTTCTTTGGCAAACTGCTCCAGGTCCCTGATATTTGAAGGGTGCCTTCTCCAAACTGCCATTGTTAGATCTCTCCACAGGTGATCTATGGGATTCAGGTCTGGACTCATTGCTGGCCACCTTAGAAGTCTCCAGTGCTTTCTCTCAAACCATTTTCTAGTGCTTTTTGAAGTGTGTTTTGGGTCATTGTCCTACTGGAAGACCCATGACCTCTGAGGGAGACCCAGCTTTCTCTCACTGGGCCCTAATTATGCTGCAAAATGTGTTGGTAGTCTTCAGACTTCATAATGCCATGCACTCGGTCAAGCAGTCCAGTGCCAGAGGCAGCAAAGCAACCCCAAAACATCAGGGAACCTCCGCCATGTCTGACTGTAGGGACCATGTTCTTTTCTTTGAATGCCTCTTTTTCTCCTGTAAACTCTATGTTGATGCCTTTGCCCATAAAGCTCTACTTTTGTCTCATCTGACCAGAGAACATTCTTCCAAAACATCATAGGCTTTCTCAGGTAAGTTTTGGCAAACTCCAGCCTGGCTATTTTATGTCTCAGGGTAAGAAGTGGGGTCTTCCTGGGTCTCCTACCATACAGTCCCTTTTCATTCAGACGCCGACGGATAGTACGGGTTGACACTGTTGTACCCTCGGACTGCAGGGCAGCTTGAACTTGTTTGGATGTTGGTCGAGGTTCTTTATCCACCATCCGCACAATCTTGCATTGAAATCTCTTGTCAATTTTTCTTTTCCGTCCACATCTAGGGAGGTTAGCCACAGTGCCATGGGCTTTACACTTCTTGATGACACTGCGCACGGTAGACACAGGAACATTCAGGTCTTTGGAGATGGACTTGTAGCCTTGAGATTGCTCACGCTTCCTCACAATTTGGTTTCTCAAGTCCTCAGACAGTTCTCTGGTCTTCTTTCTTTTCTCCATGCTCAATGTGGTACACACAAGGACACAGTACAGAGTCAACTTTAATCCTTGTCAACTGGCTGCAAGTGTGATTTAGTTATTGCCAACACCTGTTAGGTGCCACAGGTAAGTTACAGGTGCTGTTAATTACACAAATTAGAGAAGCATCACATGATTTTTCTAACAGTGCCAATACTTTTGTCCACCCCCTTTTTTATGTTTGGTGGAATTATATCCAATTTGGCTTTAGGACAATTCTTTTTGTGTTTTTTCATTGAAGACAAATTAAATGAAGATAATAATACCAAAGAATTAGTGATTGCAATCATTTTCAGGAAGAAACTGAGGATTATCTGACAGAATTGCAGGGGTGTCAATACTTTTGGCCACAACTGTAATTACATTACCCACTTTAAATACTAGTAGGCTCCTACAGATCTCGTGTTACCCTTGAGTGGCATATTACAAGTTAGCAAACAATATTGTCTGGCTACATAAGAAATCATTATATGTTCTACATTAAAGGAGTCCATTTCGTCACAGGCGCCTGCAGGTCTTATATAGGCCTGATGATTCTATGTGGCTGGCCAATCATAGTAATGCCAAGTAGCAAAGATGACTATGGCATTACCATGATTAGAAGGAAATCCGCGCATGTTTAACTGATGGCACCTAATAGGAGAGCAGGAACTCAAATCTCGCGAGGTGAGGACCAAAATACTCATTGAGTATCGTACTATTTCATAACAAATAGTGCCGGGTATATTTGCTCACCACTAATTATAAACACCTGAAACTAGATGTCTTATGACTGAGTACCACAAAATAAAACATTTTTATCAAGTTTTTTTTATCAACTTCGTCATCTCAGGATATATTGAGCCAAGATTAAAAAAGGAAGGAAATGACTGCATCATATTGTGGCCCATTATAGTATTTTCTCTACTTTCACAATTTTAATATATTTCACTAATGCTCCGTGGATATATATCTTTTGCATTTTACCTTCTTATTCTTTCAGCTTCAGACTTAGTGATTTGCCAGACACATCCTACACTCAGCTGGAGTCTCTACTAAGGAATAACAAGTCCCTGAAGATGCTTGACCTCACTGATAATGATCTGTCTTATCGTCACTTAAAGGTCTTAAAAAAAGCTGTGCCCAGGTCCTCTCACGTTATACTTGGGTGAGTATAAGATATAAGTGGAGGAATGAGAATTGCTTTAAATCTATTCAGTTTTGTTATATATAGTAGTCTTACAGACAAGGTTCACTGTGTGCATGGCTCATTAGATTGTGTCTATATATAGCATTATTTAACCCCTTAACGACCACTCATATGTAGGGATGAGCGAGTACCGCAATATTCGGACTCGCTATACTCGCAATGAGTAGGTCTCGGTACTCGTTGCGAGTATAGCGAGTCTGATTACTTTCGCAGTGTATCTATAGATACACTGTGAAAGTACCCTAAAAGTGAATAAAAGTTGTTAAAAATAATAAAATTACATACTCACCTGTCCGATGCCTGCACCGGGACCAGCAAAGAAGACCCCAGGACCGTCCCAGAAGACCTGTGATCACCGGACGACAAGGACCTGTGACTTCCAGCCAATCAGATGGCCGTTAGCGATCTGGCCAATCAGATGGCGAGACGTCACAACCACGTGATCGCTAGCGGCCACCTGATTGGCCAGATTGCAAGGTCCTGACAGTACACCTATAGATATATAGATACACTGCGAAAGTGAATGGACTACTCGCTACTACCGAGTAATCATAAGATACTCGGAGAGTAGCGAGTACCCGCATACCACTACTATTCGGCAAGTTCCGAATATTAGCGAGTATACTCGCTCATCCCTACTCATATGTCTTTTAGCCGTGGTCGTTAAGGGGCCTTATTTCTGAGCGCCTTTAAAAAATAGCAGTGAGGATTGAGTAAATATTGCCCCCCGTAGGCAAAAATCTGTATATGACAGCTGACACCCACAGACATCGGCTTCAACTAGTTTCAGAACTGATAAGAGATGATTAACCATTTAAATACCGCTGTCAATCATATCAGTAGTATCTAATTGGTTATAGAATCATTAAAGGGAAGGTAGTTTATTAATAAATTAATGTAATGTAGCATAGCATGCTGTTATAACCAAGGCTTGATTGCATTTGAAACATATTTTGTGTGTTATAGTAGTTTAAAGAAAGCACTGGGGGCTGACATCTTGCTTTCACAGTAGCAGCATGACACTCAATGTCATAATACCCATGGTCATAGGCTGGTTGCAAACTTGCGCTCCCCGCCACAGCGTATTGCGGCAGGGAAGCGCAAGCTGAGCGCAGGCACTGCGCATCCCTATGTTTAACATGGGTACGCAGGTGCCTGCGCTCTGATGCAGATTGGCGTGCACACCCTGTGCGCACCCATTGCCGGCAATATGTGACTTCTACGCAGGTGGATGCTTGCGCACAAATCACACAGTCTCGTCCGCACCAGGAACGGAAGATAAAAGACCGAAGCTGACCCTATCTATTATAATGGAGCTGTCACTGTTGTGAACTGGGCACGCCTCTGTGGGCTGCATCATTCACAGTGGTGGGAGTGTGCTGTCGACATTTTCATGGAGCCCTCTGCTGTCAGCTGGACCCGATTTGTCTGTCATTATGGTCTGCTAACCGAAGCAGTACTGCCTCCAGCAGAACAGATCTTAGATTGATAGGAGTAAAATGCGGGATAAAAGCGCAGACAGAGTATCGGAGACCACAAAGACATCGGGGAGGAACACTGGAGCAGGAGCTGTGACTTATCCTTCAGTAAGATAAGATAAGAATGAGCTACAGCTCTGCAGTGAAGGGCCAGGCATTGTGCACCGGCAAAAATAAGAGGAGGGGGCAGATACACGTAACCTGGGTGAGAGAGACATATGAAGCCTGATGGGAGGTAGAGAGACATGTATTATGATGGATGAGACATATATGGAGTGTGATGGGGTACTAGAACACCCAAAAGGGGAGGGAAGTGGTGATGTCAGAGGTTACTGCCCCAATTTTGCAGCCAACAGTAAAGCTGGTAAGTCTTAATTGTCTAATAGGTCTAAAATGGAAAAAGCTCCCCCTAGTGATAATTATATATATTTGTAAAAAATATATATTTTTTCATATAGAAATGTTTGCAAACAGTGCAAACATTGCATTAATATATGTTAAATATTATATTAAGCTTAATTTCATTAAAAAAAAAAAACTACAAGAAAAATGTTGGCACCTTCCCCTTAAAAGACCCCCTTTGACAATATTGGTCCCTTACACCAAAGTTAGGCATTACAGAGGATGATTTCAAAACTTATCATCATCCCTCTAGTTCATGGAAGTGAATGCTTCACCAAATAGAATTATATCAGAAAAACACGGTGATTTTATGCAAAAAAGTATACAAATTTATTGTTCAGGTAGTTTTAAAATTTTTTTTTACATATAAATAAGGTTTTTTCAAACAAAGTACACAAAGTAGTGTTACATACAATTATATATTAATTATAAGAATATTTATAAAATCCATAGACAGCACCCTATAAACTAGGAAAACCCGAGATCTTCATGTGTAATATAAAAAACTAAAAAAACACACAACTCATAAACAAGTGTCAAAAAATTCAATAAGTTTCCATTAGTCACCTATCTCTCACATAGGAGACAAAAAGAAAAAAGTGATAGTGAAGTAACCAATAAATTTCTATTTAGTCACCTATCTCTCACATAGCAGACCACAGAAACAGTGACAATAAACTAAGATCAAACAGTGAAAATCAATCTAAAGGGTGATTACCTGGTGTGTCTACAGACTCTGCTGCACTCTACATGCACGTTTCGGCTTACGCCTTCATCTTAGTTTATTGTCACTGTTTCTGTGGTCTGCTATGTGAGAGATAGGTGACTAAATAGAAATTTATTGGTTACTTCACTATCACTTTTTTCTTTTTGTCTCCTATGTGAGAGATAGGTGACTAATGGAAACTTATTGAATTTTTTGACACTTGTTTATGAGTTGTGTGTTTTTTTAGTTTTTTATATTACACATGAAGATCTCGGGTTTTCCTAGTTTATAGGGTGCTGTCTATGGATTTTATAAATATTCTTATAATTAATATATAATTGTATGTAACACTACTTTGTGTACTTTGTTTGAAAAAACCTTATTTATATGTAAAAAAATTTTTTAAAACTACCTGAACAATAAATTTGTATACTTTTTTGCATAAAATCACCGTGTTTTTCTGATATAATATTGGTCCCTTACTAACAAAATCCCAGGAGCCAATCATTACTATGGTAACCTGAGGTCATCTGATGACCCCAGGGTATGTTGCCTGTTAGATACTGCTATAAGCATAGTCTAACATGCTGCATTGGTGAATCCCTGACAAACATATAATTCCAGGCCGTATTGCAATTAGGAATGGTGTTCCATAGGTACATTCAGTGTAAAACAAATTGTGGGGGGTGGGTAAAAACTGGAATATACTTTGTTGATCATTTCCAAGTATGTCTAAGGCCAGGGACACACATGGCTACCGTTTTTGCCTTGGAACCATTTTTGGGAACATTTTCCTCATTTTATTTTCTAAGTCAAAAAACGCATATCTGTTAACGGATTGTGCACTTATGTGTAGCTGCGTTTTTCATAGACTTCTCCCAGGCTCAAAAAAACGCTGCAAACAGCATTTTTTGGTGCAGGGAATAAACACATGCTTTCTTTTAACATGGAGCCCTATGGGGAAGGTATACATTAACGCAGAGTACATATAGGCACCATCCGTTAATGCATATGCGTTTTTGGTGAAAAAAATGACTAAGACCAAAAAACGGCCAGGTCCTCAGGAGACACAATTCGCACCCTAAATTTAATGGATCCGTTATTCTAAGCCCTCAAAAAATAATAAATTACTGATAGGGGTTTGTTATAAGTCCCCAACAATAATGGAAGTGGAGGAGAAAATCCTCATAAAGCAAATAGATGAAGCAGCGACTCAGGGAGAAGTCATTATTATGGGGGACTTCAACTACCCTGAAATACATTGGGGAACAGAAACCTGCAGTTCCAGCAAAGGTAATAGGTTTTTGACAATTATGAGAGACAATTACCTTTCACAACTGGTTCAGGACCCAACAAGAAGGGGGGCCACTATGGCTAAATAAGGCTGTAAGGGGCGCAATAAATGACAAAAATAAAGCACTTAGGGAATTAAAGCAAGTAGGTAGTGATGAGGCATTAAATAAATACAGAAAATTAAATAACATCTGTAAAAAGCAAATCAAGGCAGCAAAGATTGAGACAGAGAGACTCATTGCCAGAGAAAGTAAAAAGAATCCCAAAATATTTTCTAACTACATAAATAGTAAGAAACTAAAAAATTATTGTGTTGGCCCCTTTAAAAATAATCTGGGTAAAATGGTGGATGAGGATGAGGAAAAAGCCAATATGCTAAATGACTTTTTTTCAACAGTATTTACACAAGAAAATCCCATGACAGACAATATGATAACAAAAACTGTCAATTAAATGTCACCTGCTTAACCCAGCAGGAAGTACGGCATCGTCTAAAAATCACTAAAATTGACAAATCCCCGGGCCCGGATGGGATACACCCCAGAGTGCTGCAGGAATTAAGTACTGTCATAGATAGACCATTATTTTTAATCTTTAAAGATTCCATAATAACAGGGTCTGTACCACAGGACTGGCGTATAGCAAATGTGGTGCCAATATTCAAAAAGGGAACAAAAACTGAACTTGGAAATTATAGGCCAGTAAGTTTAACCTCTACTGTGGGTAAAATCCTAGAGGGTTTTCTAAGAGATGCTATACTGGAGTATCTGAAGAAAAATAACCTCATGACCCAATATCAACATGGTTTTACGAGGGACCGTTCCTGTCAAACTAATCTGATAAGCTTCTATGAAGAAGTAAGTTCTGGACTGGACCAAAGAAATGCAGTGGACGTGGTGTATATGGACTTTTCAAAAGCTTTTGATACGGTGCCACACAAAAGGTTGATACATAAGATGAGAGCAATGGGGATAGGGGAAAATATGTGTAAGTGGGTTAAGAACTGGCTTAGTGATAGGAAACAAAGGGTGGTTATCAATGGAACACACTCAGAATGGGTCACAGTTAACAGTGGGGTACCACAGGGGTCAGTGTTGGGCCCGCTTCTATTTAATATATTTATTAATGACCTTGTAGCGGCATACAGAGTAGAATCTCAATATTTGCAGATGACACTAAACTGTGCAGGGTAATCAATACAGAGGAGGACAATGTTATATTACAGGAGGATTTATGTAAACTAGAAGCTTGGGCTGATAAATGGCAAATGAGCTTTAATGGGGATAAATGTAAAGTCATGCACTTGGGCAGAGGAAACAAAAGGTATAATTATGTGCTTAATTGTAAAACACTGGGCAAAACTGTCACTGAAAAAGACCTGGGTGTATGGGTAGATGACAAACTCACATTTAGTGGCCAGTGTCAGGCAGCTGCTGCAAAGGCAAATAAAATAATGGGATGCATTAAAAGAGTCATAGATGCTCATGAGGAGAACATAATTTTACCTCTATACAAGTCACTAGTGCGACCACACTTAGAATACTGTGTACAATTCTGGTCTCCGGTGTATAAGAAAGACATAGCTGAACTAGAGCGGGTGCAGAGAAGAGCGACCAAGGTTATTAGAGGACTGAGGGGTCTGCAATACCAAGACAGGTTATCAAACTTGGGGTTATTTATCTTGGAAAAACGAAGGCTTAGGGGTGATCTTATAATAATGTATAAATATATGAGGGGGCAGTACAGAGACCTTTCTAATGATCTCTTTACTCTTAGGCCTGAGACTGGGACAAGGGGGCATCCTCTACGTCTGGAGGAAAGAAGGTTTAATCATAATCACAGATGCAGATTCTTTACTGTAAGAGCAGTGAGACTATGGAGCTCTCTGCCACATGATGGTGTAATGAGGGAGTCACTACTAACATTTAAGAAGGGCCCGGATGCCTTTCTTGAAAACTATAATATTACCAGTTATATATACTAGATTCTTTAATAGGGCGTTGATCCAGGGATCTAGTCTGATTGCCGTATCTGGAGTCAGGAAGGAATTTTTTCCCCAATGTGGAGCTTAGTGTTGCCACATGGGTTTTTTTTGCCTTCCTCTGGATCAACATGTTAGACTATGGGGTGAACTAGATGGACTTAAAGTCTTCCTTCAACCTTAAAAACTATGTTACTACCGTGTTTCCCCGAAAGTAAGGCCCCCCCGATTGTAAGGCCGCCTGGGGGTAAAGGGGGGGCCTGCCAATGTAAGGCCTCCCCCGATTATAAGGCCTTACAACCGGGGGGGCCAATGTAAGGCCGCTAGCGGAGGGGGGGGGGGAGCGGGAGCGGGTCGCACGTCACGTGCGCCCGCTCATTACATATGCACTGCATCCCCCTGTCAATCAGCGACAGGGGGAGCAGTGCATTATACTGTATATATGGGCCCCCTATTGCTGGCACACTCCCCCCCTGTTATGAGGCCCCCACCGCTGCTGCTGCTGAAGACATCTTACCCTCCAGGGTCTTCTTGCAGCAGCCAGCGCGTGCGTCCGTCCTCTGTACTCGGCGGTCTCCCGGATCATGTGACCGGCCCGTCGCAGTCGCGATGACGTCATGCGCTGCGACGGGTCACATGATCCGGGAGACCGCCGAGTACAGAGGACGGACGCACGCGCTGGCTGCTGCAAGAAGACCCTGGAGGGTAAGATGTCTTCAGCAGCAGCAGCGGTGGGGGCCTCATAACAGGGGGGGAGTGTGCCAGCAATAGGGGGCCCATATATACAGTATAATGCACTGCTCCCCCTGTCGCTGATTGACAGGGGGATGCAGTGCATATGTAATGAGCGGGCGCACGTGACGTGCGACCCGCTCCCGCAGTGTCCCAGCAGGAGGGGGCCTGTAGGCCACACTGCTGGGGCACCCAATGTAAGGCCCCCCCCGAAAGTAAGGCCGGGGGCCACTTTTGGCCCCCAAAAGAATGTAAGACAGGGCCTTACTTTCGGGGAAACACGGTATGTAAAAAAAGCGGATTGGGATGTGTGACCCTGGTCTAAATATACGCTCTTGTCCATCTCCCTGCTCACATCATCCCCCACACATGCCAGATGATTAGATCAGCCGATATATGTAGTTAACAGCACCGATAGGCATTGTTAACCCTATGGATCACACTGTCAATCACTGACAGCATGATAAAAAAGCACCGCAGCGAGGATCGTACTGGTCCATGCTGGCATTGGTGGCCCCATGATGTTACCATGGGGTCTTGATGCGTTGTCATACCAGCGCAGGGTCAACTGATGACCCCAGAAGCTGTCATGAATCATGTTCTGCCGCCGATGCCTGAGTGATGTCGCCATCTTCATTGGTGCTGTGCAGGGGGATGCTTTGCAGTGCTGAGGCACCTTAAGGGGCAATGTAAAATAAAGAAAAAGTAAAAGAGTTTTAAACAATAGGAAAAAAATGAAAGTTCAAACCACTCCCTTTTGTTGCACTGAAAAAAACTACCGTATTTTCCGCACTATAAGGCGCACCTAAAAGACAAAGATTTTCCCAGAAATCATAAGTGCGCCTTATAGTGCAGTGCGCCTTGTATACCTTTTTTCCAGACAAAATTGATGTATGCTAAGGGGGTGCTAAGGGGGTGCCATTTGCCTGCCGCTGTATTCCCCATAGCTGTGCGGGGGCGCGCTCACCAGCAACCGATCATAAGTTCTGCCGTCCCCGGTGTCCGGTGCCCGCCGCTTCATCGCTGTGCCGCATGAGGGGCGCGCTCACAGCCCAGGAGCCCATCAGTCAATCACAGCTCCGCCCAGGAGCCTTGAGCCGATTTCGAGGCCAGCTGACGTCAGTCCATAGCCTCTGATTGGCTGAGGGTTCCAGCGCTGTGATTGGCTGAGGGTTCCAGCTCTGTGATTGGCTGAGGGTTCCAGCGCTGTGATTGGCTGAGGGTTCCAGCGCTGTGATTGGCTGAGGGCTCCAGCGCTGTGATTGGCTGAGGGCTCCAGCGCTGTGAGTGCCTTACCACACAGGAGTGCAGTAGTAAGCTAAATGTACAAAAAGTAAAGATCAGTTTATGTGTGCGTCTGACTGTGTGTGTGTGTGTGTGTGTCTGACTGTGTGTGTGTGTCTGAGTGTGTGTGTGTGTGTGACTGTGTCTGAGTGTGTGTGTATCTGACTGTGTGGGATACTGGACGGTGATGGGGGGCTACAGAGTGATACTGGAGGGTGATGGGAGGCTACAGAGGGATACTGGAGGGTGATGGGAGGCTACAGAGGGATACTGGAGGGTGATGGGAGGCTACAGAGGGATACTGGAGGGTGATGGGAGGCTACAGAGGGATACTGGAGAGTGATGGGAGGCTACAGAGGGATACTGGAGGGTGATGGGGGGCTACAGAGGGATACTGGAGGGTGATGAGAGGCTACAGAGGGATACTGGAGGGTGATGGGAGGCTACAGAGGGATACTGGAGGGTGATGGGAGGCTACAGAGGGATACTGGAGGGTGATGGGAGGCTACAGAGGGATACTGGAGGGTGATGGAAGGCTACAGAGGGATACTGGAGGGTGATGGGAGGCTACAGAGGGATACTGGAGGTGATGGGAGGCTACAGAGGGATACTGGAGGGTGATGGAAGGCTACAGAGGGATACTGGAGAGTGATGGGAGGCTACAGAGGGATACTGGAGGGTGATGGGAGGCTACAGAGGGATACTGGAGGGTGATGGAGGCTACAGAGGGATACTGGAGGGTGATGGGAGGCTACAGAGGGATACTGGAGGGTGATGGAAGGCTACAGAGGGATACTGGAGGGTGATGGAAGGCTACAGAGGGATACTGGAGGGTGATGGGGGCTACAGAGGGATACTGGAGGGTGATGGGAGGCTACAGAGGGATACTGGAGGGTGATGGGAGGCTACAGAGGGATACTGGAGGGTGATGAGAGGCTACAGAGGGATACTGGAGGGTGATGGGAGGCTACAGAGGGATACTGGATGGTGATGGGAGGCTACAGAGGGATACTGGAGGGTGATGGAAGGCTACAGAGGGATACTGGAGGGTGATGGAAGGCTACAGAGGGATACTGGAGGGTGACGGGGGGCTACAGAGTGATAGTGGAGGGTGATGGGGGGCTACAGAGGGATACTGGAGGGTGATGGGGGGCTACAGAGTGATAGTGGAGGGTGATGGGGGGCTACAGAGGGATACTGGAGGGTGACGGGGGGCTACAGAGTGATAGTGGAGGTTGATGGGGGGCTACAGAGGGATACTGGAGGGTGATGGGGGCTAAAAAGTTGAATAAAGTTGACTTACAGTCTGAGCTTTGGTTTTTTTTATGGTAATATGATGCGCCTTATAATCCGGTGCGCCTTATATATGAACCAAGACGGCTTAAAAGCCCTTTTTTGAGGGTGCGCCTTATAATCTGGTGCGCCTTATAGTGCGAAAAATACGGTATATAAAATTACATATGTTTGGTATTACCACATTCAGAAATGTCTGATCGATCAAAATATAAATGCAAAATATAAAAAAAAAGTCTGATTACCAAAATTACGTTTTTTTTGGTCACTGCAACTTTGCAATAAAATGCTACAACAGGCGATTAAAACATCACATCTACACAAAAATGGTAACACTAAAAATGTCAGCTCAAGACACAAAAAATAAGCCATCGCACAGCCCCAGAACCCGAAAAATAGGAACCCTGCAAGTCATGGAAATTGGCGCAAAAGGGCAATTCTTTTTCTTTAAAAATGTCTGAAATGTTTTGTCTCTATGAATTCGGACCGACCTGAGGCATCACACTGTCCTGTCAGTGTTTTCCATGTAGTACTGACCCCAGACATCATACCGACACCTGAGTGTTACCATATAGTACCGACCCCAGACATCATACCGACACCTCAGTGTTACCATATAGTACTGACCCCAGACATCATACCGACACCTCAGTGTCACCATATAGTACCGACCCCAGACATCATACCGACACCTCAGTGTTACCATATAGTACTGACCCCAGACATTATCCCAACACCTCAGTGTTACCATATAGTACTGACCCCAGACATCATACCGACACGTCAGTGTTACCATATAGTACTGACCCCAGACATCATACCGACACCTCAGTGTTACCATATAGTACTGACCCCAGACATCATACCGACACCTCAGTGTTACCATATAGTGTTACCATATAGTACAGACACCTCAGTGTTACCATATAGTACTGAACCCAGACATCATACCGACACCTCAGTGTTACCATATAGTACTGACCCGAGACATCATACTGACACCTCAGTGTTACCATATAATACTGACCCCAGACATCATACCGACACCTCAGTGTTACCATATAGTACTGACCCCAGACATCATATCGACACATCAGTGTTACCATATAGTACTGACCCGAGACATCATACCGACACCTCAGTGTTACCATATAGTACTGACCCCAGACATCATACCGACACATCAGTGTTACCATATAGTACTGACCCCAGACATCATACCGACACATCAGTGTTACCATATAGTACTGAACCCAGACATCATACCGACATCTCAGTGTTACCATATAGTACTGACCCCAGACATCATACCGACACCTCAGTGTTACCATATAGTACTGACCACAGACATCATACTGACACCTCAGTGTTACCATATAGTACTGACCACAAACATCATACTGACACCTCAGTGTTACCATATAGTGTTACCATATAGTACAGACACCTCATTGTTACCATATAGTACTGAACCCAGACATCATACCGACACGTCAGTGTTACCATATAGTACCGACCCCAGACATCATACCGACACATCAGTGTTACCATATAGTACTGACCACAGACATCATACAGACACCTCATTGTTACCATATAGTACCGACCCCAGACATCATACCGACACGTCAGTGTTGCCATATAGTACTGACCCCAGACATTATACCGACACCTCGGTGTTACCATATAGTACTGACCCCAGACATCATACTGACATGTCAGTGTTACTAGTACTGACCTGAGACATCATACCGACACATCAGTGTTACCATATAGTACTGACCCAAGACATCATACTGACACATCAGTGTTACCATATAGTAATGACCCCAGACATCATACCGACACGTCAGTGTTACCATATAGTACTGACCCGAGATATCATACCAACACCTCAGTGTTACCATATAGTATTGACCCCAGACATCATACCGACATGCCAGTGTTACCATATAGTACTGACCCCAGACATCATATCGACACCACAGTGTTACCATATAGTACTGACGCCAGACATCATACCGACACCTCAGTGTTACCCTATAGTACTGACCTGAGACATCATACTGACATGTCAGTGTTACCATATAGTACTGACCCCAGACATCATACCGACACGTCACTGTTACCATATAGTACTGACCTCAGACATCATACCGATACCTCAGTGTTACCATATAGTACTGACCCCAGACATCATACCGACACCTCAGTGTTACCATATAGTACTGACCTGAGACATCATACCGACACCTCAGTGTTACCATATAGTACTGACCCCAGACATCATACCGATACCTCAGTGTTACCATATAGTACTGACCCCAGACATCATACCGACACGTCACTGTTACCATATAGTACTGACCCCAGACATCATACCGATACCTCAGTTTTACCATATAGTACTGACCCCAGACATCATACCGAGACCTGTGTTACCATATAGTATTGACCCAAGACATTATACTGATACGTCAGTGTTACCATATAGTACCAACCTGACACATCATACCAACACGTCAGTGTTACCATATAGTACTGACCCCAGACATCATACCGACACCTCAGTGTTACCATATAGTACTGAACCCAGACATCATACCGACACGTCAGTGTTACCATATAGTACTGACCCCAGACATCATACCGAGACCTCAGTGTTACCATATAGTACTGACCAAAGACACAATACTGATACGTCAGTGTTACCATATAGTACCAACCTGACACATCATACCAACACGTCAGTGTTACCATATAGTACTGACCCCAGACATCATACCGACACCTCAGTGTTACCATATAGTACTGACCCCAGACATCATACTGACACATCAGTGTTACCATATAGTACTGACCCCAGACATCATACTGACATGTCAGTGTTACTATATAGTACTGACCTGAGACATCATACCGACACATCAGTGTTACCATATAGTACTGACCCAAGATATCATACTGACACATCAGTGTTACCATATAGTACTGACCCCAGACATCATACTGACATGTCAGTGTTACTATATAGTACTGACCTGAGACATCATACCAACAAGTCAGTGTTACCATATAGTACTGACCCCAGACATCATACCGACACCTCAGTGTTACCATATAGTACTGACCGGAGACATCATACCGACATGTCAGTGTTGCCATATAGTACTGACCCGAGACATCATACCGACACGCCAGTGTTACCATATAGTACTGACCTGAGGCATCATACCAGCACGTCAGTGTTACCATATAGTACTGACCCCAGACATCATACCGATACCTCAGTGTTACCATATAGTACTGACCCCAGACATCATACCGACACCTCAGTGTTACCATTTAGTACTGACCGGAGACATCATACCGACATGTCCGTGTTGCCATATAGTACTGACCCGAGACATCATACCGACACCTCAGTGTTACCATATAGTACTGACCCGAGGCATCATACCGACACCTCAGTGTTACCATATAGTACTGACCCAGACATCATACCGACATATCAGTGTTACCATATAGTACTGACCGGAGACATCACACCGACATGTCAGTGTTACCATATAGTACTGACCCTACACATCATACCGGCACGTCAGTGTTACCATATAGTACTGACCCTACACATCATACCGGCACGTCAGTGTTACCATATAGTAAGCAAGATGAATAGAAGAACCCAGTGTAGTTGCACTTTGTTTTGCAATTTCACCCCACATGGAATGTTTTCGCCATTTTCCTGTACTCTATATGGTAAAATGAATGTCATTCAAAAGTACAAGTCGTTCCTCAAAAAACAAGCCCTCACATGTCAATAGTGATGAAAACTTAAAAAAGTTATGGCTCTTGGAAAAAGGGGAGGTAAACATTTTAAAAATTGCCTCGGGGTGAAGGGATTACACAAGTTGAAAATGAAACGATGTCTAAAAGATCTAAACTAACAAGGAATAGTTACCGTATATTCTCGTGTATAAGCCGACCCGTGTATAAGCCGACCCCCCTACTTTTGCCCCCAAAACCTGGGAAAACCTATTGACTCGTGTATAAGCCGAGAGTGGACCCCAGCACAGGTATAAAGCCCCCAGCAGTGTGGTATACAGGCCTCCCCAGTGGTAGTATACAGCAGCCTCCCCAGTGGTAGTATACAGCAGCCTCCCCAGTGGTAGTATAATGCAGCCTCCCCAGTGGTATATACAGGCCCCAGGAGTATATACAGCAGCCCCAGTAGTATACAGCAGCCTCCCCAGTGGCAAATACAGGCCCCAGCAGTATATACAGCAGCCCCAGTGGTATACAGCAGCCTCCCCAGTGGTATATACAGACCCCACCAGTATATACAGCAGCCCCAGTGGTATACAGGCCCCAGCAGTATATACAGCAGCCCCAGTAGTATACAGCAGCCTCCCCAGTGGTGTATACAGGCCCCAGTGCTATACAGGCCCCAGTGGTGTATACAGGGCCCAGTGATGTATACAGGGCCCAGTGGTGTATACAGGGCCCAGTGGTGTATACAGGGCCCCCCCCTTGCTGCCAGCCACCTGTAAAGGAATAGATCATTATACTTATCCCTGTCCTGTCGCCACCGCCGCTCTCTGACACCGCGCGCTCCTCCGGCTTCATCCGGCTTCTTCCTGCTTCCTCCTCCGGCGCACAGACAATGACGTCATTGCCTGCGCCCGCCGGTCACAGCAGGAAGAAGCCGGATGAATCCGGAGGAGCGCGCGGTGTCAGAGAGCGGCGGTGGCGACAGGACAGGGATAAGTATAATGATCTATTCCTTTACAGGTGGCTGGCAGCAAGGGGGGGGCCCTGTATACTCCACTGATAGGGGGGGGGGCTGTATACCAAGTATATGACTTGTGTATAAGCCGAGGGGGGGACTTTTCAGCACATTTTTTGTGCTGAAAAACTCGGCTTATGCACGAGTATATACGGTATATCTTTAGCTTTAAGCCTTTTACTGATAATTGTATCTTTAACTTGCTTAACCATTCACAATAATAGTTATTTTGACCAGGGGTGCCCAAACTTTTCCATGTCGCTGTAAATACTTAAGCCCACAAATGACAAAAATATTCTAGGAGTGATATTGGAGAAACTAAACACTAAAAAATGAGGATGAACCTACACAGGTACAATATAAAGTAGATATCAATGTGTGAACACATTTCTATGGACCTGGACACAGCATGGCAGATTGAAAGTCTTAATACTTTAAAGTTGTATTAGGGACAATACAGAAAGAAACATCTGGAAGTTGAAGATAATAAGGATGTTCACGTCTTTGACAATAGGATTTTGGATTTATGACTCATTACAATGACACACGTTACTCTTCCACCAGACTGAATACAGATCACAAAGACACCGCTTCATTCTCACCTCTATCTAATATATAAAAGCCGAAGGCCACTTCCGGAAAAAACCCGAAGGCTACTTCCGTGATGGCCTAAGGACACATGCTGGTGACGTCAGCAGTGCAAGGAAGCCGCCCGCCGCCCGGCTACAGGGAGCGGCAGAGGAACGTTCCACCCTCTGCCCTCCAGCCACTAGCGTAGCCAGCGGGGGGGCAGGGGGGGCCCATTGCCCGCCACCTGGGGGGGCCCCGTGCTACCAGCAGCGGCCACCTCGCGCCCGGAGAGGGAGCACGGGACTTCCTGTCCTGCAGCTCTGCCCGCCCCTCCTCTCCTCCTACACCACATGCACGGCGGCCGTGGTCAGTGTCCACCCACCGCCCAGCTACGCCACTGCCTCCAGCCTCGGCCCTCCAGCCTCTCCAGCTTCCGCTCTCCCCTCCAGCCGTCCTCTGCCCCCTCCAGCCGTCCTCTACCCCCTCCAGCCGTCCTCTGCCCCCTCCAGCCGTCCTCTGCCCCCTCCAGCCGTCCTCTGCCCCCTCCAGACGTCCTCTGCCGACTCCAGCCGTACTCTGCCGACTCCAGCCGTCCTCTGCCCCTCCAGCCGTCCTCTGCCCCCTCCAGCCGTCCTCTGCCCCCTTCAACCTCCAGCCGTCCTCTGCCCTCTCCAGCCTCCAGCCGTCCTCTGCCCCCTCCAGCCGTCCTCTGCCCCCTCCAGCCGCCCTCTGCCCCCTCCAGCCGTCCTCTGCCCCCTCCAGCTGTCCTCTGCCCCCTCCAGCCCTCCTCTGACCCCTCCAGCCGTCCTCTGCCCCCTCCAGCCTACAGCCGTCCTCTGCCCTCTCCAGCCTCCAGCCGTCCTCTGCCCTCTCCAGCCGTCCTCTGCCCTCTCCAGCCTGCAGCCGTCCTCTGCCCTCTCCAGCCTGCAGCCGTCCTCTGCCCTCTCCAGCCTGCAGCCGTCCTCTGCCCTCTCCAGCCTGCAGCCGTCCTCTGCCCTCTCCAGCCTCCAGCCCTCCTCTGCCCTCTCCAGCCTCCAGCCGTCCTCTGCCCTCTCCAGCCGTCCTCTGCCGACTCCAGCCATCCTCTGCCGACTCCAGCTGTCCTCTGCCGACTCCAGCCGTCCTCTGCCCCCTCCAGCCGTCCTCTGCCCCCTCCAGCCGTCCTCTGCCCCCTCCAGCCTCCAGCCATCCTCTGCCCCCTCCAGCCTCCAGCCGTCCTCTGCCCCTCCAGCCTACAGCCCTCCTCTGCCCCCTCCAGCCGTCCTCTTCCCCCTCCAGCCTTCAGCCCTTTTCTGACCTCTCCAGCCTCCAGGCGTCCTCTGCCCTCTCCAGCCTGCAGCCGTCCTCTGCCCTTTCCAGCCTGCAGCCGTCCTCTGCCCTCTCCAGCCTCCAGCCCTCCTCTGCCCTCTCCAGCCTCCAGCCATCCTCTGCCCTCTCCAGCCTCCAGCCATCCTCTGCCCTCTCCAGCCTCCAGCCCTCCTCTGCCCTCTCCAGCCTCCAGCCCTCCTCTGCCCTCTCCAGCCTCCAGCCGTCCTCTGCCCTCTCCAGCCTCCAGCCGTCCTCTGCCCTCTCCAGCCTCCAGCCGTCCTCTGCCCTCTCCAGCCTCCAGCCGTCCTCTGCCCTCTCCAGCCGTCCTCTGCCGACTCCAGCCATCCTCTGCCCCCTCCAGCCGTCCTCTGCCGCCTCCAGCCGTCCTCTGCCCCCTCCAGCCGTCCTCTGCCCCCTCCAGCCTCCAGCCCTTCTCTGACCTCTCCAGCCTCCAGCCGTCCTCTGCCCTTTCCAGCCTGCAGCCGTCCTCTGCCCTCTCCAGCCTCCAGCCCTCCTCTGCCCTCTCCAGCCTCCAGCCCTCCTCTGCCCTCTCCAGCCTCCAGCCGTCCTCTGCCCTCTCCAGCCTCCAGCCCTCCTCTGCCCTCTCCAGCCTCCAGCCCTCCTCTGCCCTCTCCAGCCTCCAGCCGTCCTCTGCCCTCTCCAGCCTCCAGCCGTCCTCTGCCCTCTCCAGCCTCCAGCCGTCCTCTGCCCTCTCCAGCCTCCAGCCGTCCTCTGCCCTCTACAGCCTCCAGCCCTCCTCTGCCCTCTCCAGCCTCCAGCCCTCCTCTGCCCTCTCCAGCCTCCAGCCGTCCTCTGCCCTCTCCAGCCTCCAGCCGTCCTCTGCCCTCTCCAGCCTCCAGCCGTCCTCTGCCCTCTCTCCAGCCTCCAGCCGTCCTCTGCCCTCTCCAGCCTCCAGCCGTCCTCTGCCCTCTCCAGCCTCCAGCCGTCCTCTGCCCTCTCCAGCCTCCAGCCGTCCTCTGCCCTCTCCAGCCGTCCTCTGCCCTCTCCAGCCGTCCTCTGCCCTCTCCAGCCTCCAGCCGTCCTCTGCCCTCTCCAGCCGCCCTCTGCCCTCTCCAGCCTCCAGCCGTCCTCTGCCCTCTCCAGCCTCCAGCCGTCCTCTGCCCTCTCCAGCCTCCAGCCGTCCTCTGCCGCCTCCAGCCGTCCTCTGCCCTCTCCAGCCGTCCTCTGCCCTCTCCAGCCGTCCTCTGCCCTCTCCAGCCTCCAGCCGTCCTCTACCCTCTCCAGCCTCCAGCCGTCCTCTGCTCTCTCCAGCCTCCAGCCCTCCTCTGCCCTCTCCAGCCTCTAGCCGTCCTCTGCCCTCTCAAGCCTCCAGCCGTCCTCTGCCCTCTCCAGCCTCCAGCCCTCCTCTGCCCCCTCCAGCCTCCAGCCGTCCCCTGCCCCCTCCAGTCTCCAGCCGTCCCCTGCCCCCTCCAGCCGTCCCCTGCCCCCTCCAGCCGTCCCCTGCCCCCTCCAGCCGTCCCCTGCCCCTTCCAGCCGTCCCCTGCCCCCTCCAGCCGTCCCCTGCCCCCTCCAGCCGTCCCCTGCCCCCTCCAGCCGTCCCTTGCCCCCTCCAGCCGTCCCTTGCCCCCTCCAGCCGTCCCCTGCCCCCTCCAGCCGTCCCCTGCCCCCTCCAGCCGTCCCCTCGCCCCTGCAGCCGTCCCCTGCCCCCTGCACCTGTCCCCTGCCCCCTCCAGCCTCCAGCCGTCCCCTGCCCCCTCCAGCCTCCAGCCGTCCCCTGCCCCCTCCAGCCTCCAACCGTCCCCTGCCCTCTCCAGCCTGCAGCCGTCCTCTGCCCTCTCCACCCTCCAGCCCTCCTCTGCCCTCTCCAGCCGTCCTCTGCCCTCTCCAGCCTCCAGCCGTCCTCTGCCCTCTCCAGCCTCCAGCCGTCCTCTGCCCCCTCCAGCCTCCAGCCGTCCCCTGCCGCCTCCAGCGGTCCCCTGCCCCCTCCAGCCGTCCCCTGCCCCCTCCAGCCGTCCCCTGCCCCCTCCAGCCGTCCCCTGCCCCCTCCAGCCGTCCCCTGCCCTCTCCAGCCGTCCCCTACCCCCTCCAGCCGTCCTCTGCCCTCTCCAGTCGTCCGGGGGTGGCCACATGTTGACTCAGGATCCAGGCGCCGGAGAAGACGCAGGGTCGGTGGTAAGTATAGCGGAGTGTGTGTGTATGTGTGTGTATGTGCTGACCACTCTGCCCACGCCGCTGCGCTGACCACTCAGCCCACGCCGCTGCGCTGACCACTCTGCCCACGCCGCTGCGCTGACCACTCTGCCCACGCTGCTGCGCTGACCACTCTGCCCACGCCGCTGCGCTGACCAATCTCACCGCGCGCAGTGCTAGCCACTGAGCCACCGCGCGCAGTGCTAGCCACTGAGCCACCGCGCGCAATGCTAGCCACTGAGCCACCGCGCGCAGTGCTAGCCACTGAGCCACCGCGCGCAGTGCTAGCCACTGAGCCACCGCACGCAGTGCTAGCCACTGAGCCACCGCATACTCTGCTACCCACAGAGCCGCCCGTATACACACAATTAATTTCACCGCACTACCCTAACTATTTATGTTCAATAATTTTTTATTGGAAAGAGAAAAAACAAAACAAAAGAGTTGAGGCAGGTACAGCTTATGCATGTTTTCTGGTAGACAATGACACTATAGGGGGTAGTATAGGGTACAATTGGGTAGCATTTATGGAATTGAAAACATCTATACCCGTTCAAAGTATTCACTGGCAATCGTGTGCGTTTATAACTCTTTTTGGGTTACGGTGTGGGGGGGGGGGGTGGGTAGAATAGGGATTGTGCCAAGGGGGCCGGGGGGGGAGGGGAAATATGTGAGGAAGGGGGCATCCAATAATAGAGAATGAGGGGTCTGTATGTGGGGTGGAGCGGATGGGGGGGGCGGGGGGGAGTGTGGCGTTTATTGGGGAGATGGGGGAGCGACGGGAGAGAGGGGGTCTGAGATACCTGGGGGTTCGACAGAGGCATCGGAGGAGGGGGGGGCTGTAGGGTAGCGGGGTTTGGGTGTGGGAGCATCGCTGGGGGAAGAGGGGGAGAGTTGGTGATGGGCGTCCGGGCCCCTCGGGACTCTTCCCTGCGTGGTGGGCCCAAGGCTTAGTGCTGCTGTTGGAATAGCTTACTGAAGTTAGGGGAGTCTCTGAACAAGATCCATTCCATCCAGGTGGTGATGTATCTATCCGTTGAGCCCGAGCTTTCGGCCGCCAACTCCTCCATCCGGCAAATGTCTAGCATTTCCATGCACCAGTCTATTATTGGAGGTATTTCTGGTGATTTCCAGTAGCGTGGGATGACTGAGCGAGCGGCCGACATGCAGAAGCGTAGGATGTCCCTTTTTGTGTTCTTTACTGACCCGGGGTATACTGACAGTAAGGCTATTTCGGGGTTGCCGATCACACGTTTGCCCATGATGAGGTTGTAGTTTCGGAACACTCTTTCCCAGAAGTCCCGGATTGCTGTACAGTTCCACCATATGTGGAGCATGGTTCCTTCTTCTGTTCCGCATCGCCAGCATGAGCTTGGGACTGTGGGGAAGATTATGTGGAGACGGTCTGGGCATCGCTACCACCTGTATAGTATCTTGTAGTTCTTTTCTTGCGCTAGGCATGAGTTCGCCATCTTTCGCGTGAAAAGGAAGCTTTTCTTCCATTCGGGCCCGGTAATCTCTCTCCCTAGTTCCTTTTCCCAGGCCATTTGGAAGGACCGTTTGTTAGCTCCCTTCTTTTCTGAGAGGATGTGATGTATTTCGGAGACTGCATGGGGTGGGGGTGAGTCGCGTGTGAATAGGTCTTCCATTGGTGTGGTGAGCTGTCTGATCTCGCCTGTCTGTGCCGTCGAGGAGAGGTAGGAACGTAGTTGGAGGAATTCAAACCTTTGTAGGGGTTTGGTGGTCGAGAGTTGTTGTAGTGAGTCAAAAGGGGGAAGTTCTCCTAGGTGTAGGATATTGCCTAAGCGGACGTCTTCCCCCTTTCTCCAGCACAGGAACGTGTGTCTGTGCATCCCTGGTTGGAAGGCGGGGTTTGAGAAGAGGGGAGTGAGTGGGCTTAGCGTCTTCTTTTCAGGTGTTCCGTTGATGTAGGACTGCCAAATTCGTAGGGTGTCTTTGGTGAGGCTGTAGGTAGCGTTGGTCTGTTGTGGCCCTGTGTTGCGCAGCCATGGGAGATACCGTAGGGGGACCTTCGCACCTTCCTGTTCCAGGGCTACCCAACGCTTAGAGTGGGATCTAAAATGCCAGTCTATTAGGCGTACTAGGGACGAAGCTAAGAAGTATCTGTGAGGGTCTGGTAGCCCCAGGCCTCCTGCTTCAGTTGGATCAGAAAGGATTTTCCTGTGTATCCTCGGCCTCTCCCCTTTCCAAACAAATCTCCCTATTAGGGAGCGTAATTTGGAGAAAAAGACTCTGCGGGGTAGTATGGGGACGGTCTGGTAGATGTATAAGAAACGGGGGAGGATATCCATCCGTATTACATTGATCCTTCCCAGCCAGGAAATTTGCAGTGCCCGGTATGTGGCCAGTTGTGTTTCTAATTGGGAGAGGAGGGGCTGGTAGTTGTGAAGGTATAGCTTCGACAGGTCAGAGGGGATTCGTATCCCTAGATATTTAATAGTTTCATCTTTCCACTTAAGTGGAAAACCCGTTTTTAGGGGGGTTAGGTCTTCTGTAGTTAGAGATATGTTCAGGGCCTCTGACTTGGCGTAATTTATTTTGAAGTTACTCAGGGAACCAAAGGTTTCAAATTCTCGTAGGATAGATGGTATTGAAATTCGTGGTTGGGAGACGTAGAGGAGAAGGTCGTCGGCGTATAGTGCTGCCTTGTGGTGGTATGTGTCCGTCTGCAGTCCGTGTATGTTGTTGTTTCCTCTAATGGCGTTGGCTAGATGTTCTATGACTACCACGAAGAGGAGTGGGGACAGGGGGCATCCCTGTCGTGTCCCGTTGCTGATCGGGAATGGGGCCGACAGGGAGCCGTTGACTCTCACCTTGGCTGATGGGGCCGAGTATAAGGAGAGCAACTTGTGTAGGAATTTGGGGCCTAATCCAATCTGGGTTAGTGCCTCTTTCATGAAGCCCCAATGGACTCTGTCAAAGGCCTTCTCTGCGTCGATTGATAGGAGGCTGAGAGGGACCTTTTGCCTTTGCGCCTTGTCTATGAGGAGTAGGGTCTTGATCGTGTTGTCCCTGGCTTCGCGTCCTTTGACGAAGCCCACCTGGTCCAAGTTGATAATGGAGGGGAGGAGGGGTGCTAGCCTGTCTGCTAGGATCTTTGAGTATATCTTTATGTCGATGTTCAGTAGGGAGATGGGTCTGTAGTTCGTAGTCAGGTTCGGGTCTCTTCCTGGTTTGGGTAGGATACTGATGTGGGCCTCTAGGGATTGGGGGGCGAAGTTCGTATTGGCCGTGATTGCGTTAAAGGTGGCCTGCATCTGGGGCAGTAGTTGTGTCTGGAGTGTTTTGTAAAATATCGGGGTGAACCCGTCGGGTCCCGGGCATTTTGACGTGGGGGAGGAGTTAATGGCTGTCCGGATCTCTTGTTCGGAGATCTCAGCTTCAAGGGCCTCGATGTCTGCTGCTTCGAGGTGTGGGAGTGCAGTGGCGGCAATATAATCCCGGGTCTTTCTGATGAGGACGTCAGGCGGCTTATCTGATTGTCGAGCCTTGAGGTTGTATAGTTCTTTGTAGTAGGATCTGAACTCTTCCACTATCTCCTCTGGGTTGTATGTGTCTTTCCCTCCCTGTTGCTTAATCTTGGGTATATAGGTGCAGTTCGACCTGGGGTGCAGTAGGCGGGCTAGTGGCCGGCCGCATTTATTTGCAGCTCTGTAGAAGTAACACCTTGACCCCTCCATTTGGCGTTTGAATTTCTGGTCTAGCGTCGTTTTGAGCTCTTGTCGTTTCAAGACTAGTTCGGCTAGGACCTCTCGGTCTAATGTCCTCTTATGTGTCATCTCCAAATTGTGTATTTTGACGAGGAGGGCTGTGATCGCTTCCGTTCGCATCTTTTTGAGTCTGGTCCCGTGTTTTATTAGGGTTCCCCTCAGGTAGCATTTCAGGGCTTCCCATTTATGGGGCTGGGGTGTCGGGTCTGATGAGTGGATCTGGGCAAATGCCTCAATGTCGTTTTTCAGATCCGTCAGACATGCGTTGTCTTTTAGGAGGTTGCTGTTTAGTCTCCAGGTCCAGGATTTCTGAGCGGAGTGTGGTAGGGTTAGGGTCAGGGTTGTCGGGGCGTGGTCTGACATGTACATGTCCCCGATAGTGACTGCTGGATCCCAGGAGAGGGCGTAGTGGCTCACTAGGAACATGTCTATGCGGCTGTAGGAGTTATGCACGTGGGAATAGTGAGTGTAGTCTCTACCTTGGGGGTTGAGGATTCGCCATACGTCCACCAGCTGGAGGGTGTGGAGGAGCCTTTTAAAGGCTTTCAGCCGTCTGGTCGGGATTGTTCCTTTGCCTGATGTGGAGTCGCAGGTGGGGTCCATTGTGAAGTTGAAGTCCCCTCCTATTATCGTTGTTCCCTCGGCGAAGTCAGCAAGGCGGGTCAGCAGGGCTCTCCCGACCTTAGTTTGGTCCCTATTGGGCAGGTACCAGTTGACTACTGTTAGAATGTTGTTGGTCACTTGTAGTTTTAAAAATATATATCTCCCTCCTGAGTCAATTTGGGAGTCGAGTATCGTGTGAGTCAGGTTTTTGTGTATCGCGATTGATACTCCCCGTGACCTGGAGTCGGGGTTGGTACTATGTAGCCATGTCGGGTAGTTTTTTTTGCTTAGATTGGGAATGGACCCAGTTTTAAAGTGTGTCTCTTGGAGTAGGATGATCTGGGTTCTCTTCTTGTTCATATCGTTGAGGACTTGGGCACGTTTTTGGGGGGTGTTGAAGCCTCGCGCGTTGAGGGAGCCAATTTTTAGGTTGGCCGTATTGTGGGGGGCTCCTTTAATAGCTCGGGGTTTGGGTATGTTTGGCGGGTGGGCCATGGCTTTGTGCTAAGTCGTCCCGGGGGCCCGGATGTGGTACGGGGGGGTGGGTACAGGGGCTTGGGGCGGGCAGGGAGGGGTGGCAAGTTGGTGCGGTTTTGCTGAATGGGGGGGTGGCGGTTCTGCTTGTGGAGTTAGAGGTGTGGGTGGGGTTGATATGGGGATTGTCGCACCTGTCTACAGAGTGCGGCTCTCTTTTTGGGGGCTTGTTGACCTTTTCGTTGCGTGGGGACTCCCCACGCCGGGGTCTCGTATTGTGGTAGTAAAACGGTGACTAATTAGCAATGGTGACTGCTGGGGAAGTGCAACATAAAACAACAGTATGCAACTTAGTAAGGCAAGTAAACGGGCAAGTATAATGGCAAAAGAAAAAAATAAATAAAAAAATAAAATAAAAAATTATAAACAAAAAATAAGAAATAAAAAAAAAAAAAGCATAAAAAAGGCAGATAAGTAAAATAAGAGGGGCAAATAAAGGGGGCGAACAGAAGGGCAAATAAAAGGCATATAATGAGGCAAATAATAAAAAGGCAGGTAGTACGGCACATAATAAGGCAAATAATAAAGCAAATAATAAAGCAAATAATAATAAGGCGTATGAGGAGGTAGATAGGCAGGCATGTTAAGATGTAGATAGAAGGGTAAGTGTAGGGGTGTATAGAGAGGTTAGTGAGAGGGCAGGTCGGAGAGTGAGAAGATAGGTGAGTTAAGGGCAGGTGTTGAGGCACGTAAGAGAGCGGGCAGAGAGGCTAGCGAGAGGCACCTAGGAGGGTAGGTGAAAGAGTGGGTGGAGAGATGTAAGGGCAGATGTAGAGGCATATAGGGGGGTAAATGGGAGGGTGGGTAGGGGTGGGCTAATAGGGGGCGGGTAAAGAGGAAGAAGAGAGAAAAGGAAAAGAGAAAAAGAGAAAGAAAAAAAAAAGGGGGGGGGGAGAGGAGAGGGGGGGGGAGCAGTGATGGGACGAGTATAAGGGCAGTAGAAGGGTCAATAGGGGGCTTTTAAGAAGTTAGGGGGAGGAGTAGGGGAACAGGTAGCTAGAAAGGGAGATGTGGAGGCCAGTGAGGGAGTAGGTGAAGAAAGGGGTACAAAAGGCATGTGAAGAGCATACAAGAGGGCAATACGGTATACATAACATTAGGCAATACTTGAGGCAACTTAAAAAGCTAAACAAAGGCAAGCATTAGGGGTCTCTTACCCGGTCCCGGGGGGGGGACCGGCGGGATGACGTCTGTAGGTTTCGGCCTTTGGGGGGGGGTTGTATGGGGGGCCGTTTTTCCCCTTGGGGCCCTTTCTCCCGGGCCCCCAGGTCCTTGTGCCTCCCCCCCCTCGGCCGATGCCGTGGCCATTGTTCTCTGGGGGTTCTGGGGTCGATCCCTCCCCAATGTGTACCAGGCCACTCTGTGATGTGGATCCCGGCCGCCAAGAGTTCCAGGTTCTCTAGGAACGCAGGGATGTCCCTCGGGTGCGAGATCGAAAATGATTGGTCGTCCCTGCGGACCTGTAGGCGGAATGGGAACCCCCACGAGTATGGGACACCCTCTTTGCGGAGAACCTCCAGAAGGGGTCTGAGGGCTCTTCGCTTCTGGAGTGTGCGGCGGGACAGGTCCTGCATGAGTTGGATCGGGTGGCCTTGGAACTGTAGGTGGTTTTGACTTCGGGCCCTCCTTAGTATGTCCTCTTTGGCTCTATAGTTATGGACTCTGCAGATTATGTCTCTGGGTCTAGCTCCTTCGGGTGGTGGAGGGGCCAAAGATCTGTGGGCCCTGTCAAATTCCAGGGGTGAGTTTTCGGGCTTGTTGCGGGCCGAGTTGAGGAAGCCCCGGAGTGTGGTGTCTAGGTCCCTGGCGGGGATGGATTCTGGTAGGCCCCGGACTCTGATGTTATTTCGCCTGTCGCGGTTCTCTAAGTCCTCCATAGCGTCCATTAGGTGATCGATTGTTGCTGCTTGGAGGGAGACCTGTTGCTCTAGGGAGCTCAGGCGGTTGGATAACACCGCTATGGTGGATTCAGAGGAGTTGACTCTCTTAGCCAGCTGCTGGCATTCTTCCCTAAGTGCTGCCGCCTCTGCTTTGAATAAGGTTTCCATCTTATAGAGGTAACCTTCCATCTCCTCCCTGGACGGGATGAGTTGGCTGCGGGCTCTCGGGTCATCCCATACCCCTCTATCTGCTGCCAGGTTCATGGGGTGGGCTTGTAGGGTCGGGGTAGGGCTTGGGTAGCCGGGAGCTAGTCCTGCGGGGGGACCGAAGTAGGGCCATGCAGTGAGTGGTGTGGCCTGGGTGCTGCTGGGCCATGGTAGCCTCTGGAGACCCTGCGGCCAGTGTGGAGTGGTGCAGGGCCCTCCGGGGATATAGTGCTGTGGGCCGCCTGACCTTGTCCCTTCTGCTGAGGGATCTGTGTGTACTTGGGGCGGTATGCTTATGGGGACGGTCCCCCCCTCCCTCCCGTTACCTCCTTTGTCTGTCGGGGCTCCTTTGGGGTGCAGGGGTGCGCCTGGGGAGGTTCTGTCCCCCTTCTGTGGCTGTTCCTCCGCTGCTTCTGTGGCTAGTGGCTGTTGCTCCCTGGACCCTCGGTGCAGGCCGGCGTCGTCAGGTGGGGGATGTGCCTCTGCTGCGTGTGGTGGGGGCCGTGGTGCGGCCGGGGATCTCCCCTGTGCTTTTCTGTGCTCCTCTGCAGCTGCTGCTGCTCGCGGTGGTGCCTCAGTGGACCGGTGTAGCTGGCTGGAGTCTCCCGGTGGGTGCCGTGCTCCTGTGGTCCGTGCTGGGGCCGGGGTCCTCTGCTGTGGGGCGCGCATTTCCTCTGCGGCCTCTGGCGTGTGCGGCCTAGTCCCCTCACGTGGTTCGGCCTGGGGAAGCGGGTCGGTGACGCCGGGCGGGTACAGCGTGGCTGCTGCTTGTTGGGGCCGGTCCCCATTGTTTGTGTGGGGGCTCCGGCTGCTCCGCCGTTCATCCTCTGCAGCTGGGAGGTGGGTTTTCTCCGGTGTGGGCCTTTCCTGCTGCTCCGGCCCCATGTGTGCTGCGGTCTCGCTGGTGGCACTGTCCTCCCCCCGCTTGCCTGTGCTTCTTAGGAAGCGTTTTATTCCTGCTGCCATAGCCACCGGGGAGCCCGGGTGGGTGCTGGCCTTTCTGCCCTTCTGTTTCGCCAGCTTGTTATGCCGATGCAGTCACCTTGCCGTGTTTAGTGTTGATTTACCCGGCGTGGGGAGTGGGAGCTAATGGCTCAGCTGCCTCTCCTCACCATGGCCGGAAGTCGAGTCCTACCCTAACTATTTGTAAATAAACTATATATGGATTCTAGACTACCCGATTCTTTAGAATCGGGCTGCCATCTAGTTTGCTATAAAAACCCATACACAAATGTCCTGTTTAGGGATGAGCGAGTCTACTCGTTACTATTCGTTACTCAGCGAATAGTAGGGTACTCGCTCTACTCGTTACTCTGCGAGTATCCTTGCGATTACTCGCACAGTAACGAGTCCAATGTAAATTAAGGGAAATGCAATTCCTCTGCTGCTGGACCCTATAAAGAGGTCTGGCAGCAGAGGAAAAACCTGCAATTCCCCATTTCATTGTTTAAAAGCCAGCGGTAAAAAGCCGCTGGCTTTTAAACAATACTGACAGCCGCTGACAGCTTCCCTGCCGCCTGACAGCAGGATCCTCTGCTCCCCCCACCGCCTTCCCACCCTATCCTAACTTAGGATCGGGTGGGGAGGCTGCGCAGGGGGAGTGGAGGATCCTGCTGTCAGCAGTGGCTGGCACTATTGTTCGGGAGTGGGTGGGTGCCGGTTCACTCACCGTCCTCCGCAGCTGCCGTCTTCTTCTCTATGCTCCGCACAATTTCTATGTCCAGCCAGGAACAGCTAGGCAGCTGGGGGCTGGAATCCGCAGCGCAGGGAGGCCCATGCTTTCTGGGCACCCCCCCACTGCGAATGGCAGCCCGCAGCCACCCCAGAAAATCGCGCGTTCATTGAAGTGCCATTTTCTGGTGCTGAACCCAACTCTTCCAGGGCCCTGGTGCGGTGGCTCACTGGGTAATCAAGGGGTTATTGTATTATCAGCTGGCCCTAAGCCCGAAATTCACGTCAATAGTAGACATGATTGCCATGAATTTCTAGTGAATTTAAAAAAAAAAACACAACACAGAAAAAATATTTTTATTTGAAAAAAAAAAAAAAGACAGTTAGGGACTCCATCCTTATTTAAAAAAAATCCTCTTCCGGCCCGACGTAGTCCAATCCAGGGTTCTTCTTTAGCTCTGCTACATCTCTGGTAGAGAACCTCCACCAGAGATGTAGCAGAGCTGTGCACCCTGGGAAAGTTCATGTGAGTTCATGCAGGCAAGCATGAACTCACATGAACCCTGCCAGCACTGCTTCTTCAAATGAACCGCTGACCTGAGTCACAACCTCACATGATGTGGTTTGGCAATTTCCTTGGCTGAGAGAAGAGTCCGCTGTCAATGAGCTAGACGATGCTTTTTTCTTTTCTTGGGAAATCTTCATTGATTTTTACCGGTAACCTTTTGCTTGTGAATCAACCCAATAACACACTGAGCTTTAAGGTAATTTGAAAACAAGTTATTACACGTAGTATACAGGTAGAAAAACATGTGTCCAGGAGTAAAACAGTAACATGACAACAATCTGCTTAGCTAGTCATATACTAAATAGTTGCAAGTCAAATTTATGTATGACATAGAAAGATGATTGTCTATGAAATGAAGGTCGTCTCATGCTCAAACTGTTGTGGATGGTGAGATTAAAAGCCTGGAAGTCGATAGTTCAGAACATTGTTACCATTTTGCTCAGCAGTGTCTGTATGTCCCTTCATATCAGGGCTCATTCAGACATTGATGATTTTTCTTGAACAAAAAGTTCACAGTGTTTTTAATCACATTTTCTTCACAGTTTAGCGCTATCAGAGTATATTGTACATTATGTATTATTCTCTCTGCTTTAAAACAAGACCAAGACTGCAGCCCTATCAATCTACCACCCCTTTATATAAAAGTGACCATAAGAAAGCAATAAATGACCTTTATTTTATTAACTCTTGCAGACTTCCTTTTCTCGACACAGATGACACATCTTCCGATGATGGTAAGAATTCCTCCTAATCAGCCTTTCTTTTTAAAGGGATATTATTATGATTCCATTGGAAAGATAAAAGAAATGGACTTAATTGAAAATAAAAGTATAACTGCAATTGATACCACTATTATTATTGTTATTATAAAGCCATCTAAGTGCTGCTACTGTCGGTTGCAGCGTAAATTAGGATACAGCAAAAGCCTTGTGCTAAAAACCAACTCTTGTCTGCACTAATTTTGCATCCAAGTGCTGCTACTGTCGGTTGCAGCGTATATTAGGATACACTTAAAGCCTTGTGCTAAAAACCAACTCTTGCCTACACTAATTTTGCATCTGAGTGCTGCTTCTGTCGGTTGCAGCGTAACTTAGGGTACACCAAAAGCCTCATGCTAAAAACCAACTCTTGTCTGCACTAATTTTGCATCTAAGTGCTGCTACTGTAGGTTGCAGCGTAAATTAGGATACGTCAAAAGACTCGCTATTGTAGTCAGTGTTTGTGTTTGACTAATCCACCTGCAGGGCCTTCATTTCAAAACTTAGGGTCGTGCTAAAAACCAACTCTTGTCTGCACTAATTTTGCATGTAAGTGCTTCTACTGTAGGTTGCAGCGTAAATTAGGATACACCAAAAGCCTTGTGCTAAAAACCAACTCTTGTCAGCACTAATTTTGCATCTAAGTGCTGCTACTGTCGGTTGCAGCGTAAATTAGGATACACCAAAAGCCTCGTGCTAAAAGCCAACTCTTGTCTGCACTAATTTAGCTGTATACAGTAAGCACCACATTGAAAATGTGCACGTTCGGTGGCAAGGGACAAGGAACTGGACGTGATGGTGGTGCAGGCAAAGGGCGAGCCCGTGTGCAAGCTCGAATTGCGCCACGACAAGCACCCACATCATCTCGCTCCACTTTCTTGTCCCAATTTCTAGGTGAACGCAGCAGTACTCCACTATTAAACCAAGACCAGTGTCAACAGGTTGTTAGTTGGATAGCGGATAATGCTTCCAGTCAGTAGTCGTGAGACTGGACCGCACATTCCACACCCTGATCCTTCTTCCTCCCACCATGCCGATTGCCCGGACCCAGACATAACCGATCCCACACTTGGGCACTCTGAAGAGCTGTTCACTTATCCATTCGTAGATTCTGGCCAGCTCCAGTTGTGGGTCATGAGGAGATCGTATGTACCGATGCCCAAATATTTGAGCAGCCACGGTCTCACGAAGGCAACGGTGGGAATGTGACTCAACAACAGGTGGATGATGATGAGACACAATTGCCAGAAAGTCAGGAGGAGGACAAGGGTGTGGAAGTGGAAGACGACGTGGTGGATGATCCAGTAACTGACCCAACCTGGCAGGAGGACATGAAGAGTGAGGACAGCAGTGCACAGGGGGAGTTAGGCATAGCATCACAACAGGCCTGAAGAAGCAGGGTGGTGTCCGCAGGCAGAAAGCAGGCAACCGTTCCCCGAAACGACAACATGAGTGATGTTGGCAGTACAACTGCTTGGTCTTCCCGAGTCTGGCTGTTTTTTAAGGTGTCTGCAGATAATTCGAAAAAGGCCATTTGCAACACCTGCCATGCCAGCATCAGCAGGGGTAGCAAAACTAGCAGCCTGACCACCACCAGCATGATCAGGCACATGGCAGAAAAGCACCCAACTTTGTGGGATGTACAGCAGCGTACAGGAGCATTGTCTGCGGGTGACACAGCTGCGTCTTCCACTGTTGTGCGTGCAAACCAATCCCCTGTCCATACTGCAGGTGAAGATGCCTCCTGTCCTTCACCTGTACTTGCACAAGCAGAAGTAGCACCATCATCAGCCACGTCCTTGTCCCAGCGCAGCGATCAGTTATCCATACCCCAAACTTTGGAATGCAGGCGCAAATACGCTGCCGACGCCCCACATGCCACAGTTCTAAATGCACACATTTTGCGACAGGTTGCGCTGGAAATGTTGCCTTTTAGGCTGGTGGAGACAGAAGCATTCCACAACCTGATGGCAGCGGCTGTCCCACGTTACTCGGTCACCAGCCGACACTATTTTTCCCGGTGTGCCGTCCCCGCATTACATAAGCACGTGTCACAAAACATCATACGTGCCCTTAAAAACGCAGTTTCAAACAAAGCCCACCTAACCACGGACACGTGGACAAGTGCTTGCGGGCAGGGCCGGTACATCTCACTGTCGCCACACTGGGTTAATATTCTGGAAGCCGGGACCCAGTCCGACCTTGGGACGGAACACGTCCTTCCAACACCGAGGATTGCAGGCCCTAACTCTGTCAGGGTTTCACCCACAGTGTACAGCTCTGGCACGTCATGCTCCTCCTCCTCATCCTCTACCTCCACTTCACCCTCCACACCAGTCCCAAGCTGGAAGCACTGCAGCACTGCCTCGGCTAAGCGGCAACAGGCTGTGCTGAAGCTAATATGCATAGGTGACAAACCCCACAACGCTGAAGAGTTGTGGACAGCTCTGAAACAGCAGGCAGATCACTGGCTCACACCGCTGAACCTACAGCCAGGCATGGTCGTGTGACAATGGCCAGAACCTTGTGGCGGCTCTGAGGCGAGGTGAGCTGACACATGTTCCATGCGTGGCCCATGTGCTCAACCTCGTGGTTCAGCGGTTTATTAAATCCTACCCGGAGCTGTCTGATTTGCTCGTCAAAGTACGCCGCCTGTGTGCCCATTTCAGAAAGTCACCTACTGCTTCTGCCAGCCTTGCCGGCTTTCAGTGGCGTTTGCAGCTTCCGGCTCACAGACTGGTCAGTGATGTCCCCACACGCTGGAATTCCACACTGCACATGTTGGTCAGGATTTGTGAGCAGAAGAGGACAGTTGTTGAGTACCAGCATCAATTAGGCCGTCGGTATACGGTTCAAACTCAACACATAAGAGTGGACATGGATGTCCGACATATGTACCGTCCTACAAAACTTTGAGGACTCCACCAAGATGGTGAGCGGCGATAACGCCATCATTAGCGTCACCATCCCGCTTCTCTGTCTTCTAAAACGCTCTCTGCTCAAAATTAAAGACGATGCATTTAAGGCGGAACATGATGATTTCGAGCAAGAAACCGTACTGGGTGATTACACACAGCCCAGCCTCATCTCATCCCAACGTGCATTGGAGGACTATGACGAGGAGGAGGATGAAGAAATGGAGCTACTTTCATTCAGAATTGACGGTAATACATGCACAACCGTCAGACCGTCAGTTGAGCGCGGCTGGCCAGAGGACAGGGGAGAGGAGGAGGAGGAGGTCAGCATGGCCAGTCATGCTGTTGGTGAGGACCCAGAAGTCTTGACAGTACATAGTCTAGCGCACATGGCTGACTTTATGTTGCGTTACCTGTGTCGTGACCCACATTTTATCAAGATCTTGACGGACACTCATTACTGGTTGGTGACACTTTTAGACCCATGCTACAAAGAGAACTTTATTTCTCTTATTCCCGAAGCGGAGAGGTCTACAAAAATGCTGCAGTACCATAAGGCCATAGTGGCGGAATTATTAAAAAAATTCCCTTCTGAAATCGCTAGTGGTCACGATTCAGTGGACAACCAAGGCGTCCGGCAGAGAGAGGCACAAGTCCAATCCAGCAGAGGTAGGGGAACACTCTCAAAGATCTGGGACACTTTTCTCAGCACCTCCCATACCACAGGCCCTGAGGTGCGGGGTAGTGTCACAAGGAATGCAAAGTTTGCAAAGATGCTGAGGGAGTACCTTGCTGATCGTACTAAAGTGCTCCTAGACTCCTCTGTGCCTTATAATTATTGGGTATCCAAGCTGGACACGTGGCAGGTATCGGCTCTCTACGCCTTGGAAGTCCTGGCCTGCCCTGCCGCTAGCGTTTTGTCAGAGCGTGTTTTTAGTGCCGCAGGTGGAATCATTACAGATAAACGCACCCACCTGTCAACTGAAAATGCTGACAGGCTGACTTTATTCAAGATGAACAAGGGTTGGATTGGGCCAGACTTCACCACACCACCACCAAATGATAGCGGAATATAAATTTTGTGTCGGTAGATTCCCATGCACCTCTGCACACCCACACATCGGTACAGACTTCATGTTTTGGCTACTTGCTATACTACTCCTCCTTCTCCTCATCCGCCACCATCATATAATCAGTGTGACCGTGGTTCATGATGCCACAAAACCATACTTTTTTACATCATATTTATGATGATGATGCATCTAACCCTTCTAAAGTTAGGCATTAGTTTCATGTATACCCCCAGGAGTAAATGTTTTAGTCCATGCTTCCAGAATGGGCATTAAAAGTACAGGAGATCCGCTCCTTTGTAATGGGAACAATTTTTAGAGGCTCTCCTCCATGTTTCTTCCCAGGGGCATCGCAATGACTCCCAACTGTAATTACAGTAAGTAATTACAATAGAGAACAAATAAAGTATAATCATTGGATACAAAAACAATAGGCATAGAATCAATGTGAAAAAAAAAAAAATACAATAAGTAAAGCAAGAAATGAAGGTGACCCTGCTCAAAAGACACACAGATGGCTTGGGTTAATTCGGATTACCATATCCCATGACGCATCGTAATTCAACATATGTAACAAGCAAAAAGAAAACAAACAATTTCAGGGTCTAATATATGTGAAAATTCTTTTATTTATTGAAGAAGTGCTGTATCAAGGATAAAATTCAGGAACATACAAAATATAAAAACCACACTACGTGTATGGTCATAACATTACAGGAATCACCATATAAGCAATCATTGTTCATAAGGTAGGATAGAATCCAGAAAGCTTTTTCAATCCTATATTTAAAAAGCAAATAGTAATACAGTCTGTGAATGCTAGATCCTTCTAATGCAACTTATAACACTTTTCCATATCATACATCCCACAATTAGTATATGGATTAGTTTTCTATCTCATAGATAGCCACAAGATGTGCAGCTAATTCAAAAGTCTATTGACTAAAATATACAATGACATGGGAAAATGGCCATTCAGTTGGACATCACACAGGAAATCAGTAGGGGAAGGCTGCATTCTCCTCTCGGCTTTCTGTGTCTGCAGCATCACAAGAGGTCAAATACAACACAGAAACTGTCACAGACCACCATGATGCCGGCTTACAAAATAGATGGAGTCTAGATGAGGCACATGTGCAATAGCTCTCTCCCTCCATTTCTTCATAACAGAAGCTCCTTTGGGAACTGAAACTACACTGTACTGAGAGCAAAGGGAGGAGGGAGGAGAGAGCTGCTGAGAAGAAGGAGGGAGGAGAGAGGTGCTGGGAGGGAGGAGGGAGGAGAGAGCTGCTGAGAGGGAGGAGAGAGCTGCTGAGAGGGAGGAGGGAGGAGAGAGCTGCTGAGAGGTGGGAGGGAGGAGAGAGCTGCTGAGAGGGAGGAGAGAGGACAGAGCTGCTGAGAGGGAGGAGAGAGCTGCTGAGAGGGAGGAGAGCTGCTGAGATGGAGGAGGTAGGAGAGAGCTGCTGAGAGGGAGGAGGGAGGAGAGAGCTGCTGAGAGGAAGGAGGGAGGAGAGAGCTGCTGAGAGGGAAGAGAGAGGAAAGAGCTGCTGAGAGGGAGGAGAGAGCTGCTGAGAGGGAGGAGGGAGAAGAGAGCTGCTGGGAGGGAAGAGGGAGGAAAGAGCTGCTGGGAGGGAGGAGAGAGCTGCTAGGAGGGAGGAGAGAGCTGCTGAGAGGGAGGAGAGAGCTTCTTAGAGGGAGGAGAGAGCTGCTGAGAGGGAGTGCATAATTACATGACAGTTTATACAGCAGCCGGACTATTCCTGTGTGAATATAATGTAGAGGACTAATGCAGCAGCTCTCTGCAGGTTGGGACCATGCTGATAACATGTAAATTAAAAAGTGTAGAATAATGATTTTACATGTTTCTAAAAGGTCTGCCCAGGCACTACTCAAGAGTAATATTAGTATCATACTAAAAAATGACCTGACAGAGTTCGTTTAACATATTTAAAAATAATTATCTCTACAGATGTGTCTCTCTTATCCCCATACCATTAGTTTCAGGTACATTTTCAGAATAATCTGTCATGGGTGGATATGGGAATTATCACTAAAAATATCAAATTTCAAGCTGCATCTCTGTCCATGTCACTCAATAGAACATTTAAGGGTTTTCTGCCTCATTGTATTTTACCTACTGTATCATATTTAATGCAGATATTTGTGTACATTATATTTGTATCAAACTGTCTATTTTTTTGTCCATTTTATTCTTTGTGGGCTTCCTGAAATCTATAGTCCGGTATGTGTCCTGCTATAATGTTCAGTACACATAAGACCTAAACAGCGCCGGACTGGGGTGTCTGGGGCCCACCAGGAAAATTGACTCCAGGGGTCCACCCACCTGGGCCCACCCACCCGGGTCCACCCACCCGGGCCCACCCATTCTTCAGCTAAATACAAGTACCTGTTATCCGTTATACCTATTATAGTGGAGCGTGGACTGTAAAACACAGGCGGCTCTTGCACATCACTGTGCGCTCACCATTACTGCAATGTATCATTACTGTAGTTTGCATTAAAGGGATTTTTTGGTGAAAACAAGTTATCAGCGATCTGCAGGTTCGGAAGATGATCACTTATTTATTGGTAGAATCCACATCATCAGAAGAATGTGGAGATTTGAGCATTTGGTGAGTTTTTTCCTCAGTATTTGTAAGACAAAACCAGGAGTGGAGCAATCAGAGGTAATTGTTTTCTGCATTTCTCACCCTCTCCTGGTTTTGTCTTATAAATACTGAGGGGAAAATCTCACCAAATGCTCAACTTGCTTTCTCTGGCGAATCTCTGTAACTGCATCTCTGCTGCTGTATCACAGGACAGGGAGGGGTTAAACATCCAAGTATTTAATATCTATTGGATCAGATAAAACAAATGTCTGACCACAATCCACTCTACCAAGACCAATAATACCAGATAGGAGGCAGAAATACCACACCATGACCAGATCATATATTACCACCACATAGTGCCCAAATAATGCCACATACCAAACAAATACCGCCACACCATGACCCAAGCACATACCACCACCACATAGTGATCAAATGCTACCACATATAAGGTATAAATACTGCCACACCATGAGACCTCATATTACCACATAGTGACCGAATAATACTACATACAAGGGACAAATACCGTCATGTCAAGACCAAAGCACATAATGCCACCACATAGTGACAAATAATGCTAAAATAATTAAATTGTAAAAAAGCTCTGTATATAGTGTCAGTGTACAGGTAATGCAATGATCACCATTGACATTATACACAGGAGCTCTGTATATAGTGTCAGTGTGTGTGTATGTATAAGCAATACAGATACAGATACAGACCGATATCACGTCTTCTATGCAGGATTTATCTCTGCAGAAAATAACATAGTTAGCTATACCTGACTCACTTCCAGAGCACAATCCACACTTTTCCCAAGATTTCTACACTAAATGAAATGACAAAAAAAAAGAAACATAGTGCCGCACTACACAGTAACAGTGCTCCAGTGTCATTCTGTGCCTGCTCATCCTTGTCGGCAGACATATTTGTCTGATGGCAAAGATGTAGCAGAGCTGTAGACAGAAGACCCGTGGATTTCGTCGGAATGAGGATTTTTTTTTGTTAAAGATGGAGTCCCTAAATGTGTTTTGTGTTTTATTTTTAATAAAAAAAAAATTCTGTTTTCTTTTCTGTTTACTAGAAATTCATGGTGGACTTGTCTAATTTGGCATGACACCATGAAGTTTGGGCTTAGTACTAGCTCATAATACAAAGCTGGCCTGGTACTTACCCTTTTATTACACACTAGTATAAAGGCCCGATGCAATTGCATCGGGAGCGCGGTGAAATGAATTGTATGTGTGTATACAGGCGGGTGAGTGGCTAGCAGAGTATACATGGGGCTCTGTGGGTAGCAGAGTATACAGGCGGGTCTGAGGGTAGCAGAGTATACAGACGGCTCTGAGGGTAGCAGATTATACAGGCGGCTCTGTGGGTAGGAAAGCATACAGTGGGCTCTGTGGGTAGCAGAGTATAGAGAAGGGTCTGTGGGTAGCAGATTGTACAGGCGGCTCTGTGGGTAGCAGAGTATATAGGCAGCTCTGTGGGTATCAGAGTATAGAGGGGGCTCTGTGGATAGCAGAGTATGATGTGGCGGGAGGCTGGAGGGGTGAGGAGAGAAGAGGCTGGAGGGGTGAGGAGAGCAGAGGCTGGAGTGGTGAGGAGAGGTCCAGCTGGAGTGGTGAGGAGAGGTCCAGCTGGAGTGGTGAGGAGAGGTCCAGCTGGAGTGGTGAGGAGAGGTCCAGCTGGAGTGGTGAGGAGAGGTCCAGCTGGAGTGGTGAGGAGAGGTCCAGCTGGAGGGGTGAGGAGAGGTTCAGCTGGAGGGGTGAGGAGAGGTCCGGCTGGAGGGGTGAGGAGAGATGCGGCTGGAGCGGCAACTTCACCGCTCGGCAGCAGGTAGTGGCTGCGTGCTGGGGCTGATCGCAGCCCCAGTCACACGGCATTGTCCTCTGCGGCGGGTTGGGTGATGCAGAGAGGGATCAGTGCCTGCCCTCATGTCACACATGTGACCTGAGGGGAAGGAGCGGATTGGGCGGTGTGTGGTAAAGACAGGACGGCCATCCGATTGGTCTAGGACGCCAAGTCCTGGCCAATGCGATGGGCGTCCTGTGTGTACAACACAGCGCCCAATCCGCTTGCAGGGGCGGCGGGGGCGGCCAATGGGAGTGAGCGGGGCGTGTCAGGCTTTGGAGGCTGACACGGTCCGCTCACTCCCATTGGCTGTTGCCGCCCACAGGACGACGTCACTGGGTCCCGGCACCCGGCCACAGCCCGTAGACCGCTACTCCACCAGCATGGCGACATTGAGGCCCCAGCGGTGAGAGAGCGGCAAGGGGCGGAAGGCACCGGCGGCATCCGGGCAGCGTGAAGCTCGCGGAGGGCGCAAGGGCGGTGGGGATGAAGCGGGGCCGACGGTTGGCAGGATGGCAGCGGTGTCAGGTAGTGCGGCTGAGGATGGAGGAGGCTGTGAGGATGGAGGAGGCTGTGAGCATGGAGGAGGCTTTGAGCATTTGAAGAGGCTGTGAAGATAGGGAGGCTGTGAGGATGGAGGAGGCTGTGAGGATGGAGGAGGCTGTGAGCATGGAGGAGGCTTTGAGCATTTGAAGAGGCTGTGAATATAGGGAGGCTGTGAGGATGGAGGAGGCTGTGAGGATGGAGGAGGCTGTGAGGATGGAGGAGGCTGTTAGGATGGAGGAGGCTGTGAGGATGGGGAGGCTGTGAGGCTGGAGGAGGCTGTGAGGGTGGAGGAGGCTCTGAGGATGTGAGGCTGGAGGAGGCTGTGAGGCTGGAGGAGGCTGTGAGGATGGGGAGGCTATGAGGCTGGAGGAGGCTGTGAAGCTGGAGGAGGCTGTGAGGCTGGAGGAGGCTGTGAGGCTGGAGGAGGCTGTGAGGCTGGAGGATGTGAGGCTGGAGGAGGCAGTGAGGCTGGAGGAAGCTGTGAGGCTGGAGGAGGGTGTGAGGCTGGAGAAGGCTGTGATGCTGGAGGAGGCTGTGAGGCAGGAGGCTGGAGGAGGCTGTGAGGCTGGAGGAGGCAGTGAGGCTGGAGGAGGGTGTGAGGATGGGGAGGCTGGAGGAGGCTGTGAGGCAGGAGGAGGCTGTGAGGATAGAGGAGGCTGTGAGGCTGGAAGAGGCTGTGAGGCTGGAAGAGGCTGTGAGGCGGGAGGAGGCGTGAGGCTGGAGGAGGCTGTGAGGAGGGAGGAGGCTGTGAGGACGGAGGAGGCAGTGAGGACGGAGGAGGCTGTGAGGACGGAGGAGGCTGTGAGGATGGGGAGGCTGTGAGGCTGGAGGAGGCTGTGAGGCTGGAGGAGGCTGTGAGGATGGGGAGGCTGTGAGGCTGGAGGAGGCTGTGAGGATGTGAGGCTGGAGGAGGCTGTGAGGCTGGAGGAGGCTGTGAAGATGAGAAGGCTGTGAGGCTGGAGGAGGCTGTGAGGCTGGAGGAGGCTGTGATGCTGGAGGAGGCTGTGAGGCTGGAGGAGGCTGTGAGGCTGCAGGAGGCAGTGAGGCTGGAGGAGGGTGTGAGGATGGAGGATGCTGTGAGGGTGGAGGAGGCAGTGAGGGTGGAGGAGGCTGTGAGGCAGGAGGAGGCTGTGAGGCAGGAGGAGGCTGTGAGGATAGATGAGGCTGTGAGGCTGGAAGAGGCTGTGAGGCGGGAGGAGGCTGTGAGGCTGGAGGAGGCGTGAGGCTGGAGGAGGCTGTGAGTAGGGAGGAGGCTGTGAGTAGGGAGGAGGCTGTGAGGACGGAGGAGGCAGTGAGGATGGAGGAGGCAGTGAGGACGGAGGAGGCAGTGAGGCTGGAGGAGGCAGTGAGGATGGGGAGGCTGTGAGGATGGGGAGGCTGTGAGGGTGGAGGAGGCTGTGAGGATGTGAGGCTGGAGGAGGCTGTGAGGCTGGAGGAGGCTGTGAAGATGGGAAGGCTGTGAGGCTGGAGGAGGCTGTGATGCTGGAGGAGGCTGTGATGCTGGAGGAGGCTGTGATGCTGGAGGAGGCTGTGAGGCTGGAGGAGGCTGTGAGGCTCGAGGAGGCAGTGAGGCTGGAGGAGGGTGTGAGGATGGGGAGGCTGTGAGGCTGGGGAGGCTGTGAGGCTGGAGGAGGCTGTGAGGCTGGAGGATGCTGTGAGGCTGGAGGAGGCAGTGAGGCTGGAGGAGGGTGTGAGGATGGGGAGGCTGTGAGGCTGGAGGAGGCTGTGAGGCTGGAGGAGGGTGTGAGGCTGTGAGGCTGGAGGAGGCTGTGATGCTGGAGGAGGCTGTGAGGGTGGAGGAGGCAGTGAGTGTGGAGGAGGCAGTGAGGGTGGAGGAGGCAGTGAGGCTGGAGGAGGCTGTGAGGCTGGAGGAGGCTGTGAGGATGGGGAGGCTGTGAGCCTGGAGGAGGCTGTGAGGCAGGAGGAGGCTGTGAGGCTGGAAGAGACTGTGAGGCTGGAGGAGGCTGTGAGGCTGGAGGAGGCTGTGATGATGGGGAGGCTGTGAGGCTGGAAGAGGCTGTGAGGCTGTGAGATGGGGAGGCTGTGAGGCTGGAGGACGCTTTTACTGTACTGAGCATGCTCAGTACAGTAAAACGTCTCCAAACAGGAAGGCAGGGGTTAAAAAAAAATAAAAAAGTTTATGCTCACCTCACCCCGAGCCCCCGCCGTCTTCCTGCAGGCTCCCGGTGTCTCCCGCAGGCTCCCAGTGTCTGCAGAGGTCGTCTACTGCACTACAGGACATGCGGTGATGTCACAGTCACGTGACCGCAGGTTACCATGGAGTAACCTACTGTCACGTGACTGTGACATCACCACAGGTCCTGTACACATGAAGAAGACCTCTACAGACACCGGGAGCCTGCGGGAGCCACCGGGAGCCTGCAGGAAGACGGCGGAAGACGGCGGGGGCTCGGGGAGAGGTGAGCATATATATTTTTTTTAATGGTAGTGCGGCTGCGGCTCGCGATGACGCTGCACGTCATCGCTCGCAGTGCCGCAAAGGATATTGGGATTCGGCTACAGTGCCCGAATCCCAAACTCCTGATTATATAAGTAGAAGGTGCCACTCACCACCAGAGCCACTGGAAGAGCAGGGTAAAGTGCCTCTAAATGGAGCTATGATGAATGCGCCATTTTCAGGGGTGGCTGTGGGCTGCGATTTTCAGTGTGGGGGCCAAGAACGCTTGGGCCCTACCATGCTGAGAATCTCAGCCCCCAGCTGCCTTGTTTTTGCAGAAAAAAAAACACAACAGAGAAAACCATTTTTTGATAAAAATCAAACACATTTAGAGACTCCATCTTTAATAATAAAAAAAAAAATCCTCGCCCCGATGTAATCCACAAGTCTGTCTGCTACATCATTGCCATCAGACAAATATGTCTGCTGGCAGAGATAAGCAGGCACAGAATAAAGGCCCAGTTACAAGCTGCGATGTTCCAGCGATCCGACCTTGCAGGCATCGCTGGAACATCGCTGTGTGGTCGCTGGTGAGCTGTCAAACAGGCAGACTCACCAGCGAGCAGCGATAACGCTAGTAACCAGGGTACACATCGGGTAACTAAGCACAGTGCTGTGCCTAGTTAACCGATGGGTACCTTGGTTACCAGCCTGCTCCCGCTTGCTCAGCCTGTCAGAATGAACATCGCTGGTTGTTGGACCCTGTCACACATGCCGTTGCATGCGTGACAGCGGCAGACCAACGACGGAGAAATGGTCCCGGCCATTCCACAACGATCAGCGAGCTGATCGCTGATCGCTGCGGCATGTAACACACAGCGATATCGCTGCGAGGTCGCTGCAGCGTCACAAAACCGGTGACGTTGCCAGGATATCATTAGCGATATTGTTGCGTGTAATGGTGCCTTTACACTAGAACACAGCTGTGAGAGAAGTGCTCAGCTGGCCTCCACCCAGCGACCATGTTTTTCTGTGCGTTGCAAATAATGCATACTTTCAAGCGCATGCCTATTTTTGCAAGCGTTAGTATGCATTTTTGCAATGCAAGTCTACAGTACATTGCATTTGTGCTGATTTACAACGGATCTGTTGTAACACACAGCATAAGTGCAATGTTAACCCAGCCTAACAGCAGCGAGGAGGGGAGACGGAGCCTTGGAGACTGCCTAGTCAGTCTACTGGTGGTACTATCAAGCCCATTGCCCAGTATGTCCTCCAAGGCTTTGTGGTACTATTATGCCCATTGTCCAGTATGTACTGCCAGCCTCTGTGGTACTATCATGCTAGTACTACTACCAATGGCTGTCAGGACATGCTGGGTGGGCATGATAGTACTGCAGACGCTGGCAGGACATACTAAGCAATGGGCATGCATGATAATACCACCCGAGGCTGGCATGACATGCTGGCCAATGGGCATGATAATCATGGCCATTGCCCAGTAGTATGTCTTGCCAGCCTCAGCCAAAGGTCCCAGAAAGTTACCTCCTCATCCGTCCTGCTGCTGGCTGGGAGTCCTGTACAGTGCAGCATGTAGAGTGAATGCCACACTATGGAGATGCTGCTTCTACTACTGCCATGTGGAGGCGAGGGCCACATAGAGATTACAGGGGCCCCATCAGGGGCGGACATGGGTCCCTATCAGGTGCGTACATAGAGATCATGGGGCCAGTCAGGGGAGTATATAGGGATCAGGGGCGTATATAGAGATCATGGGGCACCATCAGGGGCGTATATAAGGATGAGGAGCGTACATAGAGATCATGGGGCCTCATCAGGGACGTACATAGAGATCATGGGGCCTCATCAGGGACGTACATAGAGATCATGAGGCCCCATCAGGGGCGTACATAGAGATCATGAGGCCCCATCAGGGGTGTACATAGAGATCATGGGGCCTCATCAGGGGTATACATAGAGATCATCATGGGCCCCATCAGAGGTGTACATAGAGATCACAGGGCCCACTCAGGGGCGTGTAAAGAGATCATCATGGGGACCACTCAGAGGCGTACATAGAGATTACGGGGCCCACACAGAGATCATGGGGCCCACTCAGATGTCTACATAGACATCATCATGGAGCCCACTCAGAGGCGTACATACAGATTATGGGGCCCACTCAGGGGCATGCATTGAGATCATCATGGGACCCACTCAAAGGCGTATATAGAGATTACGGGGCCCACACAGAGGCACACATAGAGATCATGGGGCCCACTCAGATCGTACATAGAGATCATCATGGGGCCCACTCAGAGGCGTACATATAGATTACGGGGCCAACTCAGGGGCGTACATAGAGATCATCATGCGGCCCACTCAGAGGCGTACATACAGATTACGGGGCCCACTCAGAGGCATACATACAGATTACGGGGCCCACTCATGGGCATGCATAGAGATCATCATGGGGCCCACTCAGAGGCGTACATAGAGATCATGGGGCCCACTCAGAGGCGTACATAGAGATCATGGGGCCCACTCAGGGGTGTAAATAGAGATCATGGGGCCCACTCAGTTATCATAGATAGAGATCATGGGGCCCCGTGAGGTTAGGCTCTCACAGCGTCCCAGTATGGTGCCCTCAGGGAGCTCCCACAGTGTTTGCTTCATGCTGAGGCCTGTGATGCCCTGTGGAACCTCCCTGAGGGCACCATGCTGGGGGCAGTAGTAGAAGCAGCATCACATCACACTAAATGCTGCACAGCACTACAGGCCCCCAGCCAGCAGGAGAGAGTGGATGGTGGAGGCTGGAGCACGGTGTGGGACCCCTGGTCCCAGGCTGGTGGCTGAGGAGCCCATCTTTTATGGCAGAATGGGCTCCTCAGTCACCAGCACCCCAGCCCTTTCCCCCCTCAATCAACCCATAAACCCACCCCCCCTTAATCAACCCATAAACCCAAGCCCCCCGCCTTTCATATTCACCCTGGGCTGCCACCATCTTTGAGGAGAGCAGGAGCTGCTGCAGGCCTGCTGGGCGACGGCGGGTCCCTCCTCCGCAGCGCGACGCTGCCGGCACCTACACAGCCTGGATGGAGGCAGACAGCCATCGCAGGCTGAGCCTGGGACTGTCTCCATCTGCGCACGCGCGGCAGTGTCGCGCTGCGCAGAGGAGGCTGGGCGGCACCGCAACAGCAGGTAGGGGTGGATTAAGGGTAGCCAGGGCCCGGGGCTGTTCAGACTCTGTGGGCCCCCCGATCATGTGACGGGTCATGTGATGGGGGTCATCATATACCTGAACCAGATTATTCCAGAAAAATGGTTGCTGTGTGAAACTATAACCTGTCAAACATCTAGCATGCATTTGATTAAACGAATTAATAAAAAAAATCTTATGTGAACATAGCTTAGCAATAACTGAGGTAACAATTTACCAAATACTCAGCGTGTGCACGAGGCCTTACAGATACTGAGGTAAAAACCCATCACCGCCGACATCGCCGGTGAGATGTCACACGTGGCAACTCGCCGGCAAGTAGTGTCGGCGACCGCTTGCGGGGTTGCCCAGGAACCCAGCGACTGGTAACCCGCAATGTAAAACATTGCGGGTCGCCGCGTTACACAGGGCGATCATGCCTAATCGCTCTGTTCAGATAGCCAGGTTTCATAACACTGCTGTGAAACCAGGCGATCATTTTGAGGCGATATTTCGCCTCATTATCGCCGCGTCACACTAGGCACCGGCTATGTCGGAGGCGGTATGCCACGCCCCTGCATCGCCGCCGAAATTGCCAGCAATGTCACCTAGTGTGACGTACCCTTAAGCCCCCGTCACACGGGGCGACATCGCCGCCCATTACAGAGGTGACGAGGGGGCGTGGCCTATCAGCGGCGACATCGCCCCTACGTCGCCTCATGTAAAGGGGCGATGTTGGCGGGCGACCATCATGGGGCGATGTGCACACATCGCCCCATGTAACCGGGCACCGGCGACCTGTCAGGCGACGGGAGCCACAGGCTCCCATTGTCCTGTATACCGCTGGGATTCTGAGACACCCCGGCGGCGATGCCGCCTGTCAACTCACCGGCGCGGGTCTGGAGATGTCGCCCCGTGTAAACGGGAGACGCCGACGCTGGCGGGGCGCCAAAAACGTGCGCGCACTTGCCAGTCGCCGCCGACATCTCCAGCCCCGTGGGCTGTACATATACTGAGGTAAAAACTCACCAAATACTCATCATGTGCACAACACCTTACAAATACTGAGGAAAAACCTCACCAATACTCTGCGTGTGCACAAGGCCTTACAAATACAGAGGTAAAAAACGCCAAATAGTGTGTGCACATTCATGTTTTTTACCTCTGTATTTGTAGGGCAAATAGCGTGTACACGAGGCCTCACAAATACTGAGGTTCAAACCTCACCAGTACTCAGCGTGTGCACCCACTGCCCCTCCACCTTGGATAGACACATGTGAAATGCCTCTACATGCTGTGTGTGCCCCTCAATCTGGATATTTTGCTTGAATCATGTATGGACTTATACTCAATGAAGCAGGGGTGGGAAATTGATTTAAAATTTCTTCTAAATATGGCAGGCGCACACACGCAGACCCGGTGTACGGCAGGAGCAAACACGCAGACCCTGTATACGGCAGGAGCAAGCACGCAGACCCTGTATATGGCAGGAGCAAGCACGCAGACCCTGTATACGGCAGCAGCAAGCACGCAGACCCTGTATACGGCAGCAGCAAGCACGCAGACCCTGTATACGACAGCAGCAAGTACGCAGACCCTGTATACGGCAGCAAGCACGCAGACCCTGTATACGGCAGCAGCAAGCACACAGACCCTGTATACGGCAAGAGCAAGCACGTGAACCCCTATATACAGTATGTGCAAACATTACTCATACAGAGATGCCTGCTGTGCCTGCACTGCACATCACTAGCAGTGGGCACACTTGGCAGCCATTACACATACAGAGCTGCCTGCTGCACCTACACTGCACATCACTAGCAGTGGGCACACTAGGAAGCCATTGCACATACAGAGCTGCCTGCTGCTGCTGCTAGTGATGTGCAGCAGTTGACACACTGGGCAACCATTACACATACAGAGCTGCCTGCTGCACCTAAACTGCACATTACTAGCAGTGGGGCACGCTGGGCAGCCATTACACATAGAGAGCTGCCTGCTGCACCTACATTGCACATCACTAGCAGTGGGCATGCTGGGCAGCCATTACACATACAGGGCTTCCTGCTGCTGCCTGCTGCTAGCGAAGTGCAGGCACAGCAGCAGGACTAGCACAGATCAGGCAGGCAGGCACCTTCTATTTCTCAGTCGCCGAGGGTCTTCACAGGAATCATTCAGGCTTGCTGCCCAGCGGTGATGTGTGAGAGCAGGCTCCCCCTGCCACCCCGGCAGACTCAGAGCACTTCCTCTTCTGCCCGGCATGGCAGAGACAGGAGGGAGGCGCGGCTCCGACCTCTAACTGCTGCACAGACCCGCGCTCTTGCTGCAAGTATTGAAGAGAGCGGCCCTGCCCCCAGAATCTTTTAAATAAATGCTGTCGCCACGGTCCGGCAGATTACAATGGATGAAGAACAATCACTAATCATATCGGCAATGCGCCGATATGATTAGTAATAGTGACTCACCGTGGCCGGTACTCCGGTTTAGACAGGCGATGCTTCCTTCCTCCTTGTCACGGGTGGGCCGCGCCTGCCGGTAGTGAGGCCCGGTTGAGTGCAGATCAAAAGTGAAGACGTCTTACAGAAACAGATTAAAGGGGTTTTTAATTTATTCGTGATGCCACCTATGAGTAGTTTCAGTAATCGTTACCGACGCTGCGGAACCTCCGGGGGATGGACAGCAGCAAGATGGAACGCTCCCCACAGGCTGAGCGGTGATCCCCGGAGGCTGGAGCTGCTTAAGATGTGCGGCAGCTGCGGTTACATTGTAGTGCGGACGGACAGTTCATAAGGAAGCACAGACACAGAAAGTCTCTGCAACGGGTCTTTACTGTAACCAGCAGGCAGTACATGGTATACAGTTCACGGGTAGTGGACCGGGTGGACTCAGCAGTGATGGTGTCCCTCAGAGATCCGTAGTGTTCCTCCATTCTAGCTAAGTGGTTGCCAGTGTCGCCCAGGAATACCAGGTCGGGTACGGGGAGGCTGCTTCAATCCCTATCCAAGCTATACGTTATGGATGTTCTGGGGAGCCTTGGATCCCTCAGTGGGTACACCGCTGGTTAGACGACTGGAATTTGGCTGGTGGTGGGGTGCTCCTGTGAAGCTGCTCCTCCACGCTTCTGGTTCACGTAGCAGAGGTGAACTGCTGCCAGCTTCGGTACCAGTGAACCGGCTGTGGTCTCTTGGGGCACGGGGGTCTTTTTGAAAACCCGTGGTTGATGATGCCCGATCCCGGTTGTTGAGGCCTCAGGTGCTAACACCCGACCGGTGACGGCCCGGGGGCTGCACTGGGTGCAGAGCCGCCGCCCTACTCCAAGCCCAAGTTCTAGAGCTCTCTCTTCAAGGTCTCGTTCTAGACTTCTCCATCGACTCTCACTAACTCTAAGTGTCTGTACTTCTCCTACACTACCCTTACACTCCGCCCACCAGGACTTAGGATTGGCCCTCTATTCTAGGTGATGCATGCAGGGTTCGGATCTCTATGTTAACCACATAACTGCTGGGTCGGAGAATATTGCTGCTGCATTTATGGCTGCAATACCTTCCTGTGACGCACTCGTTGCGGGGCGCCACAATAGTACCGGAGGGGGGGCCTCACACATCTCCCTACAGGGCCCGGGGGGAAGGGGGGCTTAGTGGGCATGGCCCGGGGGATCTCCCAATCTCCCGCTGGGCCAGTCCGCCCCTGGACATATATACGGTACATAATAGATTCCTGCTCCCTTGTCTCTATCTAGAACACATTTTGAAGTAGAAGCAGATGGGGGACAGAACACAGCAATACTGAGCAGTGTAGATGTAAGTACAGCACTGGTCAGATGCACACATGGCCAAAACTGTTGATACTCCGCATTTAATGAAAGAAAAACCCACAATGGTCACAAAAATAAGTTAAATCTGACAAAAATAATAAATAAACAATCTATGAAAATGAAGAAATGAAAATCAGACCTTGCTTTTCAGCCCTGCTGCCAGGAGCATTTTTTAAAAATATTAAATTCATGAAATCGTCCTGGACAGAAATAATGGTCCGTTAACTTAATATTTTGTTGCACGACCTTTTGAGGCTTCACTGCAATCACACAATTCCTGTAACTGTCAATGAGATTTCTGCTCCTCTCCACAAGAGCAAATTGCTCCAGTTCTCTGGTGTTTGAAGGTCGCCTTTTCCATGTTTCAGCTCTTTCCACAGATGCTCAATAGGATTTAGGTCAGGGCTCGTAGAAGCCACTTCACAATAGTCCAATGTTTTCCTCTTAGCCATTCTTAGATGTTTTTAGCTTGTGTTTTGGGTCTTTACCCTGCTGCAAGACCCCTGACCTGCGACTGAGACCAAGCTTTCTGACACTGGGCAGCAAATTTCTCTCTAGAATCCCTTGATAGTCTTGAGATTTCATTGTACCCTGCACAGATTCAAGACACCCTGTGCCAGATGCAGCAAAGCAGCCCCAGAACATAACAGAGCTTCCTCTATGTTTGACAGTAGGGACGGTGTTCTTTTCTTGATATGCTTCATTTTTCTGTCTGTGAACATAGAGCTAATGTGCCTTACCCAAAAGTTCCATTTTTGTCTCATCTGTCCATAAAACGTTCTCCCAGAAGCTTTGTAGCTTGTCAACATGTAGTTTGACAAATTCACGTCTGGCTTTTTTATGATTTTTTTTCAGCAATTTTTTTCAGCAATTTTCTTTAGTCGTCTCCCATGAAGTCCACTTTGGCTCAAACAACGACGGATAGTGCGACCTGACACTGATATTCTTTGAGCTTCAAGTTCACCTTTAATCTCTTTAGAAGTTTTTCTGGGCTCTTTTCTTACCATTTGTATTATCCATCTCTTTGATTTGTCATTAATTTTCCTCCTGCGGCCTCATCCAAGGAGGTTGGCTACAGTCCCATTGATGTAAAATTTCTGAATAATATGTAAATTTGGACTTCAGTAAGCACTATAAAGGTGGCACTGGAGTTCTTCCACTTTCTTACTGAAGTGCAAATTTGCATATTTCCTAGGGGAGGGATGTGGCTGTAAATCTCCTCACCTACTTAATTGTCTCCTTTTGGCCACTTTACACGCGGCTACATTTCTAGCTTATCCACAGGTAACTTACTGGCTGCAGTGAAATCATGGAGACATTATTCCATTTGTACACAGCAACAAGATAGAACCTTGTCTCCATGATTTCACTGCAACCAGAAAGTTACCTGTGGATAAGCTAGAAATGTAGCCGCGTGTGAAGTGGCCATTATGGTTGCAGGAAAACTCTCCATAAGGTAGATAGCAAGTTCCCAGACCTGAATAATATGTGTAACTGTAGTCACAGGAACATCAAGATGCTTGTACTGTAGATGGTCTTATAATCTTTACCTTTATCATGCTTGTCAATAATTTTCTTTCTAATCTTGAGACAAGTCTTCCCTTCGCTTCCTCTTGTCCATATTGAGTGTCTGTAGCCCTATATACAGTACAGTGAGTGTCTGTAGCCCTATATACAGCACAGTGACTATCTGTAGCCCTATATACAGCACAGTGAGTATCTGTAGCTCTATATACAGTACAGTGAGTATCTGTAGCTCTATATACAGTACAGTGAGTATCTGTAGCCCTATATACAGCACAGTGAGTGTCTGTAGCCCTATATACAGCACAGTGACTATCTGTAGCCCTATATACAGCACAGTGACTATCTGTAGCCCTATATACAGCACAGTGAGTGTCTGTAGCTCTATATACAGCACAGTGACTATATGTAGCTCTATATACAGCACAGTGACTATCTGTAGCCCTATATACAGCACAGTGAGTGTCTGTAGCTCTATATACAGCACAGTGACTATCTGTAGCTCTATATACAGCACAGTGTCTGTAGCCCTATATAGAGCACAGTGAGTGTCTGTAGCCCTATATACAGCACAGTGAGTATCTGTAGCCCTATATACAGCACAGTGACTATCTGTAGCCCTATATACAGCACAGTGGCTATCTGTAGCCCTATATACAGCACAGTGATTATCTGTAGCCCTATATACAGCACAGTGAGTGTCTGTAGCTCTATATACAGCACAGTGACTATCTGTAGCTCTATATACAGCACAGTGAGTATCTGTAGCCCTATATACAGCACAGTGAGTGTCTGTAGCTCTATATACAGCACAGTGAGTATATGTAGCCCTATATACAGCACAGTGACTATCTGTAGCCCTATATACAGCACAGTGAGTGTCTGTAGCCCTATATACAGCACAGTGAGTATCTGTAGCCCTATATACAGCACAGTGAGTATCTGTAGCCCTATATACAGCACAGTGAGTGTCTGTATCCCTATATACAGCACAGTGAGTATCTGTAGCCCTATATACAGCACAGTGAGTATCTGTAGCCCTATATACAGCACAGTGACTATCTGTAGCCCTATGTACAGCACAGTGAGTGTCTGTAGCCCTATATACAGCACAGTGAGTATCTGTTGCCCTATATACAGCACAGTGAGTATCTGTAGCCCTATATACAGCACAGTGACTATCTGTAGTCCTATATACAGCACAGTGACTATCTGTAGCCCTATGTACAGCACAGTGACTATCTGTAGTCCTATATACAGCACAGTGAGTATCTGTTGCCCTATATACAGCACAGTGAGTATCTGTAGCCCTATATACAGCACAGTGACTATCTGTAGCCCTATATACAGCACAGTGACTATCTGTAGCCCTATATACAGCACAGTGAGTGTCTGTAGCCCTATATACAGCACAGTGAGTGTCTGTAGCCCTATATACAGCACAGTGAGTATCTGTAGCCCTATATACAGCACAGTGAGTATCTGTAGCTCTATATACAGCACAGTGAGTATCTGTAGCCCTATATACAGCACAGTGAGTGTCTGTAGCCCTATATACAGCGCAGTGACTATCTGTAGCCCTATATACAGCACAGTGAGTATCTGTTGCCCTATATACAGCACAGTGAGTATCTGTAGCCCTATATACAGCACAGTGAGTATCTGTAGCCCTATATACAGCACAGTGACTATCTGTAGCCCTATATACAGCACAGTGAGTATCTGTTGCCCTATATACAGCACAGTGACTATCTGTAGCTCTATATACAGCACAGTGACTATCTGTAGCTCTATATACAGCACAGTGAGTATCTGTAGCTCTATATACAGCACAGTGTATGTCTGTAGCTCTATATACAGCACAGTGAGTATCTGTTGCCCTATATACAGCACAGTGAGTGTCTGTAGCCCTATATACAGCGCAGTGACTATCTGTAGCCCTATATACAGCACAGTGAGTATCTGTTGCCCTATATACAGCACAGTGAGTATCTGTAGCCCTATATACAGCACAGTGAGTATCTGTAGCCCTATATACAGCACAGTGACTATCTGTAGCCCTATATACAGCACAGTGAGTATCTGTTGCCCTATATACAGCACAGTGACTATCTGTAGCTCTATATACAGCACAGTGACTATCTGTAGCTCTATATACAGCACAGTGAGTATCTGTAGCTCTATATACAGCACAGTGTATGTCTGTAGCTCTATATACAGCACAGTGACTATCTGTAGCTCTATATACAGCACAGTGAGTGCCTGTAGCTCTATATACAGCACAGTGAGTATCTGTAGCTCTATATACAGCACAGTGAGTATCTGTAGCCCTATATACAGCACAGTGAGTATCTGTAGCTCTATATACAGCACAGTGAGTATCTGTAGCCCTATATACAGCACAGTGAGTGTCTGTAGCTCTATATACAGCACAGTGAGTATCTGTAGCCCTATATACAGCACAGTGAGTATCTGTAGCTCTATATACAGCACAGTGTATGTCTGTAGCTCTATATACAGCACAGTGACTATCTGTAGCTCTATATACAGCACAGTGAGTATCTGTAGCTCTATATACAGCACAGTGTATGTCTGTAGCTCTATATACAGCACAGTGACTATCTGTAGCTCTATATACAGCACAGTGAGTGTCTGTAGCCCTATATACAGCGCAGTGACTATCTGTAGCTCTATATACAGCACAGTGAGTATCTGTAGCCCTATATACAGCACAGTGAGTATCTGTAGCCCTATATACAGCACAGTGACTATCTGTAGCCCTATATATCAGCACAGTGAGTATCTGCAGCCCTATATACAGGTCCACTGACTGATTCCAAGATTGTAGACACCTGTGATGATAATTAGTGGACACACCTTGATTTAACATGTCCCTTTTGTCACATTATTTTCAGGGGTATCATCATTTCTGTCCAGGCCGATTTCATGAGTTTCATTTTTTTCAAAAATTCTGTGGCAGCAAGGCTGAAAAGTGCTGCTATACATGTGCTGTAATGTTTCCGCCATATACTATAGTGCTGCTATACATGTACTGTAATGTACCGCCATATACCATAGTGCTTCTATACATGTACTTTAATGTACCGCCATATACTATAGTGCTGCTATACATGTACTGTAATGTACCACCATATACCATAGAGCTGCTATAGATATACATATGTAGTTCACTCACGTTAACTGAACAAGTTCTGTCAGTCACAGTATGGCAACTACATACATATTCTAGAATACCCGATGCGTTAGAATCGGGCCACCATCTAGTGTATTATATTCTTTCATAATTTTGCTCTTAGATGCATGTAGTTTAGGTCTAGCTGCTGGAAAAGGGATAGTGTATTAGATTTGCATTAAAGGCATATAGGCAGAAAATAGAGCCTTACAGTCTTTGTTGCTGAAAAGAAAAACTAAAATTCCCTTGTCTGGTATACATCTATGCTATTCTATTCTATCCTGTTCTATTCTATTCTATCCTGTTCTGTTCTATTCTATTCTATCCTGTTCTGTTCTATTCTATTCTATTCTATCCTGTTCTATTCTATTCTATTCTATCTTATTCTATCCTGTTCTATCCTGTTCTATTCTATTCTATCCTATTCTATCCTATTCTATCCTGTTCTATCCTATTCTATCCTGTTCTATTCTATCCTATTCTATTATATTCTATTCTATCCTATTCTATTCTATCCTATCCTATTCTATTCTATTCAATTCTATTCTATCCTGTTCTATCCTGTTCTATTCTGTTCTATCCTGTTCTATTCTATTCTGTTCTATTCTATCCTGTTCCATTCTGTTCTATCCTGTTCTATTCTATTCTATCCTGTTCTATTCTATTCTATTCTATTCTATTCTGTTCTATTCTATCCTATTCTATTCAATTCTATTCTATCCTGTTCTATTCTATTCTATTATGTTCTATTCTATCCTATTCTATTCAATTCTATTCTATCCTGTTCTATTCTGTTCTATTCTATTCTATTCTGTTCTATTCTATCCTGTTCTATTCTATTCTATCCTGTTCTATTCTATTCTATTCTGTTCTATCCTGTTCTATTCTATTCTATCCTGTTCTATTCTGTTCTATTCTATTCTATTCTATTCTATTCTATTCTATTCTGTTCTATTCTATTCAATTCTATTCTATCCTGTTCTATTCTGTTCTATTCTATTCTATTCTGTTCTATTCTATCCTGTTCTATTCTATTCTATCCTGTTCTATTCTATTCTATTCTGTTCTATCCTGTTCTATTCTATTCTATTCATTCTATTCTATCCTGTTCTATTCTATTCTATTCTATTCTATCCTGTTCTATTCTGTTCTATTCTATTCTATTCTGTTCTATTCTATCCTGTTCTATTCTATTCTATCCTGTTCTATTCTATTCTATTCTGTTCTATCCTGTTCTATTCTATTCTATTCATTCTATTCTATCCTGTTCTATTCTATTCTGTCCTGTTCTATTCTATTCTATTCTATTCTATTCTGTTCTATTCTGTTCTATTCTATTCTGTTCTATCCTGTTCTATTCTATTCTATCCTATCCTGTCCTATTCTATTCTATTCTATTCTGTTCTATTCTGTTCTATTCTATTCTGTTCTATCCTGTTCTATTCTATTCTATTCTATTCTATCCTGTTCTATTCTATTCTATCCTGTTCTATTCTATTCTATTCTATTCTATTCTATTCTATCCTGTTCCATTCTGTTCTATCCTGTTCTATCCTGTTCTATTCTATTCTGTTCTATTCTATTCTATCCTATTCTATTCTATTCAATTCTATTCTATTCTGTTCTATCCTGTTCTATTCTATTCTATTCTATTCTATTCTATCCTGTTCTATTCTATTCTATTCTGTTCTATCCTGTTCTATTCTATTCTATTCTATTCTATTCATTCTATTCTATCCTGTTCTATTCTATTCTGTCCTGTTCTATTCTATTCTATCCTGTTCTATTCTATTCTATCCTATCCTGTCCTATTCTGTTCTATTGTATTCTGTTCTATTCTGTTCTATTCTATTCTGTTCTATCCTGTTCTATTCTATTCTATTCTATCCTGTTCTATTCTATTCTATTCTATCCTGTTCTATTCTATTCTATTCTATCCTGTTCTATTCTATTCTATTCTATCCTGTTCTATTCTTCTATTCCTATTCTATTCTATTCTATTCTATTCATCATTTCTATCTTTCTATTCTATTCTATTCTATTCTATCTTCTATTCTTTCTATTCATATTCTATTCTATCTGTTCTATTCTATCTGTTCTATTCTATTCTATTCATTCTATTCTATTCATTCTATTCTATTCATTCTATTCTATTCTATTCATTCTATTCTATTCATCTATTCTATTCTATCTGATTTATTCTATTCTATTCTATCTATCTGCTATTATTCTATTCTATCCCATTCTTTCATCCTTATCTATCCTGTTCTATTCTATCCGTCATTCTATTCTATTCTTCTATCCTATCCTATCCTATTCTATTCTATTTTATTCATTCTATTCTATTCTATCCTATCCTTCTCTTAGCTGAATTTCTTCTCTTAGCTGAATTCACTGTAGGAATAGCTGCTAGTGGAGGGATAGTTACTGATTAGTGATATCCTATATTGTAAATCAGTCTTATATACTTACTGCTGATGCTCCATAAATCCAATAATTATGTTCAGGGTAATTGCTGTCCTTTCTTTATATCATAATGCTGCAATCTGCATCTCAAAAGCTATCTCATGTGACCTATCATCTGCAATCTATTTTACCAAAAGTTACACTGAAGAGTCAACATGGCATGAACTTCCCTTCAAGTCTTTAGTGCGCTCAACTCATAGTGTTTGACCTCTTTTGGGTAAAGGCAAATTCTACAGAAATTGCAGAATAAACCGTACAGTCCATTGTTTATCTTTGTCCATTTGAAAATTTTTGTCTAAAGCAATTTCTTTTGTGAAAAAAATGTAATATTTATTTTTATGACTCATCACTATCAAACCATGTGAAGCACCAGTCAGTTCAGCCTTTGCATCACACCAATACTAGTGAGGAGTAAGTACCGTAATATACGTAATCACTATACTCGCAATGAGGACTTTGTAATACTCGCGTATTCATCTCGAACAGGGAGTACAATGTAAATCAATGGAAAATGTGAGTAATTTTCTTCTGGACCCTACAAAGAGGTCTGGGGACCTGAGGAAAAGGCTGAAATGGGTGGGAAAGTGATGACATAGAATGGGAAGAGCCTGGAGAATCTGCAGCATTCCTGACTCACATATGGTTTGTGGGAAAAGCTTTGTCGCAGGATTACGCCGCTGTTACAGATACAAAAGGACAACTACCAAACGGAACCTAAATCACATATAACAAGCCAAAAAGGTTCACAAACAGTTTCTCCTGCATAATCACTTGTATATAAGGCTAAATAAACCAGAGAAACAAAAAAGTATCACATTAAGAGTTTCTTCACACGTACTGTTGTAGCTTTTTGTTGCCTTTTACAAATGAGAGAGCCCTGACTTATACATTTTTAGGTCCCTCTGTCATACATCATTTTAAGTTAGGTATTCCCCAGCACTTTACAAGGCAGCTACAACGTGCCAGTAGGTATCAACAACAGCAACAGCAATCTTTATTTATATAGCGCCAACATATTCTGCAGCGCTTTACAATCCATCACCACAGAGATGCACAAAGAGTAGTATCCCACTCACGGATAACAGGGGTACAGACCAGTACAGGAACACTCAGGCCACGCACTAGGAACGATTGTAGTGGGGCAGGGTCGTGAAGGGAATTAGTTGGTGGGAGCACTTGGGAAGGAGTGAGGTCAAAATCACCGAAAGGGGACATAAATTTAGAAAAACTCACCAAAAATTAGCCATGTAAAACATCCATTGCACCTAGCAGGAGGCTAGGTGCAATGGATGTTTTACATGGCTAATTTTCGGTGAGTTTTTCTAAATTTATGTCCCCTTTCGGTGATTTTTTCTGAATGTTTGGTGGTTTCCCTTTAAGCAAACATATGGTTAGGACTTGTAAGCGTGAGGACCCTTGACGATGGGTTACAGGCTTATGTATTTGGCCAAATATCCACAAACACCTCACATCTCCATCTTTTAGTGTTTATTGCACCTTTTTATCTTTTGCAGTGTGTGGCTGAGCCCTCTGGGGGGCGTTTGTCATTGTGATGCATATACATGGTGCGGAACAGCCTGCCTGATCTAATCGCATGGGCGTGACCAATAGGCTGCAATCTGACACTTTGCATCACATGTGCGTGGATGACTGACGCCCAATGATAACCTTGTGTCTACAACTACCACCAGTCACCTCCCACATTGCATGGCTGGACGCAGGTGCTACAACCGCCCCCAATGCTTGGTTGGTTGCAGGAGACTGAGCACCGGTATTCAGACACCTGTGTTACCTCTCAGTGGAGCTGGCAGCCTCCTGCTAGGTGCAATGGATGTTTTACATGGCTAATTTTCAGTGAAGGAGTGAGGTCAGGAAGAACACACGTAGATGACGTGGGACACGGGACAAGGGGTATAAATAGAGCGGGAACCATCTAGAACGCAGGAGAGACAGTTGAACAGAAGAAGAGGAGAGTTGACCAGCTGAGGAGAGGTGGTAGAACAGCTGAGGAAAATGTTATTGAACACCAAGGTCGCGTGGGAGGGAAGCTAGAGAACGTACGCCTGAGAAGTGTCTAGAGGACTAGAGGAAGTAAGAGCTCGTCCTGAGGCCAAACCTAAGAGCAGAACAACACTTAAGTGGCTTCAGGAGAAAGAGTAAGTCTCAGAGGCACAGGAAGTGAGCGATCTACCCGTGGGGCTCGTATCCATTGTCAAGCATAGGCAAGTGGAGGTGTCTAGGCCACAAGGGTCGGGGTACTCAGATCTCGGGCGTGCTGGTTCGGGCATGTCGGGGGTAGTCAGTGCCTGAGTCTGTGCCCTCGCTGAGACACTAGAAAAGGGGGTAAAATAATAAACTTTGTCAGTTCATGAAGCCACCTGTAGGTTCCTGTAATGGCAATAGCGCTGCTGAGACCTCCGGGGTGATGTGCGGAAGCAAGGTGTAGTGGTTCCCTACAGGAGGAGCTGGGTCCCCGGGGCTGGAAAGTAAAGTGGTGGAGTAGGACAGAGCAGTCACTGCGGTGTGGGACAGCGAAGAAGATGGGACACACACACAAGAGAGTCTTTTGATACCTTTACTGAAGACTTGTTGCAGGAACACATATCCAGGTTGCAGGAGGCACCTCGGGACTTCCACATCGAGCAAGGTATAGGCATCCTTACTTTGCTCCCTTGTCTTGAGTCTAGCGTGTGTGAAAGCAGGCCTGACCCCACTATCGTTTCTGATACACCCGTGTTGCTGCACTGAGGGCTCTCGCTTGGCTACCGCTATCTCTCCTGTGGTCCCTGGCTCTCAAATGTGGGTGCTGCGGGTGTTCGGGAAGCTAAGCCTCCACAGTTTACTGGGATTCTCTGCTGGGTTTATCTCTTTTTCCCTTGCAGACTCGGACTCCAGTGACCTGTGCTCTGGTGGGGTGAGCGGGGATGGCTCATCTGCCCTCCCTGTAGTTTTTCACGCCTCTGCCCTCAGTCCTCGCTCTCTGGACCCTCACACTGGCTCTGGCTGTGTGCTGGTCTGGGCCTAGCATGGCTCCGGTTACCAGTTTTAGCTCACTAGGCTCTGAGCTGACTTCACAGTTCTCCTAGTGACTGCACACGCTGGCAACGCTACCCCTAGCACCTGTATTTATAGGGGATCCGGCTTAACAGTAGCCGGTAGAGCTCCCCCTACAGGCCTGGCTTGGAAGGTGTTGGGTGTATGTGTGGGTACCAGATGTGGAAAATCCCTTAGTGTTCTAGTTGAGCCTGTGGCTATCTGGTACAGGGCGCCACATTCACCCCTAGGTACCTTCAGTACTCCCGGACTGAACAAAGTTTTGTTTTCATAGCAAAAACAATAACAGGTATTTACAGGGTTTGAAAAATGAAAAATTACAAAAATCTCTGTCAAAAATTTAGAAATTTTGAAAAAGCAGTCCTTACGGTGCTAGTCCATCCACCACAGGCTGTAGAAAGAATGCAAGAGTTGTTATTGCCACACCAGTCCTGTGGCTATGGTTCATGTTTAAACAGGGGAGAATCCAGGGAAAAAAATTAAGAGTCTCTACAGTAAAATCTCTGTACGCTCTAGGTAAAAGGGGTTAAAGTATTTTAAAAGTTCAAATAAGTCCTTTTTACACATATCTAACTAAACATTTTCCCTAGGGTTGTCTCTGCTTATGTCTGACACAGAGGGATTGGGGTACTTGGATCTCGGGCATACTGGTATGGGAAAATGTCACAGGCAGTCGGTGCCTGAGTCCGTGCCCTCAGGGACAAAATAAACAGGGGTTATTTACAGGGATTAAAGTTATTTGTCAGTCGTGACACCACCTGTAGGTCCGGTGATTGCACCAGCGCTGCTGGGACCTCCGGAGTGATGAGCAGCAGCTAGATGTTATGGCTTTCTACAGGAAGAGCGGCGTCCCTGAGGCTTTAAGGTACAATGGTGGAGTACAGCAGAACAGTTGTTGCTGTATGGGGCAGGCTGAAGGAAGCGACACACACACAAGAAAGTCTTTTTGGTACCTTTACTGTTGACTGGAACAGGTACATATCCGGGCTCAAGGAAACACCTTGGGACTTCCACTCTGAGCATGGTGTAGGCCTCCTTGTCCTTTTTCTTTTGCTTAGACTGGCGTGTGTGTAACCAAGTTTGACCGTTACTGTTCTCTCCACAACAATGTTGCTGTACTGAGGGCTCTCTCTTGGCTACCGATATCTCTCCTGTGGTCCCTGGCTCTCAAATGTGGGTGCTGCGGGTGTCCGGGAAGCTAAGCCTCCATGGTGTGCTGGATTTTCTGCTGGGTTTATCTCTCCCCTTTCTTCAGACTCTGACTCCAGTGACTGGTGTTCTGGTGGGGTGAGCCAGTAAAGCTCCTCTGCCCCCACTGTAGTGTTCCTCACCTCTGCCGTCAGTCCTCGCTCTCTGGACCCTCGCACTGGCTCTGGCGGTGCACTGGTCTCAGGCCTAGCATGGCTCCGGTGACCAGTTTCTGCTCTTGGGCTCTGAGCTAACTTCACAGTTCTTCTAGTGACTGCACACTCTGGCTAACTCTGCCCCCAGCACCTGTATTTATAGGGATCTGGCTTAACAGCATCCAGTGGAGCTCCCCCCACAGGCCTGGAGTGGAAGATGTAGTGTGTATGTGTGGGTACCAGATGTGGAAATCCCTTAGTGTACTAGTTGAGCCCGTGGCTACCTGGAGGCTACTTAGGAGGCCGGGTCTTACCTTCTCTCTACCCCAGGCACTTTCTGTTCCCAACTTAATGTGCATGGGGTGAGTCCAGTTCCTCCACCCTTCTGTACACTACTATGTACATCTAAGTCATATATGTACATTTCTACATTCGACATTTGACTTCATTCTCTATTCTCTGTACCTCAGAGGTAGCTGCCAAAAATTACTACGGGTCGATCTGCATAGGACGGGTGTTCCACTAGTGTCTGCTTCTAGTGTTGTGTGTGCACTATTCACAAATCTCTTGGTAGATCTGCGTTCTGACAAGTTATAGTATTGCCTTAGTCTTTCTATGAGACTGGCAGTTACACCGATTGTAGGAATCTCTGATTCCGGTTCAACAGGCTGTACTTCTTGTACTTGAATTGGTTCTTCTGGTCTTATGAAGTCTTCTTGGACTACTAATGCTGATTCTTCAACTGGTTGATAAAATGAAAATACTGGTACTATGATGGCTTCATCGCATTGAGGCCAATCTTCTGGGAAGTCTCCTAGTACAGTATGAATGTCTTTCTCTTTCTTTTCTTCAACTAGTGGTGAGTTAGGGTAGTCTGGAGTTGAAAAATTATGTTCTTCTGGCTGTTTCAGCTGCTATGGACATTTCTTGAGGTGATCTCTTGAAACTGTCGAGGTTGTTCTTCCCTCATCATGACTTATTACGCAAGTTTTTGAATTGTCAAAGTTAGATGGAATGACAGTGTAGGGTTTAGCTTCCCATTGGTCATCTAGTTTGTTGGTTCTTCTTTTTATTTTGAGAACTAGTTCACCTGGTATCAAGGGTTCAGCTGAGGCATGCTTGTTGTAGTCATTTTCTTGTTTGTTTCTGATTTGTTCTAAGTTCTTTTCTACACTTTCCTGAACTTTCTTGTACTATTTTTGACGGTGATAGCCCCAATCTTCATCAGAAGTATCTTGGCTTGGTTCTACAATTCCCATCTCCAAGTCAATTGGGAGTTTTCCAGATCTTCCTTGCATCAAGTAAGCTGGTGCGTAGCTGGTAGAACTTACAAAGATGTGGTTGTACATATCCACTAAGTCAGGTAGTTTTTCTGGCCACTGATTTCTTTCTTCTAGTGGTAATGTCTTCAGCATGTCAATGACAATGTTGTTCATCTTTTCACACATTTGTCTGTGGATGATACGGTGTAGTTCTAATTTTCTTGCAACTGTATAAGCCTAAGAATTCTTGGAATAGCTGTGATTCAAATGCAGGACCTTGATCTGTTAGTACCTGATCAGGGTACCCATGTGGTTTGCAAAAACAATTCTGGAAGGTCTTGGCTGCTACTTCTGCAGTTAAGTCCTTCACTGGTGCTACTACTAGGAATCTAGAGTAGTGATCTAACATCGTAATAGCATAGGTATAACTTGTTCTGCTGGGTGTCAGCTTCACATGATCCATGGAGACTATTTCAAGAGGCTTCTTGGTAACAATTGGTTGTAAGGGAGCTTTCTGGCTTTGCTGGACTTTTCTTCTCAGGTGACACGGTCCACAGTTTCTGCACCATCTTTCAATGGAACCCCTCATGCCAACTCAGTAAAAACGGTCTTTCAGCAACATCTCCAATTTCTTCCAACCAAAGTGGCATCATTGTGATATGCTTCTAACACCATCTGGACATCTTCCATGGGGACCACTATCTGCCAGATCAATTAATGAGTTCTGGGATTGATGTGATATCTGCATAGTTTACCTTGATAGACGAACAATTTTCCCTTCTCCTTCCATAGACGTTTTGCTTCTTGTGGAGCATCTAGACTCAGGCAGGAATGTTTTTTGGTTATCAGCTCCTTGACTAGGCTGACAGCTGGGTCACTGTCCTGTGTCTTCTTCCAGCTATGGTGAGGTAACGGGTTCACTGTTATCTCTCGACATCTTTGACTTGCCTGGTGACATTGGGATGCACTTGGACAGTGGAAAGCTGGTAACTCTACTTCTTCAAGCTCATCCACGTCTTCTCCCACATCTGGTAAGTTAGGCATTCTGGACAAGGCATCAGCATTGGGATTTTTATGGCCTGCCCGGTACTTAATGGTAGTCATAGTTGGATTACCTGGCCATCCAGCGTTGCTCCATGGCTCCCAGCTTCGCAGTCTCTAGATGTGTTAGTGGATTGTTATCCCTGAAGGCTGTGAACTTTGAAGCTGCCAGGTAGTGCTTGAACTTTTCTGTTATTGCCCAGACCAAGGCTAGGAACTACAGTTTGAATGAGCTGTAATTCTCTGGATTCCTCTCTGTAGGACGGACCTTTCTGCTGGCATAAGCTATGACCTTTCCTTTGCCTTTCTGTCTCTATGCCAAGACAGCTCCCAATCCCTTATTACTGGCATCTGTGTATAACAGGAACGGTAGACTGTAATCGGGGTAAGCCAGAATCTCTTCTCCAGTTAGGACCTCTTTCTGCTGCTTGAAAGACTCTTCTTGTTCTTGTCCCCACTGGAACGGAGGACTTCTGATCTTGCCTTCTTGGATTGTCCTTCCAGGATGTCTTGCATGGGCGCTGCTATCTTCGTGTAGCCCTTTATGAACCTCCTGTAGTACCCAACCAGTCCTAAGAATTGGCGTACCTCTCTGAAGGTAGTTGGTGCTGGCCAGTCCTTGATGACTGTGACCTAGTTTGGGTCTGGTGCTGCGCCTTCTGCACTAACCACATGCCCAAGGTATTGGAGTTTGGGTTTCAACAGGTGACACTTTGAAGGCTTCAACTTCATGTCGTACTTGGACAATGCTTTAAACACTTCACTCAAGTGTTGCAGATGGTCTTCATAGGTCTTGGAGTACACTATGACATCAGCCAGGTAGAGAAGCATGGTTTCAAAGTTCCTGTGGCCTAGGCAACACTCCATTAGCCTCTGGAATGTTGCCGGTGCATTGCATAACCCGTAACCTCATTGGTGCTGTTAAGGCTGTCTTCTCACGGTCTTCTTCCGCAACGGAGACCTGCCAGTACCCACTAGAAAAATCTAAGGTTGAGAAGTAATTGACAGACTTCAATGCAGCTAGTGACACTTCTATACATGGTAACGGGTATGCATCCTTTTGTGTTACTTTATTAATTTGCCTATAATCTACGCACATCCTCATACTACCATCTTTCTTTTTAACCAGGACCAGTGGAGCTGCCCAGGGGCTACAACTATCTCTGATGACCCCTGCGTTCTTCATGTCCTGTAACATTTCTTTTGCTTTCTGGTATAGGCCTGTAACGCTCTTTAATGGGTGGATGATTTCCTGTCGGTATGTGATGGTGTACCCCTTTAATCATCCCAAAATCAAGTGGATGCTTGCTAAACACCTGTTCATACTCCTGAACTACCCGATAAACTCTGTGTTTCTGGTGAGAAGGTATGTTATCAATGCCTACATGAAGCTCCTGACACCAATTCTCCAACTGCTTCTTGGAGTTGTGAGGCTCATCTGTGACTGACTGAGCTAGTGATTCTGCTACATGTATTGAGTTGTTGTCTACATTGTACAATTTAGCAGCAGTGGAATACATTGGTAGCTTTACTTCATCATCACCATAGTTCAATCCACGTACAGGTACCCTTCCTTTTCGAACATCAACCACCCCCCTGGCTGTCAGGAATGTAGGACTACTTTCAGACATCATTGGCTCCACTGCCGCCTGGTACTCCTGCTCTCTGAGGCCTACTGCTGCCCGACACCAGATCATCATTTTACTTCTTGGTGGTACCACAATAGGAATTGGGTCTGTTGCACGTACACTACCAATTACACCACTTGACAGTGTTACCTGCCGCTGGTACACGAGGGCCTTGATTTCCTTCTGAAGAACCTTCCTCACTCCTGGAGTAGCAGTGTCTGCTCTCTGTTGAACCAAAAACAACACTTCATCCAAACAATTAACCATTATGTTTACCAAGAATCATATGGGAATCCCTTTCATTAGGACGAGTTTCTACCACAGTGAGTCCTTGATTCTTTTATTCCACCCTCCCCACCTTTGCTGTTACCTCTCGATGCCCTTCTATATTAACAGGCAACCCATTGGTAGCAATAATAGACAGTCTCGGGTCTGGAGGGTCAAGTTCAAGTTCTGACCAGAACCGTTTGTAAAGGATACTTGGGATGGTGGTCACTTGGGAACCAGTGTCTACCAACACAGTAGTAACGATGCCATCTATGATGATAGACAGGTACAGATGATCTCTCACGTACCTGCGCAGCCAACTGGAATGGCCTGGTCAGTGTACTCATGGGGATGGGCCCCCGGCCCCAGGGGTCGCTCGTTTAAAAAACAGAATCTGGAGATGTGCCACTCTTTGTTGCACTTGCGACAGATAGGCTGTCCGCTAAGGCTGTAGCAATCTGTGGGTTTCCCTCGAAGCGGTGGTGTACTCTTCCTCATCCATGGAATGTCCTCTGGGCTGTCAGCGAGCTGTATCATTGCTTGTGGCTGTACATCTAACATAGTAACATAGTAACACAGTTTTTAAGGTTGAAGGAAGACTTTAAGTCCTTCTAGTTCAACGCATAGCCTAACATGTTGATCCAGAGGAAGGCAAAAAAAAACCATGTGGCAACACTAAGCTCCACATTGGGGAAAAAAAATTCCTTCCTGACTCCAGATATGGCAATCAGACTAGATCCCTGGATCAACACCCTATCAAAGGATCTAGTATATATAACTGCTAATATTATAGTTTTCAAGAAAGGCATCCAGGCCCTTCTTATATGTTAGTAGTGACTCCCTCATTACACCATCATGTGGCAGAGAGTTCCATAGTCTCACTGCTCTTACAGTAAAGAATCCACGTCTGTGATTATGATTAAACCTTCTTTCCTCCAGACGTAGAGGATGCCACCTTGTCCCCATCTCAGGCCTAAGAGTAAAAAGATAATTAAAAAAGTCTCTGTACTGTCCCCTCATATATTTATACATTATTATAAGATCACCCCTAAGCCTTCATTTTTCCAAGCTAAATAACCCCAAGTTTAATAACCTGTCTTGGTATTGCAGACCCCTCAGTCCTCTAATAACCTTGGTCGCTCTTCTCTGGACCCGCTCTAGTTCAGCTATGTCTTTCTTATACACCGGAGACCAGAATTGTACACAGTATTCTAAGTGTGGTCGCACTAGTGACTTGTATAGAGGTAATATTATGTTCTCCTCATGAGCATCTATGACTCTTTTAATGCATCCCATTATTTTATTTGCCTTTGCAGCAGCTGCCTGACACTGGCCACTAAATGTGAGTTTGTCATCTACCCATACACCCAGGTTTTTTTCAGTGATAGTTTTGCCCAGTGTTTTACAATTAAGCACATAATTATACCTTTTGTTTCCTCTGCCCAAGTGCATGATCTTACATTTATCCCCATTAAAGCTCATTTGCCATTTATCAGCCCAAGCTTCTAGTTTACATAAATCCTCCTGTAATATAAAATTGTCCTCCTCTGTATTGATTACCCTGCAGAGTTTAGTGTCATCTGCAAATATTGAGATTCTACTCTGTATGCCCCCTACAAGGTCATTAAAGGGAACCAACCACCTCGGATGACCCTCATACACTGTTAATATGTGCCCCTGCAGCCTAGTAAACCATTTGCAGCACTGCTTTTGTGTGAAAAGTGGCTGCAGTAGAAGTGAGATAATGATTTTATAAACTTACATGCCTGCGTACTTGAGGGCGTCTCCCTGTGTGTGCTGGCACTTGTGAGCTGTGCTCGTCATGCCTGCTCTCCCCTCCCTTATGCACGCCCCCTCTCAGCCTGCTATAGTGATGTGAGGCTGATCTCGTCATAAAGGGGCGGGGCTACCGGGATGCCGCGATTTAGCCCCGCCCCTTTATGACGCAATCAGCCTCACACACAGTATAGCAGGCTGAGAGGGGGCGTGCATAAGGGAGGGGGAGAGCAGGCGTGATGACACAGCCCACAAGTGCCAGCACACACAGGGAGACGCCCTCAAGTACGCAGGCATGTAAGTGTATAAAATCATTATCTCACTTCTACTGCAGCCACTTTTCACACAAAAGCAGTGCTGCAAATGGTTTACTAGGCTGCAGGGGCACATATTAACAGTGTATGAGGGTCATCCGAGGTGGTTGGTTCCCTTTAATAAATATATTAAAAAGAAGCGGGCCCAACACTGACCCCTGTGGTACCCCACTGTTAACTGTGACCTATTATGAGTGTGTTCCATTAATGACCACCCTTTGTTTCCTATCACTAAGCCAGTTCTTAACCCACTTACACATATTTTCCCCTTTCCCCATTGCTCTCATTTTATGTATCAACCTTTTGTGTGGCACTGTATCAAAAGCTTTTGAAAAGTCCATATATACCACATCCACTGCATTTCTTTGGTCCAGACCAGAACTTACTTCTTCATAGAAGCTTAACAGATTAGTTTGACAGGAACGGTCCCTCGTAAAACCATGTTGATATTGGGTCATGAGGTTATTTTCTTCAGATACTCCAGTATAGCATCTCTTAAAAAACTCTCTAGGATTTTACCCACAGTAGAGGTTAAGCTTACTGGCCTATAATTTCCAAGTTCAGTTTTTGTCCCCTTTTTGAATATTGGCACCACATTTGCTATACGCCAGTCCTGTGGTACAGACCCTGTTATTATGGAATCTTTAAATATTAAAAATAATGGTCTATCTATGACCGTACTTAATTCCTGCAGCACTCTGGGGTGTATCCCATCCGGGCCCGGAGATTTGTCAATTTTAGTGATTTTTAGACGATGCCATACTTTCTGCTGGGTTAAGCAGGTGACATTTAATTGAGAGTTTTTGTTATCACTGATCATATTGTCTGTCATGGAGTTTTCTTGTGTAAATACTGTTGAAAAAAAGTCATTTAGAATATTGTCTTTTTCCTCATCCACCATTTCACCCAGACTATTTTTAAAGGGGCCAACACAATAATTTTTTAGTTTCTTACTATTTATGTAGTTAAAAAATATTTTGGGATTATTTTTACTTTCTCTGGCAATGAGTCTCTCTGTCTCAATCATTGCTGCCTTGATTTGCTTTTTACAGATGTTATTTAATTTTTTGTATTTATTTAATGCCTCATCACTACCTACTTGCTTTAATTCCCTAAATGCTTTCTTTTTGTCACTTATTGCGCCTTACAGCTTTATTTAGCCACAGTGGTTTCCTCCTATTTCTAGCATGTTTATTCCCATAGGGTATATATTGTGCACAGGCCCTATTCAGGATGCTAATAAACGTCTCCCATTTGCTTTGTGTATTTTTATGTCTCAGGACATCGTCCCAGTTTATTGCACTAAGATCATCTCTCAACCGTTGGAAATTTGCCTTCCTGAAAGGGAACCAACCACCCCAAATGACCCCCCGGACTGTTAATATGGGTCCCTACACCCAGCACACACATTTGCTGCAAGCGTTTTTGCTAAAAAAACTGATTTGTAGAAGTGAAGAAAGAGCTTTGTAAACTTTATAACATTAGGACGAGTGGGCGTTACTTAGCTGGTTCTACAGCCGAGATTCATCTGCCAGTCATCCTTCTCTCCCTCATCGCTGCAGTAAAGCCCAGCCCTTTCTTCTCGTCACAGCCTGCTGAGCCTGGTGCACGGGATCTCATGCCCGTGCACACGTCATCAGCTACAGCCAGGGTCACGAGCAGACGCTCTGACTTCTTGGTGTAATCCACAGCTGAGCACAGGAAGTCAGAGCGTCTGCTCGTGACCCTGGCTGTAGCTGATGACGTGTGCACGGGCATGAGATCCCGTGCACCAGGCTCAGCAGGCTGTGACGAGAAGAAAGGGCTGGGCTTTACTGCAGCGATGAGGGAGAGAAGGATGACTGGCAGATGAATCTCGGCTATAGAACCAGCTAAGTAACGCCCACTCGTCCTAATGTTATAAAGTTTACAAAGCTCTTTCTTCACTTCTACAAATCAGTTTTTTTAACAAAAACGCTTGCAGCAAATGTGTGTGCTGGGTGTAGGACCCATATTAACAGTCCGGGGGGGGTCATTTGGGGTGGTTGGTTCCCTTGAAGTTTAGTGTCCTTGTAGCCCCTCTACTACACATCTTATTAAAGGATTTGAAAACATATTATGTTATGATCACTATTACCCAAGTGACCTCCAACCCGTATATTTGATATGCGGTCCAGCCTGTTGGTTAATATTAGGTCTAACAGTGCCCCCCTTCTTGTTGGGTCCTGAACCAGTTGTGAGAGGTAATTGTCTCTCATAGTTATCAAAAACCTATTACCTTTGCTGGAACTGCAGGTTTCTGTTCTCCAATGTATTTCAGGGTAGTTGAAGTCCCCCATAATAATGACTTCTCCCCGAGTCGCTGCTTCATCTATTTGCTTTGTGAGGATATTCTCCTCCTCTTCCATTATTGTTGGGGACTTATAACAAACCCTTATTTTTTCCCCCTCCCCTTATCTCCACCCACAGGGACTCTACATTTCCATTAGATTCACCTATATTATCACGCAGGATGGGTTTTAAGGATGATTTTACGTATAAACATACACCTCCCCCTCGCTTATTTGTACGGTCATTTCTGAACAGACAATAGCCCTGTAAATTAACAGCCCAGTCATGGCTCTTGTCCAGCCATGTCTACGATATCCCCACCATGTCATAATTATTTTCCAACAAAATCAATTCTAATTCCTCCATTTTGTTGGTGAGGCTTCTGGCATTAGTGTACATGCACTTTATGCATCTCTCTTTACCTCTATTCCTTCCTACTATATTGACTGTTTTAACCCCACCCTCCATGCCCCCCCCCCAATTTTATTACTTGTGCCCAGGTTACTATTTACACTATCTTCCCCTCCTGTAAAATGAATACCCTCCCCCCCAATCCCTAGTTTAAACACTCCTCCAACCTTCTAGCCATTTTCTCCCCCAGCACAGCTGCACCCTCCCCATTGAGGTGCAGCCCGTCCCTAGCATAGAACCTGTAGCCAACAGAGAAGTCAGCCCAGTTCTCCAGGAACCCAAACCCCTCCTTCCTACACCAATTCCTGAGCCACTTATTTATCTCCCTAATCTCCCTTTGCCTCTCTGGTGTGGCACGTGGTACAGGCAGTATTTCAGAGAATACTACCTTGGAGGTCCTTGCCTTAAGCTTGCAGCCTAATTCCCTGAAATCATCTTTAAGGACCTTCCACCTACCTCTAACTTTGTCATTTGTGCCAATGTGCACCATGACCGCTGGGTCCTCACCAGCCCCTCCCAGTAATCTGTCAACCCGATCAGCGATGTGTCGGACTCGAGCGCCAGGTAGGCAGCACACTGTTTGACGATCCCTGTCTTTGTGACAGATTGCCCTATCTATTCCCCTAATAATTGAGTCCCCCACTACCAGCACCTGTCTGTCCTGCCCTGCTCTCCTGTTTTCCCCCTTACTGGAGCAGACACTCCTCTGGCTTTCAGAGGTCATGCCCTGCTGCAGCAGTGCTATCCCTGAATTCATAATTTTGTGGTGTTTGTGCTGTAGTTTTGCGCTCACGAGACTCGGTCACAGGTGCGCTTGCATTGAGCACGCAGACCTGTGCCACTGCGCAGGCATGAGAGCAATGTGACTTACACAGGAGCAGTGGCCTTTTCACAGGAGCCAGGTGGGCATTTTAACTAGTGGGGCGACAAGTACCAGATTGAGCAGATCCTCCCGGACCATTTTCAGCTAATTTCCATACTGCTCAGGAGATATCAAAAGTTCATTCTTGAGATAAACAGGGGAACCGCTGAGCATATAGAGTGGTCACAGGAATCCCAAATACATCATGTATAAAGTGGTGGGTAGGGGTTAGAACCTGTCAGCTCTTTTTGAAATTCCCGCCTCCTGTGGTACTCTGACCCGCTGGCCGAAACATCATATCCGACCCGGTGCATTGTGGGGGTTGATCATGTGTTCGTCCCAGCTTCAATATGCGCACTGCGCATGCACTGGAGCCTGGCCGAACACGTGATCAGTCCCCACAACGCACCTGGCCGCATATGATGTTCCGAACGACCACGGCTTGCCCCACCCTAGTTTTGATCCTGGATACACCCATGGTCAGCTCTGCTATAAACCTGCATTAAAAGCCGGCGGCTCCTGTTATTTGACAGTGCGCCGTGAAAATTTACTAAATAGCTTTCTGAATAGGGAGCTGTCCAGGGTACTAATGTTAAATGTGTTTAGCATCCGTCGTTCTCCGAGGTGCTGAGCGCTTTACCACTAATAGCTATGGGCAGCGCACCGCAGGTTCAAAGTATGCGGGCCATAGCTATTAATGGTAAAGTGCTCAGCACCTCGGAGAGTGACATGTGCTGAATGCATTCAACGTTAGTACCCTGGACAGCTTCCTATACAGGAAGCTATTTAGTAAATTTTCACGGCGCACTGTCAAATGACAGTAGCCGCCGGCTTTTACTGCAGGATTATATTAGAGCCGACATAGTGCGGCTTCTGCAAAGTGGCTAGGTTAACCCCTGAGCTGCCAATGTTTTGGGCTTCATGGCTCCAGGGGAGTGTGGCCACTCTCTGGGGCCATGTAGCTCAATAACCCCTTAAACACCGGGTTTATATACCTGCTCCTGCAGCTCTGTGCCGACAAGTACCACAGAGCTGCAGGAGCGGTTTTACATGTAAAATAAATAAGTGCATTATAAAATAAAAGTTTATTAATGACTTTGACTGCTTTTTGGACATTGGACAAAACATTTTCTGTCCGACTTTGGAGAGGTGCCGAAGTCAACATCATTAACAATATCCTTGTGTGTGACAACGCACGAACGATATATACATATCTTTCATACAATTTTAGACACGTGTCTTTTCTAAGGATATCGTTAACAATATCCTTGTGTGTAAACCCACCATAAGGCTTAGTTCACATTTATATTATGCTCTACCTGGAAAAGTTACTAACATCCAAATCTCCAAATTCTGTGATTCACGTGAAACCCCAAGAGAACCGTTTCTATACTGAGGTCATTGTTGTTACTTTGAACTCCATCTGGCCTTTGTTCAGGCAATGTTCATACTTAAACAAAACTCTGGTTAACGAGATCTGTGTCCATGCCTTAAAAAAAAGAAAGGACAACGATGAGGATCATGTATATCAGGATGGGGACAAATGTGCCTAGAAGGGGCTCAGGGTGGGGGACATTAGTGCAGAATTGGAAGACATTACCCCCATAACAGTGTCAGTAGCAGATACCCCCCCCCCCCCTATAACAGTTCAGGGTTGCCAAATTTTTTGCTTCCTTTTTTTCCTTATTTTCCTCCTCTAAAACCTGGGGCGTCTTATAATTTGAAAAATTTGGTACATTTTTTAGCTCCAAGAAAAACAATAAGATGAAAAATAAAATAATCAGTGCCGACAAAATACCTTTTTTGTATATCCAGCCTAGCAAAAAAGCCACATGAACTCCAGAACAGTATTTTTGAAGACTAGTGTTGAGTGAGTACTAAGATCTTCAGGTTCGGATAGCTGTAGTACTTTGAACTGCTTAAGTATTTGTATCCGAGTGAGTTCCCTTGGATTTATTACTCGTTACTCGCTTGTAGTATTCGGTTAGAGCTATCCAAACCTGAGTTGAGTATATTACTACTCACTCATCACTAGTAAGAAGCCATCCCACCACATCAAGGTGTAACCATACCAGTGATACCGGTAGGTACTGTCCCGGATTGGGTACTCCTTGATGTGGTGGGATGACTTCTTACTAGTGGTGAATGAATAGTAAGATATTCAGGTTCAGGTAGCTCTAACTGAATACTTTGATCTGTTTCAGTTTTTGGATCTGAGTTAGTTCCCCATTGACTTGCATTGAGCTCGTTACTCATTCAAATTTAGTAGTTAGAGCGGTCCAAACCCAAATATCTTACTACTCGCTCATCACTATTGAAGACATTAACCAGGACAGCAAAAATAGGATTATTTTAATTTTATTTTAAAATTTTGATTGATGTAATTTATGTTTTTGCTTTTTTATTACACCCCAGAACTAATAAAATTAAATCAATTATGTGCATCCCAAAATCATGTCATTGACAAAACTCAACTCATGCCACAAAAACCACCCTTTCCTAAAAGCATCGATAAAAATATAAAATGAGTAGTAATATTAATGCTGATAAAAATATTGACAAATCAGTGTGTAGAACTAACAGTCTTTGTCATTGCAGGAGCCTGTGGACCTCTCCAGGATCCCAGCGATCACTTTTTGGACACCCATTATGTAGATCTGATTGACCAGATTACTACAGTGGATCCAGTTCTGGATTATCTTCTCTCTCAGAAACTAATAACTCGTGAACAATACAGGAGTGTATGGAGCAAATCCACCTCCCGGGAGCAGATGAGGGAGCTCTATCATTATTGTAGCAACTGGGAAAGAAGTGATAAGGACAAAGTCATCCTAGCGCTAAAAAGAGAAAACCCAGCATCAAGAATCTGGAAAGAAAAGGGTCTATAATGACTCCAAGTCAATGAGTATGATGTAATATTACTGAATATAGGGTAAAATCTAACAGAAATGTATTGTGCATCACAATATGTCTTTAGACCAGGCCTGGATTTTACTATTTAATCCAATTTAGGCCAACATGAAAAATTAAAGGGGTTGTCCGGGTTCGTGACATATCCTCAGTGTATATCCAGCCTGCCTAATGCTGACAATCACTCATGTACTTCCTGTCAGTATTCTTCACTGTTCCTGAGATAACAGTAATCTGCTTCTGAAGAGACCGACCAGGGGGTGTGTGCTGCCATGATAATGTTATCTGGAAGTGTCAGCCTACTCTACTCCAAGTCTGCCCTCCAGAGACACAACCCCGCCCACTACAGCAACAGGCCCTCCCCATCCACATGATGAGCCCTCCACACATTACCAAATCCTCCCCCTACAGCATCGATCCCAGTGCAGAGAGCAGAGAGCAGACCTCCTCCCAGCCACACGTAAGGAGAGTGTGCAGAGCAGACAGGGCTCGGCTGCTGTTATCAGTGTGGAGCGAGGACTGTGCCAGCCACTGATGGCTGCCTGGAAGCGTCTAATCTTCACAGGGGTTGGCAATCACACTGGCACACTGTAACAAAGTACTGCTGAGTGAAAGACAGTTCATGTCTTCACACAGGGGCAGACTTGGTGCAGTGTAACAGCAGCCTGTCCAATCAGTGCCTGCAGAAGAATGAAGTGTTGGGGGTGTTTGTATGGAGTATACTGTATATGATACTAAGGATTCTGATACTAAAAATATAGGGCTTGTCTGGGGTTGTTGAGGAGCCCTTCCTTCCTTCTATCCTTCCTTCCTGCTATCCTTCCTTCTATCCTTCCTTCCTTCTATCCTTCCTTCCTATCCTTCCTTCCTTCCTATCCTTCCTTCTATCCTTCCTTCCTATCCTTCCTTCCTTCTATCCTTCCTTCTTTCCTTCCTATCCTTCCATCCTTCCTTCCTTCCTATCCTTCCTTCTATCCTTCCGTGAACCTGTATCCTTCCTTCCTTCCATCCTTCCGTGAACCTGTATCCTTCCTTCCATCCTTCCGTGAACCTGTATCCTTCCATCCATCCTTCCTTCTTTCCATCCCTCTGTGAACCTGTATCCTTCCTTCCATGAACCTGTATCCTTCTTTCCATCCTTCCGTGAACCTGTATCCTTCCTTCCATCCTTCCGTGAACCTGTATCCTTCCATCCATCCTTCCTTCTTTCCATCCCTCTGTGAACCTGTATCCTTCCTTCCATGAACCTGTATCCTTCTTTCCATCCTTCCGTGAACCTGTATCCTTCCTTCCATCATTCCTTCCGTGAAACTGTATCCTTGCATCCATCCTTCCATCCATCCTTCCGTGAACCTGTGTCCTTCCTTCCATCCTTCCTTCCCTCCATCCTTCCATGAACCTGTATCCTTCCTTCCGTGAACCTGTATCCTTCCTTCCTTCCATCCTTCCGTCCTTCCATGAACCTGTATCATTCCTTCCATCCTCCCGTGAACCTGTATCCTTCTTTCCATCATTCCGTGAATCTGTATCCTTCCTTCCATCCTTCCTTCCGTGAAACTATATCCTTGAATCCATCCTTCCTTCCGTAAACCTGTATCCTTCATTCCATCATTCTGTGAACCTGTATCCTTCTTTCCATTCTTCCATGAACCTGTATCCTTCCTTCCATCCTTCCGTGAACCTGTATTCTTCCTTCCTTCCATCCTTCCATGAACCTGTATCCTTCCTTCCATCCTTCCGTGAACCTGTATCCTTCTTTCCATCCTTCCGTGAACCTGTATCCTTCCTTCCATCATTCCTTCCGTGAAACTGTATCCTTGCATCCATCCTTCCATCCATCCTTCCGTGAACCTGTGTCCTTCCTTCCATCCTTCCTTCCCTCCATCCTTCCATGAACCTGTATCCTTCCTTCCATCCTTCCGTCCTTCCGTGAACCTGTATCCTTCCTTCCTTCCTTCCATGAACCTGTATCATTCCTTCCATCCTCCCGTGAACCTGTATCCTTCTTTCCATCATTCCGTGAATCTGTATCCTTCCTTCCATCCTTCCTTCCGTGAAACTATATCCTTGAATCCATCCTTCCTTCCGTAAACCTGTATCCTTCATTCCATCATTCTGTGAACCTGTATCCTTCTTTCCATTCTTCCATGAACCTGTATCCTTCCTTCCATCCTTCCGTGAACCTGTATTCTTCCTTCCTTCCATCCTTCCATGAACCTGTATCCTTCCTTCCATCCTTCCGTGAACCTGTATCCTTCTTTCCATCCTTCCGTGAACCTGTATCCTTCCTTCCGTCCTTCCGTGAACCTGTATCTTTCCTTCCGTCCTTCCGTGAACCTGTATCATCCCTTCCATCCTTCCGTGAACTTGTATCCTTCCATCCATCCTTCCTTCCTTCCATCCTTCCGTTAACCCTGTATCCTTCCTTTCATCCTTCCGTGATCCTGCATCCTATCACTTTATAATGTTTGTAGCTGTAATATGTAGCAATGCACATGGACGATTCACCTCTGCCAGTGCTGGGAAAGACAAGCTGCACTTTATTTATGTATTGTTCCCTTCACCTCCGGGCAATTTTCTGCTTTCCGTTTTTCCCTCCCCTTCTTCCATAACTTTTTTATTTTTCCGTCAATTTAGACATATGAGGCTTGTTGTTTTCTGCATGACGAGTTGTTCTTGTGAATCACGTCATGTATGTTACCATATAGTGTACAGGAAAATGGGAACAAAATTCCAAGTGCGGTGAAATTGCAAAAAAAAGGTAATTTGCAATTAAACCTTTTGTTTCTTGGGTTTTTCATTCACCATGTTCAATATATGGTAACACTGAGGTGTCGGTATGATGTCTGGGGTCAGTACTATATGGTAACACTGAGGTGTCGGTATGATGTCTGGGGTCAGTACTATATGGTAACACTGAGGTGTCGGTATGATGTCTGGGGTCAGTACTATATGGTAACACTGAGGTGTCAGTATGATGTCTGGGGTCAGTACTATATGGTAACACTGACGTGTCGGTATGATGTCTGGGGTGTCATAGGGAACATATGTGGTATACTGGGCAGACTATGGTACACTGATGTAGTCTGGGGTCATACTATATGGTAACACTGAGTGTCGTATGATGTCTGGGGTCAGTACTATATGGTAACACTGATGTGTCGGTATGATGTCTGGGGTCAGTACTATATGGTAACACTGAGGTGTCGGTATGATGTCTGGGGTCAGTACTATATGGTAACACTGAGGGGTCGGTATGATGTCTGGGGTCAGTACTATATGGTAACACTGAGGTGTCGGTATGATGTCTGGGGTCAGTACTATATGGTAACACTGAGGTGTCGGTTTTGATGTCTGGGGTCAGTACTATATGGTAACACTGAGGTGTCGTATGATGTCTGGGTCAGTACTATATGGTAACACTGAGTGTCGGTATGATGTCTGGGGTCAGTACTATATGGTAACACTGAGGTGTCGGTATGATGTCTGGGGTCAGTACTATATGGTAACACTGAGGTGTCGGTATGATGTCTGGGGTCAGTACTATATGGTAACACTGAGGTGTCGGTATGATGTCTGGGGTCAGTACTATATGGTAACACTGAGGTTGTCAGTATGATGTCTGGGGTCAGTACTATATGGTAACACTGAGGTGTCGGTATGATGTCTGGGGTCAGTACTATATGGTAACACTGAGGTGTCGTATGATGTCTGGGGTCAGTACTATATGGTAACACTGACGTGTCGGTATGATGTCTGGGGTCAGTACTATATGGTAACACTGAGGTGTCGGTATGATGTCTGGGGTCAGTACTATATGGTAACACTGAGGTGTCGGTATGATGTCTGGGTCAGTACTATATGGTAACACTGAGAGTGTCGTATGATGCCTCAGGTCAGTACTATATGGTAACACTGAGGTGTCAGTATGATGCCTCGGGTCAGTACTATATGGTAACACTGACGTGTCGGTATGATGTCTGGGGTCAGTACTATATGGTAACACTGAGGTGTCAGTATGATGTCTGGGGTCAGTACTATATGGTAACACTGACGTGTCTGTATGATGCCTCAGGTCAGTACTATATGGTAACACTGAGGTGTCAGTATGATGCCTCGGGTCAGTACTATATGGTAACACTGAGGTGTCGGTATGATGTCTGGGGTCAGTACTATATGGTAACACTGAGGTGTCGGTATGATGTCTGAGGTCAGTACTATATGGTAACACTGAGGTGTCGGTATGATGTCTGGGTTCAGTACTATATGGTAACACAGAGGTGTTGGTATGATGTCTGGGGTCAGTACTATATGGTAACACTGAGGTGTCGGTGTGATGTCTGGGGTCAGTACTATATGGTAACACTGAGTTGTCAGTATGATGTCTTTGGTCAGTACTATATGGTAACACTGAGGTGTCGGTATGATGTCTGGGGTCAGTACTATATGGTAACACTGAGGTGTCGGTGTGATGTCTGGGGTCAGTACTATATGGTAACACTGAGTTGTCAGTATGATGTCTTTGGTCAGTACTATATGGTAACACTGAGGTGTCGGTATGATGTCTGGGGTCAGTACTATATGGTAACACTGAGGTGTCGGTGTGATGTCTGGGGTCAGTACTATATGGTAACACTGAGTTGTCAGTATGATGTCTTTGGTCAGTACTATATGGTAACACTGAGGTGTCGGTATGATGTCTGGGGTCAGTACTATATGGTAACACTGAGGTGTCGGTGTGATGTCTGGGGTCAGTACTATATGGTAACACTGAGTTGTCAGTATGATGTCTTTGGTCAGTACTATATGGTATCAATGACGTGTCGGTATGAATAATTGAAGAATTAAAGAAACAAAAAAGAATTGCGCTCTTGCACCATTTCCATGATCCGCAGTGTTCATACAGTCAAACATTTATTCTGACAATCAAAATCTATATTAATTTTTATTTTAAAGAGAACCGTCACCCATTTTTGTGCATTAAAATAAAAGCTCCTTTTTTAATCAGGGACTATGCTGCTTTCTAACAAGGAGGCTATTATGCCCTGACTGCCCCGTAAACACAATAAATAACTTACACAAATCTCCCGCTCTGTATAATAATTACCTGTTTCCGGTCCGATGGGCGCGCTTGCAGCTTGGTTAGTCCTGCCTCACCCGCTGTCCATCCCGCCTCTCCTGCCATCTGACTGCCCGTCCCCTCTTCTGAGTGATGTGGATAATGCCTCCTCGGGAAGAGCCAGAAACTCATCCAACCATGAGCAAGCTGTAGGGGTCTCTGTGGCGTCGACACATGAGCGCAGAGGGATTTAAATCACGGGCCAACACCGCTTATTCTTCGGTGCCGACCAATGAGCGCTGTGGGTGCGTGATTTCAATCCCGCTTAGCAATCGACGCAGTCAACAGTGACAGTTGAGCGGCGCGGGATTCAAAGCTTTGAATCCAGTGCCGCTCATTGACTCAGCTGGCGGCCAAGGAGCTCGTGGGATTCAAATCCCTTGCCACCATACTGTGCTAACCATTGATCCACCATATACAGTGCTAACCACTGAGCCACCATATACAGTGCTAACCACTGAGCCACCATATACAGTGCTAACCACTGAGCCACCGTATACAGTGCTAACCACTGAGCACCTAACACTGAACACATATACAGTGCTAACCACTGAGCCACCATATACAGTGCTAACCATTGATCCACCATATACAGTGCTAACCACTGAGCCACCATATACAGTGCTAACCACTGAGCCACCATACAGTGCTAACCACTGAGCCACCATATACAGTGCTAACCACTGAGCCACCATATACAGTGCTAACCACTGAGCCACCATATACAGTGCTAACCACTGAGCCACCATATACAGTGCTAACCACTGAGCCACCATATACAGTGCTAACCACTGAGCCACCAATACAGTGCTAACCACTGAGCCACCTATACAGTGCTAACCACTGAGCCACCATATACAGTGCTAACCACTGAGCCACCATATACAGTGCTAACCACTGAGCCACCATATACAGTGCTAACCACTGAGCCACCATATACAGTGCTAACCACTGAGCCACCATATACAGTGCTAACCACTGAGCCACCATATACAGTGCTAACCACTGAGCCACCATATACAGTGCTAACCACTGAGCCACCATATACAATGCTAACCACTGAGCCACCGTACACAGTGCTAACCACTGAGCCACCATATACAGTGCTAACCACTGAGCCACCATATACAGTGCTAACCACTGAGCCACCATATACAGTGCTAACCACTGAGCCACCATATACAGTGCTAACCACTGAGCCACCGTATACAGTGCTAACCACTGAGCCACCATATACAGTGCTAACCACTGAGCCACCATATACAGTGCTAACCACTGAGCCACCATACAGTGCCAACCACTGAGCCACCATATACAGTGCTAACCACTGAGCCACCTAAACACTGAGACATCATATACAGTGCTAACCACTGAGCCACCATATACAGTGCTAACCACTGAGCCACCGTATACAGTGCTAACCACTGAGCCACCATACAGTGCTAACCACTGAGCCACCATACAGTGCTAACCTCTGAGCCACCATATACAGTGCCAACCACTGAGCCACCATATACAGTGCTAAACACTGAGTCACCATATACAGTGCTAACCACTGAGCCACCATATACTGTGCTAACCACTGAGCCACCATATACAGTGCTAACCACTGAGCCACCGTATACAGTGCTAACCACTGAGCCACCATACACAGTGCTAACCACTGAGCCACCATATACAGTGCTAACCACTGAGCCACCATATACAGTGCTAACCACTGAGCCACCATACAGTGCTAACCACTGAGCCACCATACAGTGCTAACCTCTGAGCCACCATATACAGTGCCAACCACTGAGCCACCATATACAGTGCTAACCACTGAGCCACCATATACTGTGCTAACCACTGAGCCACCATATATAGTGCTAACCACTGAGCCACCATATACAGTGCTAACCACTGAGCCACCATACACAGTGCTAACCACTGAGCCACCATATACAGTGCTAACCACTGAGCCACCATATACAGTGCTAACCACTGAGCCACCAAATACAGTGCTAACCACTGAGCCACCATATACAGTGCTAACCACTGAGCCACCATATACAGTGCTAACCACTGAGCCACCATATACAGTGCTAACCACTGAGCCACCGTATACAGTGCTAACCACTGAGCCACCATATACTGTGCTAACCACTGAGCCACCATATATAGTGCTAACCACTGAGCCACCATATACAGTGCTAACCACTGAGCCACCATATACAGTGCTAACCACTGAGCCACCATATACAGTGCTAACCACTGAGCCACCATATACAGTGCTAACCACTGAGCCACCAAATACACCATATAAATCTCGGAACAACAGGATACAGGTTCACAGAAGCATGGAAGGAAGGATACAGGTTCACGGAAGGATGGAAGGAAGGATGGATGCAAGGATACAGTTTCACGGAAGGAAGGATGGAAGGAAGGATACAGGTTCACAGAAGGATGGAAAGAAGGATACAGGTTCACGGAAGGATGGAAGGAATGATACAGGTTCACGGAAGGACGGAATAATGGAAGGAAGGATACAGGATCACGGAGGGACGGAAGGATGAAAGGAAGGATACAGGTTCACGGAAGGATGGATGGAAGGATGGATGCAAGGATACAGTTTCACGGAAGGAAGGATGGAAGGAAGGATACAGGTTCACGGAAGGATGGAAAGAAGGATACAGGTTCACGGAAGGATGGAAGGAAGGATACAGGTTCACGGAGGGATGGAAAGAAGGAAGGATGGATGGAAGGATACAGGTTCACGGAAGGATGGAAGGAAGGATACAGGTTCACGGAAGGATGGAAGGAAGGAAGGAAGGATGGAAGGAAGGATACAGGTTCACGGAAGGAAGGAAGGAAGGATACGAAGAAAGGAAAGAAGGAAGGATAGAAGGAAGGAAGGATGGATACAGGTTCACGGAAGGATGGAAGGATACAGGTTCACGGAAGGATGGAAGGAGGGATACAGGTTCACGGAAGGAGGGAAGGAAGGAAGGATACAGGTTCACGGAAGGATGGAAGGAAGGATACAGGTTCATGGAAGAATGGAAAGAAGGATACATGTTCACGGAAGGATGGATGCAAGGATACAGTTTCACGGAAGGAAGGATGGAAGGAAGGATACAGGTTCACGGAAGGATGGAAAGAAGGATACAGGTTCACGGAAGGATGGAAGGAATGATACAGGTTCACTGAAGGACGGAATAATGGAAGGAAGGATACAGGTTCACGGAAGGATGGATGGAAGGATGGATGCAAAGATACAGTTTCACGGAAGGAATGATGGAAGGAAGGATACAGGTTCACGGAAGGATGGAAAGAAGGATACAGGTTCACGGAAGGATGGAAGGAAGAATACAGGTTCACGGAGGGATGGAAAGAAGGAAGGATGGATGGAAGGATACAGGTTCACGGAAGGATGGAAGGAAGGATACAGGTTCACGAAGGATGGAAGGATGGAAGGAAGGATGGAAGGAAGGATACAGGTTCACGGAAGGAAGGATGAAGAAGGAAGGAAGGATATGAAGAAAGGAAAGAAGGAAGGATAGAAGGAAGGAAGGAAGGAAGGATGGATACAGGTTCACGGAAGGATGGAAGGAAGGATACAGGTTCATGGAAGAATGGAAAGAAGGATACATGTTCACGGAAGGATGGAAGGAAGGATACAGGTTCATGGAAGGATGGAAGGAAGGATGGATGCAAGGATACAGTTTCACGGAAGGAGGGATACAGGTTCACGGAAGGATGGAAAGAAGGATACAGGTTCATGGAAGGATGGAAGGAATGATACAGGTTCACGGAAGGATGGAAGGAAGGAAGGATGGAAAGAAGGATACAGGTTCACGGAAGGAAGGAAGGATAGAAGGAAGGATAGGAAGGAAGGAAGGATAGGAAGGAAGGAAAGAAGGAAGGATAGAAGGAAGGAAGGATAGGAAGGAAGGATAGAAGGAAGGAAGGATAGAAGGAAGGATAGCAGGAAGGAAGGATAGAAGGAAGGAAGGGCTCCTCAACAACCCCAGACAAGCCCTATATTTTTAGTATCAGAATCCTTAGTATCATATACAGTATACTCCATACAAACACCCCCAACACTTCATTCTTCTGCAGGCACTGATTGGACAGGCTGCTGTTACACTGCACCAAGTCTGCCCCTGTGTGAAGACATGAACTGTCTTTCACTCAGCAGTACTTTGTTACAGTGTGCCAGTGTGATTGCCAACCCCTGTGAAGATTAGACGCTTCCAGGCAGCCATCAGTGGCTGGCACAGTCCTCGCTCCACACTGATAACAGCAGCCGAGCCCTGTCTGCTCTGCACACTCTCCTTACGTGTGGCTGGGAGGAGGTCTGCTCTCTGCTCTCTGCACTGGGATCGATGCTGTAGGGGGAGGATTTGGTAATGTGTGGAGGGCTCATCATGTGGATGGGGAGGGCCTGTTGCTGTAGTGGGCGGGGTTGTGTCTCTGGAGGGCAGACTTGGAGTAGAGTAGGCTGACACTTCCAGATAACATTATCATGGCAGCACACACCCCCTGGTCGGTCTCTTCAGAAGCAGATTACTGTTATCTCAGGAACAGTGAAGAATACTGACAGGAAGTACATGAGTGATTGTCAGCATTAGGCAGGCTGGATATACACTGAGGATATGTCACGAACCCGGACAACCCCTTTAAGGTAAAACTCGCCTTATGATCAAGTTACTTGTACATTTTTATGTACACATAATAAAACAAAATAAAATAAATAATACTGTGCCCGTCTGACACTTATGCCATAAACATTCCTCACTGACATTGGAAGAGCTTCTCCTTCATCACAACTTCAAAAAACCCACAATCATTGGCCATATATCGTGTAACCCTTCCAGTCTTTTGTAATACTCTACTACAATTTTAATCTTCTAGTAAATTATGTCTGGCATTGTTGAGGGGGAAGTGATGGCATAATTAATAATTAATATGACACATAAATATATATCTCTCTTTGTGGGCATGTATGTGTATATATCTATATTTATGCGCACATTGGTGTAATAGGCCATAATAAATGTCCCTTCATATTTTAGTTATAACATTGACCAATTCAGTTGTATCTGATGGAAATCTGTTCTACTGACATGGTTAATTACCATATCAGAAGATGTCTATTCTTGCATTTCAGTGTGGGAAGCTATCAGATAAGACTCTTAATTTAAATATCAAAGATCTACAGGCTGCTGGCACAAAGGGTTATTCTCACCCCTTTCTTCTAACAAACTACAGCAGCCAAGATGTCTAAGGTGATTGGTGTGGACATAAAAGGTATCTCTAAGAAGTATTATTTCCATTGTTTGCCAATCTATAGTGTAAGCTTTAGGCCATTCCAATAGAGTGCACGGTGAGCTCACCGTGCACCCTTAAAACCCCCTGTCAGAAGTGCACGGATGAAGAGGTGTGTCCGTCACTTGCACAGCTGAGGGACAGGTTAAAGTGCACTCTTGAGAGACAAAAGCTCTCTTTCTACTTGGATCCACCATGGAATAGGACCTTCAACATCTGGCCTAAGTATCACCATCTATATCTTTCCTTTAACTCTTCCTGCTCTCTCTCTCTCTCTCTCTCTGTCTATATTCAGGGATAGTTAGGGGCAGGTGAATGAATGTAAATATATTAATATATTGTGCATGTATATTTAGGTAACGTGGGTATTAGTAACTGTGGGTGTTTACATATTGTAACAGTAATTGATTGTGTATTAGTTATCCTGCTATCTAGAAATATAAATATTATTGTTGTAGACTTTTTGGGTATGTTTAATAAATATTCATTTATTAGAACAGACTTGTTTTCATTAAGTCGTCGATATATACATATATATAGTTAATCAGCATAGGAACAGAAAGTGGTAAGGAAGGGAAGATTCTGGATATCGGCGATTGTAGTCATAACTGACAATAATAACTGATAAACAGAAACAGCCCTACAACAAGCATAGTGAGATGTTAATGCAGAGGTCTCAAACCTTTCTGAGCTTGAAAGCAACACCTTGGTCTGAAAGTTGGTCACGAGCCACGATGAGCTCTTAGAGAGGGTCGAGCTCTTAGAGAGGGTCATGAGCCACATTGAGCTCTTAGAGAGGGTCACGAGCCACATTGAGCTCTTAGAGAGGGTCACGAGACACATTGTGCTCTTACAGAGGGTCACGAGACACATTAAGCTCTTAGAGAGGGTCAAGACCCACAATAAGCTCTTAGACAGGGCTGCGAGCCACATCCACTTCTCACGTCCTTCATTGTAGTGACACCAAAAGCCCCCATAATCCGTATAATGAACTCCAAACCTTTTTCACAGAAATCACACTGAGGCAGTGTGCCAAAATCCAGGGATTCCTACCTTACCCCTCTAATTCAGATCTTCTCTTCTATGTGGGGCTACTCACAAAGTTTGCCATCAGTAGACCTGCTTTTCTTAGCTGTGTGGTACAGCTGGTGCTTATGCACCAAGCTGGCTGACAATTGTGAGCCACTCATCAGGGCTTCTGAGCCTCAGGTTGGGGACTCCTGTTTTAAATTATGCTGGCAAAACAGATGCAACTGTGCGGTATATTAGTTTGGAAGACAGGATAAGGATGTCACCCCACACAATCTACAGTGGGGAAAATAAATATTTGATACACTTTCAATTTTGCAAGGTTTTCCTCCCTACAAAGAATAGAGAGGTCTGTAATTTTTTATTGTAAGTTCCCTTCAACTGTAAGAGACAAAATCTGGGCTACAGGTCAACAGGCAAGCAGCTTTATCACAAGAGAACAACTATTTGGGCAATTATTAGAAAATGGAAGAAACACAAGATGGCTGTCAATCTTCCTCAGTCTGGGACCCATGCAAGATCTCACCTTGTGGGTAAGGATGATTCTGAGAATAGTCAGGAATCAGCTCAGAACTACATGGGAGGACCTGGTCAATTACCAGAAGATAGCTGGGAACACTGTTAAAAATCACCATTAGTAACACACTACACTCTCATGGATTAAAATCGTGGAGGGCAAGCAAGGTTCCACTGCTCAAAACGGCAAATGTCCAGGACCTTTTAAAGTTCACTAACGACCATCTGGATGATCTACAGTAGGCATGGAGAAGGTAATGTGGTCAGATAAAAATAAAATAGAACTTTTGGTATTAACTAGGGATGAGCGAGTATACTCGTTACTATTCGGTATTCGCCAAATAGTAGCGGTATTCGGGCTACTCGCTACTCTCCGAGTACTTATGTGTGCTCGGGAGTAGCGAGTAGTCCTAATACTTTCGCAGTGTATCTATGGATACACTGCGAAAGTAGCCTAAAAGTGTGTAAAAGTTGTTAAAAAACAATAAACTTACATACTCACCTGCTCCGGGACCGGAAAACCTCACCTCCGCTTGCTGGACAAGGACCTTTCACTACCAGCCAATCAGATGGCCGGTAGCGATCTGGCCAATCAGATGGTGCCACGTCACACCACGTGATAGATGTACTATCAGGACCCTGCAAACTGGCCAATCAGGTGGCCGCTAGCGATGACGTAGTTGTGACGTGGCGCCGTCTGATTGGCTAAATCGCTACCGGCCATCTGATTGGCTGGTAGTGAAAGGTCCTTGTCCAGCGAGTGGAGGTGAGGTTTTCCGGTCCTGGTGCAGGGGTCGGACAGGTGAGTATGAAAGTTTATTGTATTTTAACAACTTTTACACACTTTTAGGCTACTTTCGCAGTGTATCTATAGATACACTGCGAAAGTATTCATATTTTCTATACTCGCAATGAGTAGCGAGTACCGCTATCTACTCGTTGCGAGTATAGCGGGTACGAATAATTAGGTACTCGCTCATCCCTAGTATTAACTCCACTTGAAATATATGGAGGAAGAAGAAGGATGAGTACAACCCCAAGGACACTGTCCCAACTGTGAAGCATGGGAGTAGAAACATCATACTTTGGGGATGCTTTTTTGTAAAGGGGACCAGATGACTGCGCTATACTGAAGGAAGGATGGATGGGGTCATGTATCACGAGATTTTGGTCTACAATCTCCTTCTCTCAGTAAGAGCAGTGATGATGCAACACACCACCAGGGAAACTAAGGAGTGACTCTGTAAGAAGCATTTCAAGGTCCTGGAGTGGCCTAACGAGTTTCGAGACTTGAACCCAATAGAAAATCTTTGTAGGGAGCTGAATCTCAATGTTGTCCAGTGACAACCCTTAGGGTACCTTTACACACGGCAACTTTTCTAGGGATTTCACTGGCAACTTACTGGTTGCAGTGAAATCATGGACACATTGTTCCATTTGTACACAGCAACAAATTGGAACAATGTTTCCATGATTTCACTGCAACCAGTAAGTTGCCAGTGAAATTCCTAGAAAAGTTGCCGCGTGTAAAGGTACCTTTAGGGTACCTTTAGACGTCGCAACATTGCATGCAATTTCACTTGCAACTCACTGGTTGCAGTGAAATTATGGACACATTGTTCCATTTTGTTGCTGTGTACAAATGGAACAATGTGTCCATGATTTCACTGCAACCAATAAGTTGCAAGTGAAATTGCATGCAATGTTGCGACGTGTAAAAAGTACCCTAAAAGCTGAAAGATCTGGAGAAGATCTGTATGGAGAAGTGGGCCAAAATCCCTGCTGCCATGTGTGCTACCTTGGTCAACAACTATAAGAAACATCTGACCTCTGTAATTGCAAACAAAGGTTTCTGTATAAGTTTTGTTTTTCTATTATATCAAATACTTATTTCATGCAATAAAATGCCAAATAATTATTTAAAAATCACACAATGTGAGTTTCTGGATTATTTTAGATTCTGTCACTCACAGTTGAAGCTACCTATGATAAAAATTACGTACTTCTCCATTCTATGTAGGTCTGAAAACTTGCAAAAATGAAAAATATGCAATCCTTTTTTCCCCCTCTCTACTCTACTCTACAGTGGTGTAACTTGGCTTGATGGTGCCCGGGGCACAGATCTATTTTGGCTTTCCACGGTCAGTCACCCCTGCTGCCCCCCTCCTCCTCCCCCGGCTCCTCGGTCACTCACCCCTGCTGTCTCCCATCCCGTCCGGGCCGTCTCTCCTCCGTCCTCCGATCACACACTGGCGCCACCGCCAGTGACGCAGTTTCCGAGGTCTCCTGCGGTCACCCCGCACCGGACCCGCTGCCACCAAGTCTCCCAGTGGCCTCCGCGGCCCCAGACTGTCGCGAAAGCGGAAGTGCCGCCGGCTCCCCCCGCTAAGTGGCGCCCGGTGCAAAAGGTCCGGCTGCACCCCCCTAGATATGCCCCTGCTACTCTATTATTGTATGTCCACTATTTTCAATGAGTTATATATGATATATTAATATATACAGTGCCTACAAGTAGTATTCAACCCCCTGCAGATTTAGGTGGTTTGATAAGATGCAAATAAGTTAGAGCCTTCAAACTGCAAATGAGAGTAGGATTTATTAACAGAAGCATAAATATAACAAACCAAAAAGTTATGTTGCTCAGTTGAATTTTAATAAATTTTAAACATAAAAGTGTGGGTCAATTATTATTCAACCCCTCAAACCACCAGCATTCTGTTTGGTCCCCCTAAAGTATTAAGAAGTAGTTTAGGCACAAAGAACAATGAGCTTCACATGTGTGGATTAATTATCTCTTTTGCCAGCCTTTTCTGACTATTTAAGACCCTCCCCAAACTTGTGAACAGCACTCATACATGGTCAACACGGGAAAGACAAAGGAGCATTCCAAGGCCATCAGAGACAAGATCGTGGAGGGTCACAAGGCTGGCAAGGGGTACAAAACCCTTTCCAAGGAGTTGGGCCTACCTGTCTCCACTGTTGGGAGCATCATCCGGAAGTGGAAGGCTTATGGAACTACTGTTAGCCTTCCACGGCCTGGACAGCCTTTGAAAGTTTTCTCCCGTGCCGAGGCCAGGCTTGTCCGAAGAGTCAAGGCTAACCCAAGGACAACAAGGAAGGAGCTCCGGGAAGATCTCATGGCAGTGGGGACATTGCTTTCAGTCAATACCATAAGTAACGTACTCCACCGCAATGGTCTCCGTTCCAGACGAGCCCGTAAGGTACTTTTACTTTCAAAGCGTCATGTCAAGGCTCGTCTACAGTTTGCTCATGATCACTTGGAGGACTCTGAGACAGACTGGTTCAAGGTTCTATGGTCTGATGAGATCAAGATCGAGATCTTTGGTGCCAAACACACATGTGACATTTGGAGACTGGATGGCACTGCATACGACCCCAAGAATACCATCCCTACAGTCAAGCATGGTGGTGGCAGCATCATGCTGTGGGGCTGTTTCTCAGCCAAGGGGCCTGGCCATCCAGTCCGCATCCATGGGAAGATGGATAGCACGGCCTACCTGGAGATTTTGGCCAAGAACCTCCGCTCCTCCATCAAGGATCTTAAGATGGGTCGTAATTTCATCTTCCAACAAGACAACGACCCACAGCACACAGCCAAGAAAACCAAGGCCTGGTTCAAGAGGGAAAAAATCAAGGTGATGGAGTGGCCTAGTCAGTCTCCTGACCTTAACCCAATTGAAAACTTGTGGAAAGAGCTCAAGATTAAAGTCCACATGAGACACCCAAAGAACCTAGATAACTTGGAGAAGATCTGCATGGAGGAGTGGGCCAAGATAACTCCAGAGACCTGTGGCGGCCTGATCAGGTCTTATAAAAGACGATTTTTAGCTGTAATTGCAAACAAGGGTTATTCCACAAAATATTAAACCTAGGGGTTGAATAATAATTGACCCACACTTTTATGTTTAAAATGTATTAAAATTCAACTGAGCAACATAACTTTTTGGTTTGTAAGATTTATGCTTCTGTTAATAAATCCTACTCTCCTTTGCAGTTTGAAGGCTCTAAAGTATTTGCATCTTATCAAACCACCTAAATCTGCAGGGGGTTGAATACTACTTGTAGGCACTGTATATATATAAAAATGAGGAAACAAAAGGCACAACAGTGTCTTATCCTAATATTTTGGAATAATAGTGATTGTCACTGCTCACCTGATCCAGTTGTGAGACTCGCAACCAGTTTTTGCACTTAGTACAGCTGCTGCTGGATCCACACTCCACGTGCACAGTGGTAGAGATATATAAATCCAATGGCTGGTGCTTTTGTGATCCACGCTAGCTGTATATGGACAAAGACCACAATGGATCAACGGATAATGGTGCTTTATTTCAACATGTTTCAGAGCAAACCTCGCTCCTTCATCAGGATTATTAATATTACTATTTATTTACTAGATGGTGGCCCGCTTCTAACGCATCGGGTATTCTAGAATATGTATATAGTTTATTTATGAAGATTTAAGAATAATGCAAAGTGAAGCTGGGTTTAAATCCTGCGCCAATATCGCTGATTGGTTGTGCCTGGCCAGTTGCCAGCAATCAGCAAAGCGTGGTTGAAATCGCACGCCAATTTGCGGGCGGACTGTCCCTGTTGCTGATGGGTCGTGGGCGGCTGGCCTGACCAATCAGCAATGCAGGATTTGCATTACAAACAAACAGACAGAAGTAGGCAATTATATAGTAGATACCTACAGCAGTACTGATGTGCAGCAGTTCCAGTGTGCAGCGGTGCCTGAGTTCAGGAGGGGGCCGGGGGACAGTGGCCAGGTGCAGGCAGGAAGAGACCGGGGAACAGCGGGCAGGAGGGTTCAGGTAAGAGCGGCCGGGTGCGGGCAGGAAGGGAATGGGGAAGAGCGGCCGGGCGCGGGCAGGAGGGGGCCAGGGGGACAGAGACCGGGTGCGGGCAGGAGGGGGCCGGGGAACAGCGGCCTGGTGCGGGCAGGAGAGGGAGGGGGGCCCTGCCCTTGCGGGCTTACATTCTACAGGATAATGAGGAGGAGACAGAAGGTCAGGGGTGCAGCAGCTCTGGTGGTGGTGAGGCAGCAGCTCTGGTGGCGGTGAGGCGGCAGCTCGGTCATTGCAGGCTGTAAGCTTTCCTGAAGAGATGGGTTTTCAGGTTCCGTCTGAAGGATCTGAGCGTGGTGGATAATCAGACGTGTTTGGGGCGTATAATTCCAGAGGATGCTGGATATTCGGGAGAGATCTTGGAGGCGATTGTGTGAGGAACGAATAAGTGTGGAGTAAAGGAGGAGGTCTTGGGAAGATCGAAGATTACGTGAGAGAAGATAGTGGGAGATTAGTTCAGAGATATGGGGAGGGGACAGGTTATGGACGGCTTTGTAGGTCAGTATTAGTAGTTTGAACTAGATTTTTGGGGAATTGTAAGCCAGTGAAGAGATTTGCAGATGGGAGAGACAGGGGAGTAGCGAGGAGAGAGGTGGATTAGTTGGTCAGCAGAGTTGAGGACAGACTGGAGAGGTGCACGAATATTAGCAGGGAGGCCGCAGAGGAGGAAATTGACAGGAGATGATGAGGGCATGTATAAGAATTTTAGGAGATTGAGGATAGATTGAGGATGTGACAATTTATCGTTGCTTTCTTAAGGAAGCATCGAGATTTGCTCTGAAACGCGTAGAAATAAAGCACCATTATCCTTTGTGGTCATTGTCTATATACAGTTAGCACGGAACACAAAAGCATCATCCATTGAATTTATGTAAATCTATATGTCATATATACATGTACAAATGGAATATGCGCCCCCTTCTTATGTATGTACACCCCTTCCCTTGATCCCTGGCATTTTTTAATAAAGCAATAACCTTTGATATTATATGGATGTTTGTCCGCTCTTTTTCCTTTTTGTTGGTGTATTTCATATATATATATTTGTTTTTCATATTGATCCATAACTGCATTAATTATTATGGTATTATGGCTAAATCTTTGACATTGTTAGTTATGCAGTTTTTTACATTGATATCTGCCAATTATATACTGACAGTTTTACAACATATATAAAAAAATGGATTCAATTTTGTCATCAAAAGAAGCATAAGGCTGTGTGCTCGCGATCAGTAGAAGCAGGGTTTTGGATGCAGTGTCTTGCTGATGAGTCCAAACCGCTGCGTTGTACAGTAGAAGCATAGTGGATGGGATTTGTAGAAATCCTGTGTTCTTAAAGCTTCACCCGACCACAGCGTGTTTTCAGCTGCGGTGCAGGTTTTCAGACTTCTGCACCTCTGCAGCATGTTAATGTCATGCTGCAGAGCCAGAAGCGGCAACCATTGGGGGAAGCCGGAGTGCACCCACCGCAGATGGTGAGTACAGGGCGGCAGCGGCTGTCGCTCATTTCCTGTTGATTGCTCTTGTGTCTGAAAGTGGGGACACAGAAGTCGGCAATGGTTGGATGTGGGGCTCATGTGACATATAAGGCAGGCACCGGATCCCGCCCTGTGTGGTCTTGTGATTTTTGCAGACTGCAGGGCTGCGAATCTGATGTCTGTACAAACAGCATGACTGTGCCTCTTCCCTCCTCACCAGATTCCCAGCCCCGCAGTCTACATACAGCATAAGACCACACAAGGAGGTATCTGGTGCCTGCGTTATTCGCAGGCGCAATGGTCGGAAACATGTGACTTCAGGTCTTGAGAAGAGCTCACAGACCATGCCCGAGAACTGAGGGATCTGCGCAGGCGCCAACAACGTCACTATGAACAAAGAAGAGGTGGTTCCTGGAGGAAAGAGGAGGAGGAGAATGACTAGTGAGGTGTTCAGGTCCAGGGAAGGAAGTGTACCTCCCAGACCTGAAGTAATTTGTTATAAAGTCCTTATTCAGATGTCCCGGGTAGGGGAGAGGTTGGCCCTCCCACTCCTGTCACTGTTCAGTAATTTGCGGCGCAGATTCCTGCACATAGTCTCCCCCTCCCCACCCCCGGTTACCTCCGTCCTCCCCCTCCTGTCAGCCATTCATGAATTTGTGGCCTGGAACCCTGTGGCCAGATCCCTCCACTGCATCCCTCCTGCTCCTTCCTTCTGTAAATGTGCTGCCCGTTCAGGGTCTGTGCACCCAGATCCCTCCACTGCACACAGTAAAGAAATCCCCTACGGCCAAACTAATGCTGAGTGTGGCCGCAGGTGATTATAATCACACAGGAAAAAGGTGAGGAGCCATTATAGTATTCAGGAGGGAAGCAGGGGAAAGATGGATAGAGCAGGGGAAAGAGGGAAAGATAGATAGAGCAGGGGAAAGATGGATAGAGCAGGGGAAAGATGGATAGAGCAGGGGAAAGATGGATAGAGCAGAGGAAAGATGGATAGAGCAGGGGAAAGATGGATAGAGCAGAGGAAAGATGGATAGAGCAGGGGAAAGATGGATAGAGCAGAGGAAAGATGGATAGAGCAGGGGAAAGATGGACAGAGCAGGGAGAGATGGATAGAGCAGGGGAAAGATGGATTGAGCAGGGGAAAGATGGACAGAGCAGGGGAGAGATGGATTCTGAGGGAAAGTAATAAAATAACAGGGGATAGGATTACAGTAACTGGATGGTGAGGGCAATATGAACACTGAGGTAAATGTAATCAGACTTCATATCAATGTTTATTTGCTACATCTGCTGCATAACGGCTCACTTGCGGCAAGACTGCATCAAGCCTAAATCATTCCCTATGGGACTTGCGGTCACGTGCGGCAAGTGTCGGATCTACCGGATCTGGCAAAACCGCCCTTGCCGCATATGATTGCAAGTCCCATAAGGAATGATTTAGGCTTGCTGCAGTCTTGCCGCAAGTGAGCCGTTATGCAGCAGATGCGGCAAAGATGACGTTCTGCCGCAAACAGGCAGAAACGCTGATGTGAACGGGGCCTTAGATTGCTTTCACATCAGCGCTTTCCGCCATTTCACTGCAGATCTGGCATCTTTGCCGCATCTGCTGCACAACGGCTCAATTGCGGCAAGACTGCAGCAAACCTAAATCATTCCCTATGGGACTTGCAATCATATGCGGCAAGTGTGGTGTTGCCGGATCCGGGAAATCCGGCCCTCCCTGAAGCATTTCCCACCCTAGGCTTATACTTGAGTCAATAAGTTTTCCCAATTTTTGGGGGCAAAATTAGGGGCCCTCGGCTTATACTCGGGTCGGCTTATATTCGAGTATATACGGTAGGTTAAATAGAGGTAATGATAATAAAGGAATTGCATGTTCAAGGTCCTTAAGATTTCTTAATAATATTTGTAATAAACATATTGTCCGATTTAATATTCAGCCCTTTTGGGAATCTTGAGTCCAGAGTGAAATCCATTGAGTTTCTTTATAATGAAAAATCCAGGATTTATCACCATCTCATCTTAGTAATAATGAAAGCTTTTCAATAGGATCTACAGTCATATCACTGACATTGCCCTCATGCACATATAAGAAATAATGAGATGCTCCGGACAAGTTGCGGTCATTCGATTTTACACATATTCGTCTTTTCAGGGGGGGGGGTGGTACAGCCCACATTGTGCAAGTTACATTTTCACATGACACAATATATATATATATATCTCCTACACAATATCCAAAAGGAAAAAGAAGCCGCACTCACCAAGGATGGGTCATTCTTTCTTTCTTTATTCGCTTGTCAAATATTCATTTGAAAGCACAGCAGGGAGGGGGTGCAGGGGAGGCAGGACGATGGTTCACCGTTTCGTGGTCGTGTGCCGCTTCTACGGGTCCTCTACGGCGTCTGTCGTCATGTCCGGGGTTAATACACGCTCAGACATGACGTCACTACCGCCAGTAGTTAAACATGTGCATAAAACATAAAAAACAGTATTATTCATACTTATACAAGAATGCAACACGGCATGGAGCTGATTTTTCACAAATTACTAACATTATTCTACAAATGGCAATACATTTTGCCTTAGCTGGAAACAACTGATACCTTAGCGTGGCGTGACCTAGGTGATTACCGTATATACTCAAAAGGAGTGTAACACCTCCTCTGGTTCAAGCGTAATCCTCCTAGTATCCATGCTTTTCTACATCAACAAGGTACTATATTGACAATTCTCATTACACTGGCATTATATTATATAATTCTCAGCCTCTAATGGACTGTGAATGTATTAGATTAACCTGACCACGGTCTTAATCTTGACCAGAAATATCTAACTTGATGGTATCTATAAAAATGTGAACATACAGGGGATCTGTACCTCACAAAAATACCGCCAAGTCGTTCTTCTCATTGAGCCCTAACGGTCCACATGCTTTTGTTTCGATTATCCACCTACTTTCTTTTCTCAAGAGGATCTTATGAGTATCTCCCCCTCTATTAGATGGTCGAATGTGCTCAAGGCCCACAAAAGACATTACGTCAGCATTACCTGCATGTGCCTCATTTATATGCTGTATGAGTCTAGGACTTCCTATACCAGTTCTTATTGATTTATAATGTTCACTAAATCTTTTATAAAGTTCCCTTATTGTCTTCCCGATATAGAACCGTCGGCACGGGCAAAAGATTGCATAGACCACTCAAGAAGTCTTACAACTTATAAATGAGGTGACTCTATGCAATCTATCACTAATTTTTATTGGATTCTCAATTTCATGATATTGGCAAAACCTACAGTTTTTACACTTATAGTTTCCTTTTGGTCTTCTTTTTTCTAGCCATGTTTTCTCTTTATATGAACTGATTCTATTTCTCACCATTAGGTCTTTTTAGGTTATTGCACCTTCTATATGCAATCATCGGTGGGCCTAAACCCACCGAGGAGAGATCTCTGTCCCTTTCTAGCACATGCCAGAATTTCTTTATCGCTCCTGATATTTTATGGTACATCGGGCCATACTTAAAAGAGAACACAAACCGCTTCTTTTTTAGATTCCCCAACTTAATTTTTTCTTTTGACTTTTCATTCATGGCCCTATCTCTGGTTTCTTTTAACAGACTATCGGGATACCCTCTTTCCTTAAAGTTCTTTTCTAGATTTGTCATTTGTTCTTCACAAATATCTGTTTTATTATTCATTCTCTTAACTCTAAGGAATTGGCTATAAGGGAGAGCTCTTTTAGTGGAATAAGGATGGACACTTTCGTAGTGTAGTAACGTATTCGATGATGTGGGTTTTTTGTACAGTGACCTTACGATTGTGCCTTCTTCAAGATTCAATTTCACATCTAAAAATTCCAAACTTTTGTCACCAAACATGGAAGTGAACACCATGTTGTATTGGTTATTCTCATTTATATAGGTAACGAACGACGAAAACTCCATCTCCTCTCCCTCCCAAACGATGAAGATATCGTCTACGTACCTAATAAATAGTTTTATGAACTTTAAATAAGGATTGGAATTATTATAGATGACGTGATCTTAAAAATGCGCTAAGAACAAGTTTGCTAGGGTACAAGAGATCGGAGTTCCCATAGCTGTGCCGGAGATCAACAGCATTTGGTCAACAGCATTTTTGGTGCCAAAGATATTTCATTGAATTTAGGGTAACTTTGGGGTGCTGATTCTGAATATGTCATCAGTTTTGCCAGATTGGCTCAAGTTTTTGAGATTTTTCGTAAAATGTGTAAAAAAAAAGACGTTTTTTTACTACACGCGCATTAACTTTATTGATATTGTCATGAATACAATAAATTTAATAAAGTAAATGTTGATTTTAGTTTATTTTAACTAGTTTTAGAAAGTAATCTTCAAAAATGAACAAGACATGAAAGATAGACATTTAATCGCTGGAAAAGCGCTTTTTATATGATTTCCTTCTATGTGAGCTATTGGGGCAGTCACGCTGTAGATTCCAGCAGTAATCAGCCATCATATGTCTGTCCCATCTGCCTTGGTACCTTTCCTCCATCACCATAATATCCTGATGAAATCTCTCCCCTTGTTCTTCGCTAAAATCTCCAAGGTTTTCTGGAAATCTGTCCAAGTGACTGTGAAGATAATGCAATTTAATGCTCATGTGTACACCCAGATTTCTAAATCTCAATAGCATGTTTTGTACCAGTTCTTCATAATTGTCTGCCTTTTGATTTCCCAAGAAGTTCTTCACTACCAACACAAAACTACACCATGCAGCAGCTTCAATGTCATTCATTTCCTTAGGAAAATTTGAATCTTTAATGAGTTTCCGAATTTGAGGACCATCAAAGATTCCTGCCTTCAGTTTTTCGCTACTAAGACCAGGGAAAGATCTGCAGATGTACATGAAGCAATTACCATCTTTGTCTAATGCCTTGACGAACTGCTTCATTAATCCTAACTTTATGTGAAGTGGTGGTAGAATGATTTTTTCCCTGTCCACCAAAGGTTCGTTCACTATGTTGATGCTCCTACTGTCAAGGTGTCCCTTGGAGGCCAATTCAGTTTCTCCCAGTGCTGATGTTTTGCTCTACTATCCCACATGCAGATGAAGCAAGGATACTTTGTGTATCCACTTTGCTGTCCAAGTAAAACGTTGACCATTTTTAAATCAACACATATCAGCCACGAATGTTCATGGTAGAACAGTTTCTCCAAGACCATTTTGACATTTTGGTATTGTTCTGCAAGTTTAGTTGAGTGAGCTACTGGAAGAGATGCACACTGATTGCCATTGTTCAACAAAACACATTTCAAACTCCTTTTAGAACTATCTATGAAAAGCCTCCAGTCTACAGGACGATATACTTGTAAACCCATTTGCAGCATCAGGCCAGGAATATCCTTACAATATACAAGTAGGCCATCTTCACAGAAAAATGGAAGAAGTGCTTCTTCTCTGGTCCTGTAAGATGTAATTTTAGTTCCAGGCGTCAGACAATTTTTTTCACTTAGCCTTGAAGCTAAAATTTCGGATGCACTTTTTGAGAGGTTGAGGTCTCTTATTAGATCGTTGAGCTCTCCTTGGGTAAATTGCGTAGGTGTTCTGAAACTTCCTTCATATTCTAGTTCACTTCCAGAACTAATGCTTAGCTCCATACCCTGCATTTCATCATCATCATCAGGTGGGGGAAGGTCAGGTAACATGGTAAACACAGGTACAGGCACATCTTCACAATGAGGGACAGGCCTTCTTGCAGATTCCATGTTAGGATACTCCCATTTTCGTTTCTTATGCTTATTGAATCCTTGTACTTGCACTGCACAGAAATAACAGTCATCATGATGATTTTTTTGCTCTCTCCACACCATTGGAACACCAAATTTGAAGCTTGTTCTTTGTCCTTTGCTCCATTTTCGTAATAATTTGATACATGCTTTGCACACTATGTGTGGTGCCCAAAACTTGTCTTGGTCCCCAAGCATAACCCCAAAATAGGTAAAATACACTTTTTTAACGAAGTCTGTTATGTTTCTTCTATGTTTTGTCAGTGTATATTCACCACAAATGTAACAGAATGAGTCTGGATCGTTAAGACAACTTCTTCTTGATGAGTTCATGCTTTTCACTGGAAAACAGACAACAACATAAAGTTAGTGCAAAAATCAAGCTATGAACAATCTTTTAGAACACTAATTAACACAAAACTATATTGAGAACTGCTCAGTTCAAGTACTAATCCAAAGAAATTAATGAGATGATGCGTCGCATTTACCAACAAGTGCTATAAATAAGATACCAAAAATCTCAAAAACTTGAGCCAATCTGGCAAAACTGATAGCATATTCAGAATCAGCACCCCAAAAATACCCCAAATTCATTAAAATATTTTGGACACCAGAAAAAAAAATTTTTTTTGTTGACCTGTGTTATCATTAAATGTGAACGTATTGGGATAAGGGCTCAGTCACAGAACCAATTCCGGATACGATTGGACGTCCGGGCAGGTTTTGGGCTGACTTATGTATTTTAGGCAGATAATACCAATAGGGCTTCATTGGATATTCAAAAATTAATTTTTCTGCTTGCTTCTTGCTGATAGTGTTACTACTCACATACTTCCTCAGTAAATTCCTCAACTCATTATTAAATTTATGAGTTGGATCACTTAATAGTTTCTTATAGGTTTCAGGAGAACTAAGCTGTCTCATGGCTTCATTAATGTAGTCAGTCTTTCTCAAAAGTACCACTCCTCCCCCCTTGTCTGCTTTCTTAATCAAAGTGTCGTCCCATTTGAGGATGGCTTCCAACGCACTTGATTCTTTTTTTGACAAATTTGATTTTGGTTTGGGATAAATCAATGCTTCTATTTCTTTACAAACCATCTCCTCAAATAGATCGACACTATACCCTGGGGACACCGGCGGGTAAAAGTCTGACCTCACTCCTCCTGAAAAAAAACCAATGTCATTGCTATTCCTCTCAGAATCCCTGCCACTCATTACACCAGGATCTAAGTCTAATAGCAATGCAACTTCTTCATTAACCTCTTTCAATGAATTCTCATCAGCAAAGAAACCCAATGCTCCTATTTTTATTGGTTTCAATATACCACTGCTCTTATCTACTTTCTTCTCTCCCTCTTTTTCATTTTTACCACAAGAAAAATGCTTAAACAAATGTATTGTTCTAACTGCTTTATACAAATCTACTCTAAACTCTGTGTAATCGAAGGTCTCCTCCACACAGTAATTTAGACCTTTCTTTAACAAAGTATCCATGTCCTGGGTAATGACTTTATCAGTCAGGTTAAAGATCTTTATTCTATTGTCATTTGGTGCATTTAGTCTCTCCAAGACACTGTTTTTCTCTCCCCGTATGGCTGCCCTCCTTCTTCCTCTTCCCCTCCTTGTCCTTCTTCCAAAGGGTCTCCTTCTGGATGGTTTATTTTCCTGCTCATTTTTTTCTGAGGTCTGAGATCTCCATCGCTTGATTCGTCACTTATCTCACTATCACTTGAGTTGGTGTTATTCTTATTTTTATTTTTCTTCTTTTTATTATCCCCATTTCCACCTTTGTGGGTATATTTAGACTTGGGTGGATAATTAGGAGTTCTTGGGGTACCGGTTAGGCCCCCATTAGGTCTTTTCTTATTTTTATTTTTTTTAAATGGAGTGGCATTCGCTGGTTTCCCCCATGTAAAGACATTACCGGACTCGTAATCTTGCTTATCCCTTAAGAATTTTTCTCTCTTTTTTTCTTTAATTTCAGTTTGTAGGGGGATAAGTTTTTTGTCCAGTTTCTTTAGGAAAGAAACCCATTCTTGCTTGTTTTTATATCTTGACGCTAACTCTGTTCTTAACAATCGCAATTGTATATTTATTTTTTCATGTTCTTTTACATTTTGCTTCAAAACCAGTTTCAATAACTTGTCTGAACTGGCTTCTAACAACTCCTGCCATTCCTTTACAAAATTTGGGTCTTCTTTTCCAAATGCCATTGATTTAACCAGTCTTAGTCCTCTCGGGATCCTTTTACTAGTAACGTACCCTTTGAGGGATTGAATAGTCCAGAACGCTTTTATTTCGCGTTCGGCCAGGCTTTGTATTCGTAGTTCCAGGCTTTTTGTACTTAGGAAAGTAGAGACTTCCTCCGTGTTGCACTCTACAAAAAACCTCTCCGGGCATAGTATGACATCCATTGACGTGGAGAGCCTCTATACCCGGATCCCACAGAATTTAGCTGTATCTATCATCAGAGAGATACTTCAGGTTGAAGGTCAAGAAATATCAATAATTGATTTTATTTGTTAGTCTCTAGATTTTATTTTGACTCACAATACGTTCACATTTAATGATAATTGGTATAAACAAATCTCCGGCACAGCTATGGGGACTCCGGTCTCTTGTACCCTAGCAAACTTGTTCTTAGCGCATTTTTAAGATCACGTCATCTATAATAATTCCAATCCTTATTTAAAGTTCATAAAACTATTTATTAGGTACGTAGACGATATCTTCATCGTTTGGGAGGGAGAGGAGACGGAGTTTTCGTCGTTCGTTACCTATATAAATGAGAATAACCAATACAACATGGTGTTCACTTCCATGTTTGGTGACAAAAGTTTGGAATTTTTAGATGTGAAATTGAATCTTGAAGAAGGCACAATCGTAAGGTCACTGTACAAAAAACCCACATCATCGAATACGTTACTACACTACGAAAGTGCCCATCCTTATTCCACTAAAAGAGCTCTCCCTTATAGCCAATTCCTTAGAGTTAAGAGAATGAATAATAAAACAGATATTTGTGAAGAACAAATGACAAATCTAGAAAAGAACTTTAAGGAAAGAGGGTATCCCGATAGTCTGTTAAAAGAAACCAGAGATAGGGCCATGAATGAAAAGTCAAAAGAAAAAATTAAGTTGGGGAATCTAAAAAAGAAGCGGTTTGTGTTCTCTTTTAAGTATGGCCCGATGTACCATAAAATATCAGGAGCGATAAAGAAATTCTGGCATGTGCTAGAAAGGGACAGAGATCTCTCCTCGGTGGGTTTAGGCCCACCGATGATTGCATATAGAAGGTGCAATAACCTAAAAAGACCTAATGGTGAGAAATAGAATCAGTTCATATAAACAGAAAACATGGCTAGAAAAAAGAAGACCAAAAGGAAACTATAAGTGTAAAAACTGTAGGTTTTGCCAATATCATGAAATTGAGAATCCAATAAAAATTAGTGATAGATTGCATAGAGTCACCTCATTTATAAGTTGTAAGACTTCTTGAGTGGTCTATCCAATCTTTTGCCCGTGCCGACGGTTCTATATCGGGAAGACAATAAGGGAACTTTATAAAAGATTTAGTGAACATTATAAATCAATAAGAACTGGTATAGGAAGTCCTAGACTCATACAGCATATAAATGAGGCACATGCAGGTAATGCTGACGTAATGTCTTTTGTGGGCCTTGAGCACATTCGACCATCTAATAGAGGGGGAGATACTCATAAGATCCTCTTGAGAAAAGAAAGTAGGTGGATAATCGAAACAAAAGCATGTGGACCGTTAGGGCTCAATGAGAAGAACGACTTGGCGGTATTTTTGTGAGGTACAGATCCCCTGTATGTTCACATTTTTATAGATACCATCAAGTTAGATATTTCTGGTCAAGATTAAGACCGTGGTCAGGTTAATCTAATACATTCACAGTCCATTAGAGGCTGAGAATTATATAATATAATGCCAGTGTAATGAGAATTGTCAATATAGTACCTTGTTGATGTAGAAAAGCATGGATACTAGGAGGATTACGCTTGAACCAGAGGAGGTGTTACACTCCTTTTGAGTATATACGGTAATCACCTAGGTCACGCCACGCTAAGGTATCAGTTGTTTCCAGCTAAGGCAAAATGTATTGCCATTTGTAGAATAATGTTAGTAATTTGTGAAAAATCAGCTCCATGCCGTGTTGCATTCTTGTATAAGTATGAATAATACTGTTTTTTATGTTTTATGCACATGTTTAACTACTGGCGGTAGTGACGTCATGTCTGAGCGTGTATTAACCCCGGACATGACGACAGACGCCGTAGAGGACCCGTAGAAGCGGCACACGACCACGAAACGGTGAACCATCGTCCTGCCTCCCCTGCACCCCCTCCCTGCTGTGCTTTCAAATGAATATTTGACAAGCGAATAAAGAAAGAAAGAATGACCCATCCTTGGTGAGTGCGGCTTCTTTTTCCTTTTGGATATTGCATAGCCATTTAACTCAATTACAGCCGGCACCGCCTGGTTACCTGCAGTGACCAAGTCACGGGAGTGACGGAGACCCTTTGCAAGGTGGGGTAGTGCCCGGTAGTGTTTCTATGTTGGCCATATATATCCTACATCTAATTCTGTCTCTTTGTCTGTAACGGAAATCCCGCATCGCTGATTGGTCACGCCAGCCGCCCGCAACCAATCAGTGACAGATGCAGTCCGGCCGTGAATTGGCACGGTGAAAGTGACACAGACGTCACTGCTACTGTTGGGAGATCAGCGGCACTAGCCGCTGATCTCCCAACGGTAGCCATGGGTCATTTCCTGCCACACGGAGGTCAGCGGCGACGCAGCTTGGAGATGACCGCCACCAGCCGGTCATCTCCCGGCTGCTCACAGTGGAAGTACCCTGACCGCCATATTGGAACATCCAAGTTATGGGTATTCTGATATGGCAGCTTTGCTGATTGGTCGCCACAGTCAGCCGAGACCAATCAGCGCTCTTGGCGGCAACAAATCAGCGAAGGGGTGCGTGGCTTGGTAGGGAATTTGAATCCCGCGCCGCTTAGCCAATGAACGAAACGGGATTCAGATCCCCCGCCAAGCCACATGCCGCTCTGCTGATTGGTTGCCGCGCAGCGCGGCAACCAATCAGCAAAGCAGGATTTAAATCACGCGCCAAGAGCAAGGAAGGAAGGATGGCTGGGACAGGTGATTTCCCAACAAATGTGGCAGGTGGTGTGGTCCAGAGCCTTCAGGAATCTAATAGCTGTAGGGACACAGGCACTCTGAGGCCAAGTTTAAAGGTGAACAAAACTGTATTAAACACACGTGGCAGTTAATAAATGTGAGATGCAGCAAGTGAGCAAATTTATCAAGCAGGCAGCGAACAGGAAAGTCTCTTTAGAAGCAATTCTTATTAAAAACAGTCAATGAGTTTAGTTACTCCCAGGAAGGCCTGGGAAAGGTAGTCACAAGAACAAATCCGGAACTTAAAACTGTGGAGTGTAGTTTAATAAAAGTCCTGCAAAGTCCAGAGAAACACCAAGTGCACAAAACTAACAAAGAAGTTGCAATGCTTACAGGCACACAGGGCCAACATATCACAGGTCCGGCAGGCTGAAGCTGAGTCTGAAACCATTGGTACAAAAGCAGGTTTCCAGGAAAAGCACTTAACAGGTGTGGAAGCTGGAGAAAGACTGCAGTCACAGGAGAAGCTGGAGTGGACTTCACAGAAGAGGTTCACTTGAGGATTACAGGAAGCAGGGAGCCAAGAATTCAATTTAATGCTTGAGCATGGTTATACTGTAGATTGAGATTTATATAGGCAGGGAGGAGGATTACATGTACAAGAGCAAAGCAGCAGACGCCATCTTAAAAAGTGTTAAGAGGCCAGAATGTCAATGGAAGATCCAAAGTCCTGATGCCACCAGAGGGTGAATGTATGACTGGTGACAGGGGATTACAATTGGAAAAAAATTACTTGAGTTGTGCTGCAAATAAAATAAGTGTCTTTACCTCTCTTGTTATGTTACGTCCTCGGTTCCTAACTTAATTATCCGTTGTACTTAAAAGACAAAGTAGAAAATGTAAAAAATGATCTCATTTGAAGGACAGAAGACATTTTGAAGTTTAGCTTTTAAAATTTTTTCTTAATATCTCTATTATTTAGACTGTATATCATAGGATTGAGAAGAGGGGTAATAACGGTGTAGAACACGGAGTGGATTTTCTTTACATTTTGCTTATTTGGAAATAAATAGATAGTGAGAAGTGACCCATAATATAAGGACACCACAGAGAGGTGAGAGCTGCAGGTGGAGAAGGTCTTCTGCCGTCCGGTCACAGAGGGGATCTTCAGTATGGTGGCGATAATACAAGAATAAGAAACCATAATCACAATAAATGGAGACAGCGCAAATGATATAGCCAATATCAAAATATCTATTTTCATTAAGGATATGTCTGAGCAGGAAAGTTCAAGTATTGGGTCTAAATCACAGAAGAAATGGTCAATGACGTTCGGTCCACAGAACCACAAATAACTCATGGTTATTGACAGTGTGACGACAACCGCGAATATCATCCCCCAACACAAGAGGACAGCTTTTATACACAATGCGAGGGTCATGACTGAGGTGTAATGTAGAGGGTGACAGATGGCCTGATACCGGTCATACAACATCACGGACAAGAGAAGACATTGTAACGCCTCAGAATATGAAAATAAATAAAATTGTATCAAACAGCTGACGAAAGACACAGAGCTCCCCTCATACAACACAATAGACAGCATGCTGGGTACGATGGTGGAGCTGAGTAATATGTCCAAAGAAGAGAGTTGTGTGAGGAAGAAGTACATGGGAGAGTGGAGCGATCGGCTGGAGGACACCACCAGGTTGATCAGGAGGTTTCCACATACAGTCACACAGTGGATGATCAGAAGGAGAAGAAAGAAAAAAATCCGAAAACTTTGCAAATTGTGAAATCCCAGGAGAACAATGTCAGTCACAGTATTGGAATTACTGAACTGCATCTTTACAAAAATGAATTTACTAGTAAACATCAAAAACACGTCAATGATGAACCTTCTCTACAGTCCTGTAAGAAGAGGAGTTATTGGGACATTCGGATGATGAGCTTTATTCTCATCGGAGTTATTTTACAAAGTATCTAATTTATGATTTAATGAGAATCTGTCACCCAGTTTTTGCGGACACATCTGATAGCAGCATGATGTAGAGCAGGGGTTCTCATCCTGTGGCTCGGCATTAACATGTGGCTTGTGGGCCAAAGATGTGTGGCTCGCAGCCATCTACCAGCTTGAGGCATAATCACCAGGTCTAGCAAACATCTAAGGGCCCTTTCACATCAGCGGTAATCGCTGATCGCGGCAGTTGCGGTAAAAAAAAACGCAAATCCCGTGGTTACCGCATAACAGCCACACTTGCGGTTCACCTGCGCAAGCCCCATGCAATGTCTATGGGGATTGCAGCAGGTGCAGCAAATGCGGTATAGTTGCAGTTTTGGCACTTGCCAGCAGATGCGGCCGCGAAAAAAAACTCTGTCAGTCGCGTTTTTTTCGCGGCCGCATCTGCCGCAAGTGCAGAAACCGCTCTTGCCGCACCTGCCGCAATCCCCATAGACATTGCATGGGGCTTGCCGCAGGTGAACCGCAAGTGTGGCCGTTATGCGGTAACCGCGGCAGTTGCGTTTTTTTCAATGCAACTGCTGCGATCAGCGATTACCGCTTATGTGAAAAGGTTCTAAGAAGAGAAGGTCATCAGAATGTGACTTGTGAGTCGATCAGCACAGAAGAGCAGAATTTTATATACTGCCTTGGTATTATTTACAGTTGTGGCCAAAAGTATTGACACCCCTGCAATTCTGTCACATAATACTCAGTTTCTTCCTAAAAATGATTGCAATCACAAATTCTTTAGTATTATTATCTTCATTTAATTTGTCTTCAATGAAAAAACACAAAAAGAATTGTCCTAAAGCCAAATTGGATCTAATTCCACCAAACATAAAAAAGGGGGTGGACAAAAGTATTGGCACTGTTAGAAAAATCATGTGATGCTTCTCTAATTTGTGTAATTAACAGCACCTGTAACTTACCTGTGGCACCTAACAGGTGTTGGCAATAACTAAATCACACTTGCAGCCAGTTGACATGGAGTAAAGTTGACTCAACCTCTGTCCTGTGTCCTTGTGTGTACCACATTGAGCATGGAGAAAAAGAAGACCAAAGAACTGTCTGAGGACTTGAGAAACCAAATTGTGAGGAAGCATGAGCAATCTCAAGGCTACAAGTCCATCTCCAAAGACCTGAATGTTCCTGTGTCTACCGTGTGCAGTGTCATCAAGAAGTTTAAAGCCCATGGCACTGTGGCTAACCTCCCTAGATGTGGACGGAAAAGAAAAATTGACGATAGATTTCAACGCAAGATTGTGCGGATGGTGGATAAAGAACCTTGACTAACATCCAAACAAGTTCAAGCTGTTGGTTTTGGTTTTTGTCTGTCAGGTGGATCCTGTTTTTTGCAGGATCACTCTGACAGGACTGGACAGAACCTGATGGGTTGAACCGGATGGCAAATAAGCACCCTGATCCTGTTTTTTTGCAGGATTCATTTCATTCATTCTCCTTTGAAAAGCATTATGAATTACTTCTCTATAGGTTAAAATGAGTGGAGCCGCTGTCCATGGTGCTGAAGAAGCATTCTGAGAATGCTCAGTGCTAAAAACCGGATCAGTGAAACTAATCAAGATTTTTACCGAACTATAGACTCCTATTATATGGAAATCGGATTTCACCAGATCCGGTTCTGTCAGGTTTTTCACCGTCCGCAAAATCGGACAAAAAGAAACAAAACCGGTTCAGGCACAGAATACACAAAACCTGATGGCAAATTAGGACCAATCCGGCACCATAGGGACACATGGGAGAGAAAACCGGATGAGGTTTAAACTGGACAGAACCTGATGCACAAAACCATGGTGTGAAGCCGGCTTTAGTTTGGTTTCACACTGCAGTTTTTTCCCTGATCAGGTTCGATCAGGTTTGTGTGCCAAAACCAGGAGAGGAACCAGGAGAGGAACCAGGAGAGAAACCAGGAGAGGAACCAGGAGAGAAACCAGGAGAGAAACCAGGAGAGGAACCAGGAGAGAAACCAGGAGAGAAAACCAGGAGAGGAACCAGGAGAGGAACCAGGAGAGAAACCAGGAGAGAAACCAGGAGAGAAACCAGGAGAGAAACCAGGAGAGGAACCAGGAGAGAAACCAGGAGAGAAACCAGGAGAGGAACCAGGAGAGAAACCAGGAGAGAAACCAGGAGAGGAACCAGGAGAGGAACCAGGAGAGAAACCAGGAGAGAAACCAGGAGAGAAACCAGGAGAGAAACCAGGAGAGGAACCAGGAGAGAAACCAGGAGAGAAACCAGGAGAGGAACCAGGAGAGGAACCAGGAGAGAAACCAGGAGAGAAACCAGGAGAGAAACCAGGAGAGAAAAACTATAATTGAAAGATTGACCCCTGTTCTGAGTTTTGGAGACACTCCTGGTTTTGGCACACAAATCGGAAGGAACCTGATCAGGAAAAAAACTACAGTGTGAAGCCAGACTAAAGCCGGCTTCACCCCGTCTGCCCCAACATTACTCTGATCTCAGATTGGGTAGCCAAAAACCCGGTGACATATTTCCATCAACAAAAATAAAATGTATATAAAGATAAGAATGTGTCTCTACTTTATTCCGCTTACCTTTTTTGAAAAGAAAAAGTTAATTACGCCAAGAAAAAAATTCTGCATTGGTAGTAAACAAAATAATAGAAATAATGACCGTCAAAACAAATACATTATACAACCTGAAAATACAAATAATTAGAAAAAAAATAAGCTATGGAAAAAGATATATAATAGCACACATATTTGATGGAAGTCAATAAATATTTTCCATGTAACAGTCGTTCAAAATCAGAAAAAAAATAATCATTAAAGAACGTCATCATTTTTCAACAAAAGGCAGAACAAAAAATAATCATCAATGATTTTGAAAACAATACGAAAATAAATGTTTTTATGATCATTCATTAATATTTGAACTGAAAAATACATTCTATTTAACTCTTTGAAATTGAAATCTACTCCAGCAAAAATCTCTCTCTATGAAATGGGAAATGTATCGAGTCGTAGATTGAATGGTCAAAGGGAAGTTGGAAATCATGAACTCATTGCGAAGTGTGAGAACATACCAGACATAAAATTCCCTGTTTTATAGAGGAATATTTACAGAAAGGTGGAACAAAGCCCTGGAGACTTTACTAATGGTCTCCGAAGAGAAAAAACACAATTTTGTATAATTGCTTTTAATGATTTATAAAACTAAATTAGAATTACCGTATATATTTGTGTATAAGCCGACCCGTGTATAAGCCAACCCCCTACTTTTGCCCCCAAAACCTGGGAAAACCTATTGACTTGTGTATAAGCCGAGGGTGGACCCCAGCACAGGTATACAGGCCTCCCCAGTCGTAGTATACAGCAGCCTCCCCAGTGGTATACAGGCCTCCCCAGTGGTAGTATGCAGCAGCCTCCCCAGTGGTGTATACAGCAGCCTCCCGAGTGGTGTATACAGGCCCCAGCAGTATTACAGCAGCCTCCCCAGTGGTGTATACAGCAGCCTCCCCAGAGGTGTATACAGCAGCCCCAGTGGTGGTATATACAGGCAGCCCCAAAGGTGTATACAGGCAGCCCCAGTTGTGGTATATAAAGGCAGCCCCAGAGGTGTATACAGGCAGCCCCAGTGGTGGTATATACAGGCAGCCCCAAAGGTGTATACAAGCAGCCCCAGTGGTGGTATATACAGGCAGCCCCAGAGGTGTATACAGCAGCCCCAGTGGTGGTATATACAGGCAGCCCCAGAGGTGGTATATACAGGCAGCCCCAGAGGTGTTACATACAGACAGCCCCAGTGGTTTTATATACAGGCAGCCCCAGAGGTGTATACCGCAACCCTAGCCTCAAAGGTGTATACAGGCAGCCCCAGTGGTGGTATATACAGGCAGCCCCAGGGGTGGTATATACAGGCAGCCCCAGAGGTGTTATATACAGGCAGCCCCAGTGGTTTTATATACAGGCAGCCCCAGAGGTGTATACAGCAGCCCCAGCCCCAAAGGTGTATACAGGCAGCCCCAGTGGTGGTATATACAGGCAGCCCCAGTGGTGGTATATACAGGCAGCCCCAGAGGTGTATACAGCAGTCCCAGTGGTGGTATATACAGGCAGCCCCAGAGGTGGTATATACAGGCAGCCCCAGAGGTGTCATATACAGGCAGCCCCAGTGGTTTTATATACAGGCAGCCCCAGAGGTGTATACAGCAGCCCCAGCCCAAAGGTGTATACAGGCAGCCCCAGTGGTGGTATATACAGGCAGCCCCAGAGGTGTATACAGCAGCCCCAGCCCCAAAGGTGTATACAGGCAGCCCCAAATGCTGGCACTTGCCCCCCTGCTTGTAAGCCCCCCCGGCTGCTTAACTTACCATCCCTGGTCTTCTGCATCGCGCGCGCAGGTGCCTCCGTGCTCCCGTCCTCCATGCTCCCGGCGTCATCCGTGGTTCCCGGCCGTCGCGTAGCGATGACGTCATGCGACCGGCCGGTCACATGACCCCGGATTCTACGGAGGACGGAAGCACGGAGGGACCTGCGCGCAATGAAGAAGACAGAGGATGGTAATAATAGCAGCCGGGGGGGCCTTACAAGCAGGGGGGCAAGTGCCAGCATTTGGGGGGATATATTTAGTTATGCACTGCTTCCCCCTGCCGCTGATTGACAGGGGGAAGCAGCGTATATGTAATGAGCGGCCCACGTGACGGGGCCGCTCCTTCAGCAACCTCCCACCGCCTCCTCCAGCCTCCCCAGCCCTGGACACAGCCCCCACCACGCAGCCTACCATATTGACCCGTGTATAAGCCGAGGGGGAGACTTTTCAGCCCAATTTTTGGGCTGAAAAACTCGGCTTATACACGAGTATATACGGTAGGAAAATGTTTCTAGATATTAGGACTCTACCAGTTGGGCCATTTATATGGATGCACCTAAATAAAATGGGAATGGTTGGTGATATCATCTTCCTGTTTGTGGCACATTAGTATATCGGAGGGGGAAACTTTTCCAGATGGGTGGTGACCATGGCGGCCATTTTGAAGTTGGACATTTTGGATCCAACTTTATTTTTTTCAGTGGGAAGAGGGTCATGTGACACATCAAACTTATTGAGAATTTCATAAGGTAAACAATAGTGTGCTTGGTTTTAACGTAACTTTATTGTTTCATGAGTTATTTACAAGTTTATGACCACTTATCCAATGTGTTCAAAGTGCTGCCCATTGTGTTGGATTGGCAATATAACCCTCTTCTCCCGCTCTAGACACACTGATAGCAACACAGAAGAAATGCAGCACAGGCTTCCAGGATCTGTTGTTTCAGATGCTGCACATCTCGTATCTTCACAGCATAGACAATTGCCTTCAGATGAGGGATGAGGCAAAGTTTTTTGTGAATGGTGAAGTTAACAAAGAAAACCCCCGCTATTGGTCTGACACTAACCCACAGTGGATAGATCCCTCCTAGACTGCTGGAACACAAACATTGATGGTATGGTGTGGTGTGGTGTACAAAGATAGTGGGGACATTCTCCATCAACGGAAACCTCAATGTCACTGCATATCTGAAATTGCTACATGATTTAGATATCTAGTGGCATTAAAGTTTCCATTGATGAAGAATGGCCTCACTGACACCTGGACGAGCAAGCATGGCCATGGGTGTAACATCTCACTAACTAGGCACTAGATGACGCTGCTGGCTGCAGGGACAGGCGTAGAAGGGGCTGCCCCAGAAATGTTGAAATCTCCAAGGCTAGCAGGAAAAACCTCTGTATCTACCACTTCATCTGCTACTTCTGCCTCCTGTACCTCCTCTAGGGCCTCCACCTGCACCCTCAGCCTCTCCAATAAAGTTCAACAGTCCAGAAAGATTTCCCTCCACATCTGTACTGTGCACCCAGGGCTCACAACAATTAGGCAGTGTAGAAATTAAAATGCATTAGAATATGCAGTCATACAGGTGAACAGGTGAAGATTTGGTGATGGCTATCCAGGCTGAGTTTGAGGAATGACTGTCTCCCCTGAACTTGGAGCCAGAGAAGGCCATGTGCAATAACAGTATGAACATTCTGGCAACCGTACACTAGGGCAATCTCACACATGTGCCTTGCATGACTCACATCCTCAACCTGGTTGTACGTCTATTTCTAGGCCACTATCTCTGCCTGGATATGCTACTGCAGAGGCATGGTCTCTGTGTGCTCACTTCCTCCATTCTCACCCCATGACTCATTAACTAACATTGCTAAAAAGGTCTATTAGTGTACTGGTTACCCAATTGATATGTGATGTGATGTGCCAACAAGGTGGTATTCCACTCTGCACTGTGACTGTGACAGCAGCAACGTTTCCTTGTGCAGTATTTTATGACGCATAGCCCGGGCTAAAGCAGTCTGATCATGGGGCAAATCTTGCATGCAAAGTGTGCACAGATCAAGAACCTCTGCACCCTTCTGCACAGTTTCAAATGTGCTACTAAGATGGGTAGTGCAGACGATGCCGTTATCAGCATCACTATTCTGGTCATTGATATGTTAAGACACATTTTGTATAGTCTTCTGAAGGAGGTAGTTGTCCCAGAGGAAGGGGAGGAAGAAGAATAGGATGCAGATTGGATACCAATAACTCTGTCATTACACAGGCAAGTGGAATGGGGTGGAGGGGGGTGAAGGACAGTGCTCAAGTGAAGGTGGAAGGCCTCATGGTACCAGACAAACTGCTAGTAAAGGCACAGGAGTCAAAGAACAAATGAAGAAGGGCAAGGAGGAAGAGGTGATGAACTTGCAAAAGTCAGGAAATGATGAAGATATTGATTCTCTCTCTGTTGTATGTGGTTGGTGGCACAGGATAGAGGAAGCAAGCTTGATTGTGACCCTGTCACCAACACATCATATACTTGAACTTCATGGAAACGCCCAACACTTGAGCACATTCTTGCTGTACTATTTGCAACATGATGCCCATATTGTTATGATAAGAAATAGTGCTAACTACAGGGTTGCCCCTCTGTTAGATCCACAGTACATGAGCATATTTCTTCAAATTTTAGAATCCCTTGGCATCACTCACCTAGCCGTCTCCTGAATCTCCTCTTATCTAACAAACCGGACTTTCAGCATCACCCACTCCCACACCTCCTCCTCACCCTACCCCCTATCTGTTGGTGTACCCCAAGGCTCGGTGTTTGGACCACTACTCTTCTCCATTTACACCCTTGGCCTAGGCAAACTCATTGAGTCCCACGCTCTTCGATACCACCTCTACACTGATGACACCCAGCTCTATCTGTCCAGCCCTGACATCACCTCCCTATTATCCAAAATTTAACAATGACTGTCCACCATCTCATCCTTCTTCTCTGCTCACTTCCTAAAGTTGAACATGGAAAAAAACGAGTTCATCATCTTCCCCCCCCAAGTCGCTCTCCCCCCCTACCTGACTTATCCATCACGGTCAACAACCATTCACTCTCGCCTGTCCCCCATGCCAAGTGCCTTGGGGATATCCTTGATTCCTCACTCTCCTTCAAGCCCCACATCCAAACCCTCGCCACCGCATGCCGACTCCAGCTCAAAAACATTTCCCAAATCCGCTCCTTCCTTGACCTTGGCACTGCCAAAACACTTGTCCATGCTCTCATCATCTCCCGCCTCAACTACTGCAACCTCCTGCTCACTGGTCTCCCCACTACCTCCCTCGCACCTCTCCAAACCATCCTCCATTCCGCTGCCCATCCCATCCCCTTTCTCCCACCTCTACCAAGCCCTTCACTGGCTTCCCACTTCCCAGAGATCCCGTTTCAAAACTCTAACCATGACATACAAAGCTATCCACAACCTGTCCCCTCCATACATCTCTGACATGGTCACCCATTACATACAGTTAGGGCCAGAAATATTTGGACAGTGACACAATTTTCGCGAGTTGGGCTCTGCATGCCACCACATTGCATTTGAAATGAAACCTCTACAACAGAATTCAAGTGCAGATTGTAACGTTTAATTTGAAGGGTTGAACAAAAATATCTGATAGAAAATGTAGGAATTGTACACATTTCTTTACAAACACTCCACATTTTAGGAGGTCAAAAGTAATTGGACAAATAAACATAACCCAAACAAAATATTTTTATTTTCAATATTTTGTTGCGAATCCTTTGGAGGCAATCATTGCCTTAAGTCTGGAACCCATGGACATCACCAAACGCTGGGTTTCCTCCTTCTTAATGCATTGCCAGGCCTTTACAGCCGCAGCCTTCAGGTCTTGCTTGTTTGTGGGTCTTTCCGTCTTAAGTCTGGATTTGAGCAAGTGAAATGCATGCTCAATTGGGTTAAGATCTGGTGATTGACTTGGCCATTGCAGAATGTTCCACTTTTTTGCACTCATGAACTCCTGGGTAGCTTTGGCTGTATGCTTGGGGTCATTGTCCATCTGTACTATGAAGCGCCGTCCAATCAACTTTGCAGCATTTGGCTGAATCTGGGCTGAAAGTATATCCCGGTACACTTCAGAATTCATCCGGCTACTCTTGTCTGCTGTTATGTCATCAATAAACACAAGTGACCCAGTGCCATTGAAAGCCATGCATGCCCATGCCATCACGTTGCCTCCACCATGTTTTACAGAGGATGTGGTGTCCCTTGGATCATGTGCCGTTCCCTTTCTTCTCCAAACTTTTTTCTTCCCATCATTCTGGTACAGGTTGATCTTTGTCTCATCTGTCCATAGAATACTTTTCCAGAACTGAGCTGGCTTCTTGAGGTGTTTTTCAGCAAATTTAACTCTGGCCTGTCTATTTTTGGAATTGATGAATGGTTTGCATCTAGATGTGAACCCTTTGTATTTACTGTCTTGGAGTCTTCTCTTTACTGTTGACTTAGAGACAGATACACCTACTTCACTGAGAGTGTTCTGGACTTCAGTTGATGTTGTGAACGGGTTCTTCTTCACCAAATAAAGTATGCGGCGATCATCCACCACTGTTGTCATACGTGGACGCCCAGGCCTTTTAGAGTTCCCAAGCTCACCAGTCAATTCCTTTTTTCTCAGAATGTACCCAACTGTTGATTTGCTACTCCAAGCATGTCTGCTATCTCTCTGATGGATTTTTTCTTTTTTTTTCAGCCTCAGGATGTTCTGCTTCACCTCAATTGAGAGTTCCTTTGACCGCATGTTGTCTGGTCACAGCAACAGCTTCCAAATGCAAAACCACACACCTGGAATCCACCCCTGACCTTTTAACTACTTCATTGATTACAGGTTAACGAGGGAGACGCCTTCAGAGTTAATTGTAGCCCATAGAGTCCATTGTCCAATTACTTTTGGTCCCTTGAAAAAGAGGAGGCTATGCATTACAGAGCTATGATTCCTAAACCCTTTCTCCGATTTGGATGTGGAAACTCTCATATTGCAGCTGGGAGTGTGCACTTTCAGCCCATATTATATATATAATTGTATTTCTGAACATGTTTTTGTAAACAGCTAAAATAACAAAACTTGTGTCACTGTCCAAATATTTCTGGCCCTAACTGTACCTGCATGCAACCTACGCTCCTCCCAAGAGCTCCTTTTCTTCTCCCCCTGCATCTCCTCCTCTCACAACCGCATACAAGACTTCTCTCGTGCATCCACCATACTCTGGAACTCTCTCCCCCATCACATTAGATACTCCCCTACTCTGGGAACCATCAAGAGAAACCTGAAGACCCACCTCTTCTGTCAAGCCTACAACCTACACTGAGACCTGATCCACCGCACCGTCTCACGCTCGGTACTCCCCCACCTACTGTCTCCCCACCCATCCCTTTTAGACTGTGAGCCCACATGGACAGGATCCCCTGCCCTACTGTATCTATATGATTTGATTGTTGTCATTTTATGTTCTTGTCCTTGTTTGCCCTTGCACATGTAAAGCACCATGTGATCTAATGGCACTGTATAAATATATAATAATAATAAATAATAATAATAATAACTTTCACTCGTCTACCTTTCTTACTATCCTTAAATGTGTCTTGCAATAAATGTTTATTAAGCTATCATTGGTGCCATCTGAGTGTGGCTGAGCAGATAAACAGTTTAAACTGTTGCATGAGTTATGAGGGCTCCCAACCCACCAAGTCTACACCTGTCACTCATCCACCTCTAGTTTTCTTACGGCACAGCTATTAGTTTCCTTGACTATTAACATAACAGTGAGATTCGACTGTAAAAAGGCTTGAACTATTTTGGCAGCATGTGGGCCCCCCGAAGGTGTTTCCCTTGTGTACTGACCTGATTCGTGATGTGTCTTTCCCTTTAAGTACCCCTGGACCAGGAGTAGCCCTGCACACTACAGCTCACTCTCTAGCTACCTCTATATGGTTATTAGTGTGTTTTATACATGTAGTTTCATTTAAATCTATTCTAGATTTCATGTATTTTTCATGAATTCCTCAGGTATTTCTCATTTGTTGTGTTCCAGCACCATCTGCTGGTGAATGTGTATATTTTGAGAATCTGTCAAGTAAATTGGGTGTTGTCCTATTGGCTGGTGACCGAGACAGGGCTCAATAGGTAGAGCTACTTCTAGCCTCTGCTAGACAGAGCTGGAAATCCACCAGTCTAGTACAGGATGCTACACGGAGCAAAGCACATGAGAGAGGTTCATCCTTCCCTTCAACACAAGATTTCCTATGATCCCTCTCTGTCTTTTACAAACAGTATGCTAAAGACTTTCTACCCTGGATCCTTGCAGTCCATATTTATGCATGCTTCTTCAGCAGTAGGGCATACTGAATGTAAAGAACCTACTGCCCGCATGTTGGGGAAAATTGAGGGTCCACCATCCCACCACAACCTTACGCTTATTTGCTTCAATTACTTTTGCATGTGCCCTATCCAGCTGTGAAATTGAATGATAATATCAGTATACAGAAGCGCTCAAGCACAAAGTCTACAGGCAATTACCTTTTTATTGTACCACAATGTGTTTCCACAGTGGGCCGACGTCTTCATAAGGTGGATTTGCATATTGCGTTGATCACATACATTATAAAAGACCCTAAACTAGGCTGAAGGACCTGTGGTGACGTCAGCGGAGTTGCGGTCACGTGATCGGCTCTAAACACATCACGTGACCGGAAGATTAGGAAGCGGTGCAGGAGCGAGCGGCGCCGGCGACCAGAGGAGACGGCTCACACTGGGCTTGTGCAGGGGTGGCACAACCCTCAAAGGTGAGCGCACACATATATAACAGAGAGGGGCCCCCCACTAGACCACTGGGTTCTGCACATGAGCAATCTCCCATATTGTATTTCCATACAGCTGTGAAATTAACTCAGGATTCCCAGGTCTGCAAAACCCTCTTGTTATCTCTAACCTTCCTACTAAAGCAGCTGTTATACCCGAAACCTGAATTTGTGGTCATGCCCATTGGCTGTAGAAGCTGCATGGGGGTCAATAGCACGGAACAATAATCCTCATCATTACACACGCCTTTGGTGTTTCCTCCCATTGCATTTAGGGGTTTGGAAAAGTTTTTCGAACTGTTCAGCGAACTCCAGGAAGTTCATCAAACCTTGAAAGCCTTTGCTCATCTCTAGCTTTATCTTTATTGAAGTGATCGGTCATCAGGTCCCTTCTGAAAAGATCTGCATGTAACAGATAAATTAAATTCTTTATTGGTACCATTTTAGTGTAAACAATTTTTTTTATCTCTTTCTATTCTGATTTTTAGTCAGCCAAATAAACAAAACACCTCAATGTAAAAAATGTTCTTTTAATTACTATGACCTAAACCAAATGGTGACAGTAATAAAACTAAATGGTGTTGACCTGTCCAATAACTTTAAAAAATGACTATATCCAAAAGGAAATATTCTCCCAGTCCCCTAATATCATATGTTATCTTCCATCCCGCACTTCATCTAGCTCTGTATCTGCCTTTGAACCCATCAAGGAAGTTCTAGTTATCTTGCTCCTTGCATCTTTCTCCCTACTTCCTGCACCACTTTTTCCCTTTCACCTCTTCCAAAGGCACCAACCTACTTCCATCATGCACCTAACTAAAATATTTATCCTCTCTTTCTTATCCAGTATCTTTCACTCCTTCTTCAAAAATGTCAGCATACCTGCATAGCTTAAATATATTTTACGTCTCTTGGCTGTAATTCAGTCTGTAACTCATGATGAGCGAGTAGTGAAATATTCGCACTCGCTATACTCGTAATGAGTAGTTTTATTTTCAATATTCGTGTACTCGTTCAAATAGCGAGTCTAATGTTAGCCAATTAGTTATAGGCTCCACCCACACACATAACATTCAATCTGCCCTCACTGGGGTGCCGACTGCCTTTGTGTACTGAACGGAGTCGGCAATATGTGTTAGATCATTCACAATCGACACATCACTCACGAGCACCACCGATACTCGCCGAATAAAGAGTATCGCGAATACTGCACTATCCATGCAAGTAGCGAATAGTAATGATTACACTAACTCAATCACATTGATTTTAACCCCCAAATCAATTCAAAGTGGGGGTTAAAATCAATGTTAACTCTTAAGGCCCCGTCACACCATGCGACACCGCCGGAGATGTCGGCGGCGATGTGCGGGAGCGCGCACGCTTTTGGTACCCCGCCAGCGTTGCCGCCCCTGTTTACATGGAGAGATACTTCCGGCGATGCCCCGGCGAGCTGACAGGCGGCATCGCCGCCGGGGTGTCTCAAAACCCCAGCGGAGATGCAGCACAATGGGAGCCTATGGCTCCCATAGCTTGTCAGCTCGCAGGCGGCCGTTTACAAGGGGCGATGTGTACACCTCGCCCCAGATCGGCCGCCTGGTTTCAGAATACTGCTCTGAAACCAGGCGACCAGTAAACGGCATCGCCATCGCCATCTCCCAATTACATTAGGTGATGTAGGGGTGATGTCGGTGCTGATAGGCCACTCCGCTGCATCTCCTAATAAATCGGCGGTACCGTCGCCTTCTGTGACGGAACTCCTTAGAAAAATGCTCAAGTTGCCCATTGACTTCAATTATAAAAAATCTAGTGGTTATATAAGTCCAGAAAAATAATCTTCATGTAGATATCTCTATCTTGATGTTAATATATCCTTGTCTTCAAGTAAAAATTTTTTGATAATTTCCTGTAGAGACTTCTTTATGTCCTTATTTCTCAGACTGTATATTATGGGATTGATCATTGGAGTGAGTACAGTATATAGCATTGATATTATTTGACTAATGTACAATGTCTGTTCTCCTTTTGGGAAAAGATAAACGCTCAATAAAGAACTAAAGAATATGGAGACCACAATGAGGTGAGAGCTACAGGTGGAGAAGGCCTTTTGTCTACTCACATTAGAATGAAACCTTAAGATGGTGACAATAATATTAATATAAGATATAATAATCACTGTGAGAGGGATGAATAGTATTGGGAAACACATAATAAAGACTTCCAGCTCAATTGTGTAAGTACTAGAACAAGAATTTTCGAGTAAAGGAACGAGATCACAAAAGAAATGGTGAATGATGTTTGGTCCACAGAAGGTCAACATCGATATTGTTATACAGTACATCAACGTAATGGAAAGACTAACCACCCAACACATGGTGGCCGATATCACACAATGGTCACTTGTCATCACAGAGTTGTACCGGAGAGGATTACAGATGGCCACATATCGGTCATAAGACATCACCGTGAGGAGGAAACATTCAAATATTACACAAACACAAAAGAAATAAAACTGAGTGATACAACCGGTAAACGTGATGGTTCCTCCATTGTTCAGTAGGGTGTGGAGTGTCTCAGGGACAATATCTGAGGCCAATAAAATGTCAGTGACGGACAGTTGTGAGATGAAGAAGTACATCGGAGTGTGGAGGATCTTGCTGGTGGACACCAGGGTGATGATCAGGAGATTCCCACATAATGTCGCACAATAAACCACCAGGAGAAGACAAACCAGGAAAATAATTACGTTTTGGTTGTTGTGAAATCCCAATAAGAAAAAATTTGTTTCCAGATTCAGATTGTTCTTCTAAATAACAAGCGGAAAATAGAGAAAATTATTGGTTCAGTGATACAAGCAGAAGATCTTCAAACCTTTCACCGTATCTCTAACATGAAAGCTATTCCAAAATCATTGGCTGTTCCCTTTTAGTATCATCATACTAGCTAAATGCAAAAGGTTAACCTCAAGGACTTCTAATAACTTCCTGAACATCTTCAAAAAACTTAACATCTCATTGGAAACCTCAGGTCTTTAACATGTTTCTCATCCTCCAACACCATTGGAAACTGTCCTCACTCCAATTACTTAAAGGATACCTTTAGGTGTGTGAAACTGAAAACACCATCTCCAGCAGAATCTAGGCTGCATTTTAAGAAGGTGGCCATTATGCCTTCACATTTCCTGTGCAACAAATAAAAAAGTTTTAAAAACTTCCCGCTTTTTATGATAATTACCTATTTCTGGTCTGATGGGCTTGATTGTAGGTTGATCCGTACCGCCTCTCCTCACCATCTGTCATATCTTTCTTCATGATCTGTCCTACATCTTGTCACCATTTGAAAGCCTCTTCTTCCAAAGAACATCCAAATAGCGTGCTTCTCCAGATCAGGTAGGCACAGAACAATTTTAGGCTCTGCCCAAAGTAGGACAAAACCCAGTGTGCAGATGTGGTGCCAAGAAATCTCTCTGTAGCTTCGCGCTATTTAAATGTTATTTAGATATTATTAGTTATTTATATGAATCTGTCACTTCCATTCACACAGCTTTCCTGCCTGTCTCCCTCAAAAGCAAGGTATATGAATCTGTCACTTCTATTAACAACATACTTTTATTAATGTAATATACTGAAATCATCTTACTGTGTGTGATGTGGGATGTTCAGAGGTCATCTTTGGTTCAGAAGTGTTTATGACCCATGATGCCCAGGAACTCTATTTGTCTTGCATTTATTGCCTCTCGCTGTCCTGAGTTTCTTTGATTGATTAACAAGTTTAATAGACCCAGATCTAAGTAGAAACTCACTATATGTCTAGAGCCAGCTAAGGGGTGCAATCATGCGGGGTCTTGCAATCATGCCAACTGCATAAGTGCTGACTGTACAAGTGTTATGCAGTTACACCAGGCAGTTAAACGGGGCAGGAAACGGGTAAGTCATGCAAGACAAACAAACAGATATATAATTTGTTCGCAAACCTTCTTCTTATCCCTAATAACCTCCCTGTCCCGCAATCCCAAACAACTTTTCAAAACCTTCAATTCCTTACTCCGCCCGCCTACTCCCCCTCCCTCTTCCCTTATCTCTGCAGAAGACTTTGCCTCCTTCTTCAAAAGAAAAGATTGACAGAATCAGAGACAGCTTTGATCCACTGCCCCCACAGCCTCCCCTCTCGCCTATACTGCCCTCTAGTTCCATCAACTGCTTTCCCCCCATAACTGAAGACCAGCTCTCTTCCCTTCTGTCAAAATCACACCTCACCACCAGTGCCCACGACCCTCTCCCATCCCACCTCATTCCCAACCTCACCTCCGTTATCATCCCAGCCCTAACCCATCTTTTCAACCTATCAATTATCACTGGCACCTTCCCCTCAGCCTTCAAACATGCCTTGATCACACCCATCCTCAAAAAACCCAACAACGACCCAACAACTGTCTCCAACTACCGCCCTATATCTCTCCTCACTTTCGCCTCTAAACTCCTTGAACAGCATGTCCAATCTGAGCTGTCCTCTCTCCTCTCCTCCTGCTTCCTCTTTGACCGCCTGCAATCTGGCTTCCGACCCCTCCACTCCACTGAAACAGCCCTGACCAAAGTCACCAACGACCTACTTACTGCCAAAAGCAAGCGCCACTACTCTGTTCTCCTCCTCCTCGACTTGTCCGCCACCTTCGCCACTGTTGACCACTCCCTTCTACTTCAGATCCTGGAATCTCTTGGCATCACGGACCTTGCCCTCTCTTGGATTTCTTCATACTTAACGGACCGGACCTTCAGCGTCTCCCACTCCCTCACGTTCTCCTCGCCCTACCCCTTATCTGTTGGGGTCCCCCAGGGCTTGGTTCTTCAATATACACTCTAGGCCTAGTGAAACTCGTCGAGTCCCATGGCCTCCAGTACCACCTCTATGCCGACGACACCCAAATCTACCTGTCTGGTCCTGACATCGCCTCCCTTCTATCCAAAATTCCACACTGCCTGTCCGCCATCTCATCTTTCTTCTCTGCTCGCTTCCTTAAGCTGAACATGGACAAAACAGAGTTCATAGTCTTCCCCCCAAGACACTTCCCCTCACTACCTGACCTATGCATTGTCATCAACGACTGCTCTCTCTCCCCAGTCCCCCACGGCAAGTGCCTCGGGGTTATCCTCGACTCTTCCCTCTCCTTCAAGCCCCACATCCAGGACCTCGCCACCTCCTGCCGACTCCAGCTCAAAAATATCTATAGGATCCACACTTTCCTTGACCACGACACTGCTAAAACCCTTATTCACGTTCTCATCATCTCCCACCTTGACTACTGCAACCTCCTGCTCACCGGTCTCCCAATACCTCCCTTGCACCTCTCCAATCTATCCTAAACTCCGCTGCCTGCCTAATCCATCTGTCTCCCTGCTACTCCCCTGTCTCCCCCCTCTGCCAAGCCCTTCACTGGCTCCCTACTTCCCAGAGATCCTGGTTTAAAACATTAACCATGACATACAAAGCCATTCACGACCTGTCCCCTCCATACATCTCTGACATGGTGTAACGTTACCTACCCTCACGCAACCTGCGATCCTCCCAAGAGCTTCTCCTCTACTCCCCCCTCATCTCCTCTTTGCATAACCGCATACAGGATTTCTCCCGTGCTTCACCCAGACTCTGGAACTCACTGCCCCAACACATCAGACATTCTCCTACCCTGGGAACCTTCAAAAGAAGCCACCTCTTCCACCAAGCCTACCACCTGCAATAACACCTGGTCCATCACACCGCCTCATGACTGGAACTTCCCCCTCCCACTGTATCCCCACCTGTCCCTCGTAGACTGTGAGCCTTCGCGGACAGGATTTCTCCCCTCTTGTGTCTGTACGACCGAATTGTCCACATTTATTGTTACTTGTATTGTCACTATGTTACTTGTCCTAGTCTGCCCTTTTTAGCATGTAAAGCGACATGGAATATAATGGTGCTATATAAATAAATAATAATAATAATAATATAGATGAAGCTGTTGTATGGCGAGGAGAGAAATACAGATAGAGAGGAGAAGCGGGACGGACTGAGCTACTATTAAACCCATCAGACCAGAAAAAGATAATTATCTTACAAGGTGGAAAGTTTCCAAAGCTTATTTATTAGGTGTACAGGGGGAGTCAGGGCATAATAGCCGCCTTCTTAAAATACATAAAGGAAGGGAAGTTAGGGCATATCTGGGAGCAGCACCATATAATAAGAAGATCAAAAAATTATATAATGTGAAAATAACAATAACTTTAAAAACATTTAAAAGGCATAGGGGCCCCCGGGCAAGCGGCAGCATAGCAATATGATATATCACACTGGCCATACATACACACAGTACAGACCAAAGGTTTGGACACACCTTCTCATTCAAAGATTTTTCTGTATTTTCATGGCTATGAAAATTGTAGATTCACACTGAAGGCATCAAAACTATGAATTATCACATGTGGAATTATATACTTAACAAAAAAGTGTGAAACAACTGAAAATATGTCTTATATTCTAGGTTCTTCACAGTAGCCACCTTTTGCTGTGATTACTGCTTTGCACACTCTTGGCATTCTCTTGATGAGCTTCAAGAGGTAGTCACCGGAAATGGTCTTCACTTCACAGGTGTGCCCTGTCAGGTTTAATAAGTGGAATTTCTTGCCTTATAAATGGGGTTGGGACCATCAGTTGTGTTGTGCAGAAGTCTGGTGGATACATAGCTGATCGTCCTACTGAATAGACTGTTTCAATTTGTATTATGGCAAGAAAAAAGCAGCTAAGAAAAGAGAAACGAGTGGCCATCATTGCTGTAAGAAATGTAGGTCAGTCAGTCCGAAAAATTGGGAAAACTTTGAAAGCGTCCCCCAAGTGCAGTTGCAAAAACCATCAAGTGCTACAAAGAAACTGGCTCACATGAGTCCCAGGAAAGGAAGACCAAGAGTCACCTCTGCTGCAGAGGATAAGTTCATCCGAGTCACCAGCCTCAGAAATCACAGATTAACAGCAGCTCAGATTAGAGACCAGGTCAATGTCACACAGAGGTCTAGCAGCAGACATATCTCTACAACAACTGTTAAGAGGAGACTTTGTGCAGCAGGCCTTCATGGTAAAATAGCTGCTAGGAAACCACTGCTAAGGACAGGCAACAAGCAGAAGAGACTTGTTTGGGCTAAAGAACACAAGGAATGGACATTAGACCAGTGGAAATCTGTGCTTTGGTCTGATGAGTCCAAATGTGAGATCTTTGTTTCCAACCACCGTGTCTATGTGCGACGCAGAAAAGGTGAACAGATGGACTCTACATGCCTGGTTCCCACCGTGAAGCATGGAGGAGGAGGTGTGATGGTGTGGGGGGGCTTTGCTGCTTTGAAGCTCATCAAGAGAATGCCAAGAGTGTGCAAAGCAAAAGGTGGCTACTGTGAAGAACCTAGAATATAAGACATATTTTCAGTTGTTTCACACTTCTTTGTTACGTAAATAATTCCACATGTGATAATTCATAGTTTTGATGCCTTCAGTGTGAATCTACAATTATCATAGTCATGAAAATAAAGAAAACTCTGTGAATGAGAAGGTGTGTCCAAACTTTTGGTCTGTGCTGTATATGGTGAACATAGAAGAGCAGCAGGCATCCAGGCAAAGAATTAGCACATTTAACAAAGCATATTAGGGATGGAAACAAACAAATGTTGTAACAAGGGCATAGAGATCCAAGTATAGAAAAAGGAGAATTTTGTGTACTCACCGTAAATTCCTTTTCTCTTAGCCTCTAATTGGGGGACACAGGACCGTGGGTGTATGCTGCTGTCCACTAGGAGGCGACACTAAGTAGAATCTGCAAAAGAGTTAACGTGACTCCTCCTCTGTAGCATACACCCCTGGGGCAGACACTGCCTCACCAGTTTTGTGCTAAAGCAGTAGGAGCAAATAACAGATTAACGATATAATAAGACCTGTAAAAAACCAGGCACCTATAGAACAAGTAACAGAATATTAAAACAACTGGGCCTGTAAAAAAACGGGCACGTATGTAACATCTCAGAAGTAACCTGAGAGACCAGAAACTGGAAAAGCCAGTAAGAAGGTATGAACAGGCAACAGGGTGGGTGCTGTGTCCCCCAATTAGAGGCTAAGAGAAAAGGAATTTACGGTGAGTACACAAAATTCTCCTTTTCTCCTTCGCCTCATTGGGGGACACAGGACCGTGGGACGTCCCAAAGCAGTCCCTGGGCGGGAAAAGAATACATTAGAGACTCTTATACAAGCTGCACCCTACCGGTGAGCTGCTGCCACCAGGGAGACGCATCAACTAGATCTGCATCTAATAAGGAAAGAAAATGAACACTGTGATGTTACACAACAGCGTAAGCGTACGAACATTGTGTTGTACCCCAACAGTGTAAAAGCTGAACCAGGTGACAGCCCCGGCCACCTACAGCGGAGAAGCCTGGGCCCAAAGGAGGTAGAATGCCCCCAGTTGTACGAGTGCATGCACGACCTTATACCCGATGTAAACGGTTATATTTGCAACTGCTAAACTTCCTGAATAGGAAGTCTGTTCGTGCAACCAGTTTGGCTGAGGATGTCGGCATGCGCAGTCAGCGACCCATCGAGAGGATGAAGAACAATCTGTCAGAGTTTCTTCGAAGGACAGAAGGAACTTCTGGAAGCTGCCGTACCAGTCTCATAGACACGTAGAGTTCAGGCGAATCTAACGTGTGCTGAGCCATGTTGATACGGTGCATCAGTGCTGAACAACTGAAAAGGAGCCGGAACGGCGTGGTCCTTGTTTACATGGAATGACCCTGCCATCTTATAAGGAAGATGATACAGGTCGCAGCCCAACCTATCATGGCGACCACCAAAAAAAGGAGGCGCTTCGAGGAGAGCGCTAGGGTCAGAGACTCAACGGATTGAGGTAAAGGTAGAGGTAAAGTTAACACCACCCTTGGTAACAAAGGTGAAAGAAAAATTTCTGTGAAGGTCTGAAGGAAGAATCCTGCAGCACATAGTAGACCGGAATGAAGTCCCATGTTACCAGCAGTTGTTGTAAGGAAGGAGGGAACAACGCATGAAAATGTCCCGGATGGAAGGTGCTAACCTGAGCCTACAGCCACGCAAAGGATGCGTAACCCAGAAGGTAGCATGGGGATGTGCCCTTGAGGCACTCGAGGGAGAGAATCGATGTGAACGGAAACAGGCGTTTACCCCCCCGAGTCAAGGTTGTAGCGCCTGTTCGCGAAAGGAGAACGAGGTATCAGAGCTACAACCAGGTGTCAAGGCCACACTAAGAAGATTAGAGGTTCCGAATGTTTTGAGAAAAGGACCTTGGAAAGAGGGCCTGTACGGTCTGGAAGATGCCAGGGAAAACCAGTGGTGAGTGAAAATAGGCCAGCATACTAAGTGCGCCTGGACCAAACCGGGGTCCTCTAGAGGACTGTAACGCCATTGGACCTGAACCTTGCCAAGGTCATCTGGATGATTGCAAGGCCGTGAGATTAAATCCTCACCTCAGACTAAGAAAGAGAGGCAGAGGGGTATCCGCTCTCATAAGTTGTGAATCGTGAACTATAGCCCCGAACACAGGTACTTGCTGTGTATTAGTAACGAAGAAGAAAACCGGAGTGACCTGACTCACTGTATACTGGGTCCTAATTTGGACATTACATGAGTGGTGCGGGTTACACCTGCGAGGCCCCAATGATGAGATACAAATCCCTAGGAGAATGATAGACAGGGATGACCCGAGGGTCATCCGCTGCCCCGAGCCGTGTGATAACAGGCCGCCACTATCCCTCATATAGGTGACAGTACGGCTTGTGAGAGGAAGGACAGGTGCGGTCACCAGTGAAGGTCAGACTGAATAACCTGACTGGAAAAAGGAAACCTGTCCCGGGACTTGAGGAGAATCGTGTGGGGAGTCCAGAGGAATGGTTGGTCAATAGGTAACCAACCCGTATGCCCTAACTTCTCGGAGAGAGAAGTGATGGACTGAAGAGGGTCTGCGTCTGTGACGATGGCATCCAGATTGGAACTGGAGAAATTTACTCGGTATGGAATAACTAGGTAAGATGAGTTAAGGAGTTCACTGTAGTGTGAGCACCGCTGCGCAGTCCCAAAAGAACGCGTCTTGATGAGTGTATCCTTGTTGAGCAACCAGGTTAAATGAGCTGGGAGGTCCACTGTAGTGTGCAAGCGCATCTGCGCAGCCTCCAAGTGAAAGAGCCTTGATAAGGAGACCCTCTAGGTAAGGGAGGACAACTTGTCCTCGTGATGGAGAAGTGGATATAATTGCCATTATCACACGTAGCCACCGAAGGGCTAGGTAGAGAGAACAAACTATGGAGCACCCGGGAATATGTAGACAAATGTGTTGACATTCATGAAGGCCAGGAATCTTTGTACTTCCATGGATGAAAGAAGTTCAGGGAGGACGCATAACGTTTCCCTGCTTGGGGACTACAAGAGGACTTGATGACGATCAGTGAAGATATACATCAGCTTCAGCTGCGACCTCAATGCCATGAGGAAACGGATGGAAGCCTGAGGATTACTAAGGAAAAGCGTTGTTGCAACTCTGCATCCAGCTGTGGGAGCTGAGGAAGATGATTATCCGAAGTTGCTTGTAAAACGGTCCCATATTGGAGACGGTACTGTGCACGTGCTGCAACCCAATGTCCTGAAGAGACGGATGGGGAGACTAAGGAGTACCAAATAGTGGTGCCATCCATTGCAAACCAGACACCCAGCTGTGGGAGCTGGAGAGGATGAATATTCAGATCCGCGTGATAGAGAGTCTCATAGTGAAGACGGTAATATAAAAGTGCTACAACCCAAGTGCCCTGAGGAAGGCTAATGGGGAGACTGAGGGCTACTAAATCATAGCGCCCTGTACAGCAAACCCAGCTCCTACAGTGGGAACTGGGGAGGATGATTGTCCGGATCCACATACCAAGCTGTTCTGTATTGTAGAGGAACCAGGGGGGACGATTGTCCGGATCTGCGAGCCAAGCAGTCCTGTATTGGAGATCGGAACACTTAGGAACCGTCGCCATAAATGATGTTTCTCAAATCAGGAGGGGGAACGTGGAGGTAACACCCCGCGTCGCCGCCTGTTGGTTTTGGGAGATCGGTACACACAGGTACCGTCGCCCTCCATCTTTCAGTACTCATTCCTTGTGTGGCTAATTGCTTGTCTTGTCTCAATGGCGTTTGAAACCACTACGGCTGTTCAATCAGTTGTCATCTGTATGGTATGCTTAACTGATGGTCTGATGCATCCTCGCAAAGACTCTATCCTGGAGAGGAGGGAAAGTATCAGATGATTGTCTGAATCAGCCTTTAAAACAGTTCTTAGTTGAGGATCGGAACACTGAGAAACCGTCGTCATAATGATGTCCCTCGGAGCAGGAGGGGGTACGTGGAGGTAACACTCCGCGTTCCCGCCTGTTGTTGGTTTTGGGAAATCGGCACGCATAGGTACCGTCGCCCTTCATCTCCCGTGGGTGGTGAAGGTGAACTCCAGTCGGCACTGGGAGGAATTCGGTGTGAATGGGACCTGTATATCTGAAGGACCGCCTGTATGGCACGATGACTTGTTAAACTTTAGTGTGCCCGTCTTCTTTCTGTGAATGGATCTGAGAGGCATGGGACTGAAGAAGGAGGACCAGGTACAAATAGTGTTGTTTTTTTCTTAACGGCCTGAGTAGGGTAACAACCCCCGCCAAATGTGAGACACATCCAGCAGGGCGAGCGTGGAAAAATCAAGGCCCTAGTCTATGTAGATTCGACGGGCAATGTCTAATCCAGTCGCCTTTTCCAGCGTCCCTTGTCTCAATATGCAAATAGAGTCTGTGGAGTCTCGGTCAGGAGTCTCAAACACAGGACTAGCCAGATATCCCACTAGGGAAGGACCCAGCCAAGGGGTAGCTCCTGCGGAGAACACCATAACCACCATGATAAGTGGCCCTTTAGTTAATACCTAGCCTTTTTCAGAAGCTTAGAGGTATGACAAGGGAATACCAAAGCCAGGTATCCATCCACAGACAGCTGTCCTAACATTGCATTCCGCTGCAGGCAACAATAGTAGAGACGCCTGAGGAGGTGCGCTGTCTGTTCCGTGGTTCCCCACGTTGCGATTCGGACCTGGTGTGAGTCGCGCATTGGGCAACCCTGAAGGACCAGAGGACTTGTCCCTGTACTGTGATGTAGAATGGACCCAAACTGCCCAGCAGGGGGGAGAAATGGTAATCTTGTACTGGTAGGAGTACGATTCTGGCAGTGAGGATAGAACCTGCCGGGGGCAGAAAAGATCTTCATAATGATGAATATCCTGCATTGCCTCTACCTAGTGAAGTACAGGGGAAGGAAGGGGATGAGTCTGAATGAGAAGGCTTGATATCCCTATACATGACGTTTCCCTGAGACCTGTGGCCCTTGTCGGAGGTGTCCGAGCCCCCAGCTAGAATCGCCAGGCTGGCTCTGTCCTTGGGGCCATTAGGGGCTACTGATATTGAGCAACAGCTGCCCCCTAAGCTATATCTGCCGCTATGACAGAGTGCTATAGACATGGCAAGCAGGGCTGTGCAAGCGGAAAAGCACTTACCCTTCTCGCCACAAGATGTGCTCCACCGGGGTCCTGGTAAGCAGCGGCGCCATCTCGCCACAAGCTGGTGCCCTTACAGGGTCCGGGTAAACAGCGGCGCCAGCTCGCTACCAGACGTGCTCCACGGGGCCGGGTAAGCAGCCCAACGGGGGCCGGGTAAGCCGCGGCGGCAGCTCGCCACAAGCTGTTGCCCTTCCAGGGTCCGGTATGCAGCGGCGCCCATGACTATTCAAGGCGGAAGTGGCGACCGCTGACATGGAGGGAAGGGGCGGGCCAGAAGATAGGGCTCGCTGGGAACTCTCGCGATGCGCGAGAAGCGCGAAGAGAAGGCCGTTCCGCCCCCCTCTGACGCGGCCTGGGCGAGCTCCGCCTCTGTTTTGCGTCACGTAAGGGGCGGAGGGAGGCATGAACCATCGCGACTAGGCCGAAGCCGGGGCCTGGATTAGAACGCGGCCCCGGAAAAGAAAGGGGACCGGCGCGGAGGTCCCGCTGGACCCGGACAAAATTAATGCTAGATTGCTGCTGCGGCGCGGGGAGGGTAGAACTGTCAGTGTCCGGATCCTGTCGGTCTGGAGACCGGAGGCATGCGGCCGCTGAATGCAACGCAGTGTCCGGGTCCTTGGAGGTGGAAGGGAGGGAAATCAGAACTACCTGTCGTTGGCTCCTCTACCCGGAGTCCCCGTAAGGGGAGAATGGGGAGGGCAAGAGTCCGTCTTGCGACTCTACCCAGAGAGGAGTGATCGGCCTGCGTGCTTGCAGAATGGAATCCTGGAGACAGAGACTAGACCTCCGTCCCTCCACCCAGGGCTCAGCTGCGAGGCCTGGGGAGGATAGGATTCTGTCTGAACGTCGGCCCGGATCGTAAGACGAAGCCGGGGAAAAAATTAGGTTTCTTAAACTCAGAGCCCATGTGGGGAGCTGAGAAGACTCTTCTCTTTCTTCGGAGTTGTAGAAAAAAGGAAAAAACTCTAAAAAATCTATCTAAAAAAAAAAAGGAAAACATTAAAAGAGGTCTGCCTCCTGAGCGACACTAAGCAAAACTGGTGAGGCAGTGTCTGCCCCAGGGGTGTATGCTACAGAGGAGGAGTCACGTTAACTCTTTTGCAGATTCTACTTAGTGTCGCCTCCTAGTGGACAGCAGCATACACCCACGGTCCTGTGTCCCCCAATGAGGCGAAGGAGAAATATAATGAAGACTAGGTATCTGTAATAGTACAAGAGCTATATGAAAGCCAGGGTAGTTATTGGCCTGAGGAATGGTGGGTGAAAGAACATGCCCAATGGTGTCAGCAAAATACACTAATCATCATGACATCAAGCCAATATAAGGTAATAAAAGATATAAGTAGAATATAAATCATATATCATAAAGAAAATGATAAACCTTAATAATGACCTGGTTCCATCACATAATCACCTATGTAGACATATACCTCAATGACTAATGTGATATATATTTAACCACTCTGGTCAAATAAGTGGTTGTGGCCCAGAAAGCTCATACTTAGACCCATGAATATGGTCTATGGTAGAAAAACCTCTAGTCAGCATTACCATCTGTGTTCCAGATGGGATTCCCTTATATTGTAAGCATAAAGTACACAGTATAACGCTGCCAAGTCAGATTGCGGACGTCATACAGTCACCAGTCAGAAGTCCGGAGTGGTCGTGGAGTGGCCCAGTAATAGTGCTGTCAGAGTGTCGGGGGTACCCAGACCCCACGCGTTACGCCGCTCACATGCAGCTTTCTTAAAATTCAACATAGGTGGTGCAGAAAGTGGCGCTTGTAGTTTAAAAGGCCCAAATCAGTTGACATGTTCACTTTAATTGGCACGTTGCAAACTCAACTAATCCCCAGCACCATTGCTCCATCAGAGCAAACTTGAAAAGAACCTGTCATTATGATTCAACCTGTTATCTGCACATGAACCACCTTCAATAGTGACCTCCAGATGTTAACCCGAGCATACGTTGCCTCCAGCACAATTTTGCTGAATAGCATTGGTAGATGGATTTGCAGAAGCAGCGCCAACAGCAAATATAGCATTTGCACAAAATTTTAAAGATGTAGGCGCATACAAATTCAGAGAGCGCCACCCACAATCTCACCCTGACGCACAAAACCTTTAATGTGAATTAAACAAGAACAAGGCTACTGATTTTTTTCTGTACATGTGTGTATTAAATAAATAAAACAGGGCCCTTATAACCATACCTTTACCTTAATAAGTTAAATCATGATGACAGGTTCTCTTTAAACTTAGTTTATGTGAATTCTGAGACACAGTAAGTATACTAGTCAAAATGTTTAAAGACTATGAGTTATTTTGCAATATTCACAAAGGAATTGATAACACTTAAATGTGTTGTTGTGCTTTAAGGCCGGGTTACACGGTTGCGTTGTCCCAGTGACCCGACCAACGATCGGGATTGCTCGGACATCGCTATCTGATCGCTGTTGTCACACAGGCAGATTCACCAGCGATCACCACGTCTGCGCCCGACACTCGACAGTCGCTATGATCGGTCAGGGTCTCGGGCGCAGACTGGGTATTGTTGGTCGTTCCCGCTTTCACACATGACGACCAAAAAATGGTCCTGGCTATTCCGCAACGATCAGCGATCCCATATGTCCAGAGACTGTCTAAGCTCCTGGACACATGCTGAGGTCATAAATGGCCAAATTTGTGCTTTATGCATAAAAATCTACAAAGGCGGCAATTGTCGGCTTTGCAGTTTCATTTCTAAACGCCTGCGGCTCCTGTCAGTGAACAGCGGTAATGTACGCAGTCCAGGGTCCTGAGTGCTGAAGTAATCAGCACAGGAAAACTACTGTGCTGATTACTTAGCTGTTCAGGACCCTGGACAGCGTACATTACCGCTGTTCACTGACAGGAGCCAACAATTACCGCATTTGTAGATTTTTATGCATAAAACACAAATTTGGCCATTTATGACCTCAGCATGTGCCCAGGACCTTGGACAGTCTCTGGACACATGCCGACATGAGTGTTAAAGCACATTATAATACCCTCACGCAACCTCCTCTCCTCCCAAGAACTCCTCCTCTTCTCCCCCATCATCACCTTTTCACACAACAGTGTCCAGGACTTCTCCCGGGCATCTGCCTTACTCTGGAACTCCCTGCTCCAACACGTCAGACATTCTCCAACCCTGAGAAGCTTCAAGTGTCACCTGAAGACTCACCTATTCCGTCAAGCCTACAACCTGCCATGAGACCCAGGCGACCGCCCCATACCTGACATTCCCCCAGCCTACTGTATCCCCACCCGCCCCTTGTAGACTGTGAGCCCTCGTGGACAGGGTCCCTGCCCCTCCTGTACCTGTACGTCCCGATCGCCTAGATTTAGTGTACTTGTTCTTGTCTCCCTTATCCTCATGTAAAGCGCCATAGAACCGAATGGCGCTATATAAATAAATAAATAAATTATAATAATCATCTTGCACCGCTGCTGTCACAGCGGGGCAGGATGATTATTACTGTACGTGTATGGTGGGAAATTCAAAATCGCCAGCTATTGACAGCTGGCGAGTTTGAATTCTCCCAACAAATGCTGCCCGCGGTCCTTCAGGACCAGCATCACAAACACACGCACCACACACGCACTCACACCTCACACTTGCAGCACACTCACATCAATACATGCATGTACACTCACCACACTCGCACCACACACACCTAACAACACGCATTACACTAGCATCACTGTCATGCATCAAACACGCTCCGTGTTTGATGCACGACAGTGTGCCTTCAGCCAAAGAAGCACTCCAGCATTTTAGTGCTCCTTCATCATTAATCAAAATGAATCTACCTTAGAATAGCTTTAATAAAATTGACAGCTCATCAAGCAAATAACAAGCCCTAACACATCTCCATTAATTAAAGAATTCAAATGTTAGGGCCGCTTTACACACACCAACTTCTGTGACCAACTTCTGAACAGATCTCTGGTTGCAGTGAAATCATGGCTCCATTTAGTGGCTGTGTACAAATGTAACTATGTATCCATGATTTCACTGCAACCAGTAAGTTGTTCAGAAGTTGGACAGATAAGTTGGTGTGTGTAAAGTGGCCCTTATGGCTTGAAATATGTCGTCTGAAGCAAATTTTTTTTTTAAAGAAATGTATCCTTTTTTACTACTTAAAAAAACAAAACACACATATGGGGTATCGCTGTAATTAAATGCAGCTGGAGAATTACAAGTGCATCTCAATGAATAAGAATGTCATCAAAAAGTTAATTTATTTCAGTAATTCAATACATAAAGTGACACACAAATATTATACAGAGTTATTACACACAGAGGAATCTACTTCATGTGTTTATTTCTGTTAATGTTGATGATTAATGAAGACCCAAAGGTCATTAGTTTGGAAAATTAAAGTAGGGAGGATGAAGGGTTAAAACTGCGCTGCCATATTTCATGAGACATCAGGAGGAATATAATATTGATTTATTAGTCAACGTGTTTCAGGGCTCCCAGAAACACCCTGAATCATGGCAATATGACATGGCTTATTAGAAAGCGACTATGACTTTGAGGAGCCACCTAAAGGTGGCGCTGGAGTTCATCCACTTCCTTACTGAAGTGCAAGTTTGCATATTTCCTAGAGGAGGGATGTGGCTTTAAATCTCCTCACCTACTTAACTGTCTTTTTATGGTTGCAGGACAACTCCTTTCCATGAGGTAGATAGTGAGTTCCCAGACCTCGCCTTAGCCCACGCACACAGCCAGATCAGAATATCCCACACACTACACTGATGAGGGGCCGTTACCCCGAAACGCTGCATCTGTAGTTTGGGGCTCTGATCTGTCACAAATCCTGAGCCTTTTTTTAAAGGCTTGTTGGAAAGTGATTATGACTTTGAGGAGCTGCTTAAATGTGGCACTGGAGTTCATCCACTTCCTTACTGAAGTGAAAATTTGCATATTTCCTAGAGGAGGGATGTGGCTACAATCTCCTCACCTACTTAACCGTCTTCTTATGGTTGCAGGAAATCTCCTCTCCATAAGGTAGATAGCGAGTTCCCAGGCAATATGATATTGACTTGTGATGATATTTTTATTCATTTATTTTTTTTTGCATTATAAATGACATAAGTAAAAAAACAAAAATATGGAATAAGAAATAAGGAATAAAGAAGAAGTATAAGGAATATAGAATAAAGAATTGAATTCTTTGTGTAACTTGTCATCACTTTCAGTTCATTGAATGATAAAATGAATGTTCCATTATAAATGACTCCTTCCTGCTACTAAACAAGCCGGTGTATGACTTTCTGGATTGGTAAAGAATATGGCTCTTGGCAGAAAGAGAAGAAAAACTGAAAGTCCAAAAAACGGAAAATCCCTATGTAGGGAAGAGGTGAAATGAGTGTGGGTCCAGGGCTGTCCTTTTTTAACTCCTCAGTCTACTTTCCTTAACCTCAAAACAATCAACCCAGTGAGAGACATTTTGACTTTGCAGCACTGACGTCAACCAGTTCTATGGATTTTTTATCCAACCTAAATCCACCAATATGTCCTGATTCTCCAGTCTAAGGGCTTATTCAGACATTCGTGCAACATGGTCCATGCACAGACCAGAATACAGAGACCGACCGTGGCTCTCCCGATCAAAGCATGAAGGCTTCATATATTTCTATGAGCCAGGCACACTTGGGTCAGGAGACCTTCATCCAGTGCATTATGGGCTGAGCATGGACCGGCTTCAGGTCTCTTGCATCAAGCATGACAGCCCAATAGAAATATATGAAGCTTTTACACTTGGCTCAGGACAGCTGCGGCCAGATTGAGCATTCTGTTCATGGACTGTGTTGCCCGGAAGTCTTAGGCTGGCTTCACACAACAGTAAGGTCCAATCCGGGGCTGTCAGGGATAAACCTGACAGCTCCGGACCAGATCAGCACACAAAACTGGAAGGCAAACATGCCCTCCGGTCCGGTGGGCAGCCTGACGCAGCTGCCGCTGCTGATGGTTCAGGATCGCAGGGAGCTAGCCGCAGTCCTGAAACAGCGACGTGCAGCCGCAGGTGTCCGATCCCGGATCCTCCCGGACCGAGACAAGCCGGCCCCATAGGCTCCCATGCTAGGGAACGCCGGATTGCACCGGATCCGGGTGGATCCAGGGGGAAATCGTGAGAATCCGGGATACGGCAATTTGGTGAGATTTTTCTCCCCGGACACAAAAACGTTGCAAGCAACGTTTTAGTCTCTGGTGAGAAAAATCCGAATTCTCCCGGATTCTTCCGGAGATATGGAAACCGGATGGCAGAAGGCTGCCATTCGGCTCCATCCGGCCCCATAGGATACTATGGGGCCAAAATCCGGTCCGGGGCTGTCTGGTTTACACCGGACAGCCCCGGATCGGACCTTACCGTGGTGTGAAGCCAGCCTAAAGCCACGTGCACACATTGAGAAATGGTGAGTTTTTTAACGAAGTATTTGTAGCCAAAACCAGTAATGTGTGATAAATACAGAAATGGTGACGTGTTTCTATTATACTTTTCCTCTGACTGCTCCACTCCTGGTTCTGATTCCCAAACACAGAGGTAAAAACTCATGAAATATTGAATGGGTGAAAATGGTTCTATGTCCTGAAGAAGGAGCCTCATGATTGAACATGCGGGGACTCAATAAACTACGGTATTCACCCATCCGGGTCTCCTCCATTGGTTTTTCTTCCTGACATGCTAAGTCTTCAAACATGGCAGATTTAAAAAGTGAAAAATATTATTAATATTGTCATTAATAAAAACATTGATGACTATTCTACTACTAATAATATTTTTAGCATAAAAATAAGAAAAGACAATTTTACAGAAATATTTCTTGAACTCGAGAATTCCTGCCATGCAGGTAACCTTACATCAGATTTTACCATTTTGCCTTTCAATCTGCCTTTCAATCGGTTATCTCTTAGGATAGTTTAGCCTGCTAGATTAGACGGGACAGATGGAAGACCGAATCTGTCCCTCCACTGTAAGTAAAACATTTCTACAGCCTGGCATTTCTGCAGTCTGGTCTTTCTCATGAACATGGTATGATTTCAATTTCTATTTCTTGTCTAATTACTGTATTTTTTAGCCTCTGTATTTTTAATGTTTTTTATGAAAGCTCTCACTTATTGATTGTTTTAATTGCAATCAGCTGGTCAGTTTGTGGTTCACTTCCTATAAAAAGGTTGTTCCACAGCTGATCCAGCAAGCCTGTTGAAGTGGAAGTCCGTGAAATGGACCGTTGCTCCCCCTGCACCTCCCTGCCCTGCACCTAAGGGCCCTTTCACATCAGCGTTTTTTTAAATTTGCGGCAGATGCGGTGAAAAAACCGCATCTGCCGCAACTGCCGCATAACGGTTCCACTTGCGGCACGGTTGCGGTTTTTTCCATAGGAAGTATAGGGGGACTTGCGGCAGATGCGGCAAGTGCGGTATTGCACTTGCGGCAGGTGCGGCAGAGAAAAAAACCGCGGCTTACTGCGGTTTTTTTCTCTGCCGCACCTGCCGCAAGTGCAATACCGCACTTGCCGCATCTGCCGCAAGTCCCCCTATACTTCCTATGGAAAAAACCGCAACCGTACCGCAAGTGGAACCGTTATGCGGCAGTTGCGGCAGATGCGGTTTTTTCACCGCATCTGCCGCAAATTTAAAAAAACGCTGATGTGAAAGGGCCCTAAGATACAACCTGAAAAAGCACAATAAAGCCAGTATGTAAAAAAGATCTCCTGAGTGTCGCTGCTCTCCTCACTTTTTCTTTTGCAAATTCTGGACTGGTTGTGGTAAAGACATTCTTGTAAATAATTATCAGCCAAAGTTGGAAGGACTAATCATCGGAGTGACTACTTTTTTAATTTTTACATTTTCTTGTTTTTTGTACATTTTTTGCATTTTAATACTCTGTACCCTTTCAATTGTTATTGATTCTTTGTGTTTATTGTTAAAAAGTTGTCATAGTTCCGGAGTACTGACTTTCACTAAGTTGGAATGTGGCACCCCAAGTGCCACTGTGTCATCACTGCCCCCGAGTGGTGGTGTCACGCTGAGGGTAACTCAAGAAATTGCAATTGCACACTCCTTGGTTGATGCTTATAAAAAACTTTATTTGAAAGATTTGTGAGCACAATGTCAACGCGTTTCGACCTAAATTAGGTCGTTCTCACGACAGTTGCTATTGTTAGGAAGTCCCTTCTTAAGAAGAAAAGGGTCCTTCTTTCCCTCTTTTTGTTTCAGCTCCAGAGTTTTTTCTATGAATTTATTTCAGTCTCTTTAGATAGGTAGATGAAAGGTTGTGGTATGCCTTTATTTCATAGTGCCCGTCTGGGTCCGGTGTGTCCGCGAAGAAGGGACTTCCTAACGATAGCAACTGTTGTGAGAACGACCTATTTTAGGTCGAAACGCATTGACATCGTGCTCACATATCTTTCAAATAAAGTTTTTTCTAAGCATCAACTAAGGAGTGTGCAATTGCAATTTTTGAGTCTACATGTGGGATTCCCCCAATTCTGACAGTTAGCACCTCCAATCACGAAATAACTCCATGTGCACGCCATCTCTGTTTAACGCTGGGAGTAACAACGGGTCTTCTCTTCAAGGAAACCCACACACACACTCACAACACCTTCTGCCTCCAGACCAGAAGGGGGAGACCAAACCCGGGTTCAGGAAGAGCTCCCCTATAAATTCTGGTCTGGGGCAGAGCCAGTCAGTGCAGTTCCTAGGAGGACTGTGAAGAGGACATGGGAGTAAAAGAGCAGTGCTAAGCTCATCTCAGTTTCCGCATAGTTCAGTTGCAGGGAGAACTGAGGAACACATCCTGGTGAACTAAGTAGCTCCTCAGCTCGTCACAGGATCGTTAACTTGGTTCCAGGCTTAAGGCTAGGGTCTGAGGAGAGTTATAGGAACACACCTGGGAGGCTGAGCGATCCCGTACACACCCCAGAGGAAAGCGCAGAGAACGGACACCGGGTCAGAGACTATGCAGGGTCTCCCATCCTGTCAACACCAGATGGTGGGGAATTCCAGATTTCCCAGCCACACCATGCCTGGAGACACAGCAACGATAAGAGTTCAGGAACATACACCCGTGACCAGGGTTAGAAAGGACTCGAGTTGCCTGTCATACCGGCACCTCGTTGGAAGAGACTGGGCCGGCAGCTTAGCTGATGCAGTTGCAGGAACCAACAAACCAAGCGCAGGAAGGGAGCCAAAGACCCGGCTGGGTGAGAAAGACCCCAAGTTGCTTTCAGCTAGGACTCTGTGGACAACTGCTCCTAACCGGTATCATAATCCTCAGTAAAGGACTGCTTGAACAACAATACAGTGAGTCTGCTTTGTGCTTGTGCCCGTCGTCCTGCACCCTACATCCTAAACTATCATCACGGCCCCGAGGGACAGCTCTGCCCGTGGAGAGCCACTCCATTCCAGCTGCCCGTCCATCACCCGGGAGGTTCTGCAGCAGCGGTGGCCCACTATAACCACACACCACGGGTGGCGTCACGAAACTCTCCCTTCCATACTTCCCTTCCCTTACTAAGCCAGAAACTCCCCTTTATTTTATTTTTTTTTAAGCTGAACCCAGGGTCACGGGAGCCCAGGCACCGGCCCCGGTGACTACCTAGAGACATTGTCGCCCGGTTCCGAGTGTCCAATTGCCCTGGGACCCCTCAATTCCCTTTTGTATTTTGCAAGAGTCTTGTCGATTATGTGGAGAGTTGCGGGTAAAAGACGTCCGGGTGGGGGGACCAGACTGGTCTTGGACAGAACTTCAAAATATATGTTCTGTGAAAGGCTAGAGCGTTTGAGAAAAAAATGATGCAACAAGGCCTGATTAATATTGCTCATGGTTCGGGCATGAAGCAAGTGACGGGTTCTCATTAGGAAGAAATTGTCCGATAGGAGAGAACCCTTTTATTTGTATGTGTGTTTTCACCTGGAAGTCAAAAGTTGACTTGTTAATCTATTTAGTCTATAACCCCGAATATGATACAGGACAGAATAAAGGAACGAAAGGATATTAAGAAAGGAATGCTAGCATTTAAAACAAAAAAAAAACATATATTTTTATATTTCCAATTTCCTGTTTAATTAATACTCATATATTAGTATGTGTGCATAACAATCATTAGAACAGGGGAATCTAGAATGTATTATACATCTGTGATACTGAACTACATCTATAATATAGAGTAGATCTGTCACAACATACAACATACATTATTACCGGAAATAAGTCTGAGACCTGATGAGGCTGCTGTATTTACTTTAACAATCCACATCAGAATGGCTGTGTATTACGGATATAAAGATGACCATTTATAGTGGTTACTCCATGTGTATTCAATCTCGAAGCCTTAATGGCAGCTGCAGCTTGTACTGAGCAGTGTGAGATCTCAGAAGTAGGCAGGAGGCACCAGGGCTGTTAATTAGTCTAGATGGGAGGAGATTGAGTTAAACATCAAAAAAGGATTATCCAGCCATTCTGACAAGGATTATCAAAGTATATACACCAGCTCCATCAGGTCTAAAGGCCGGTTTACACATAGCGAGATCGCTAACGAAATCGCTGCTAAGTCACCGGTTTTGCAAAGTAGCAGAGACTTAGCCGGCGATTGCGCTGCGTGTGACACTTAGCAGCGATCAGCCCCCCGCTGGGAGATCGCTGATCTTAATGGCCTGGAGCATTTTTTGATCGGCGATCTCCCGCTGGCCAGGCTGCATCGCTGTGTGTAACAGGCAGACTTACCAGCGATCCCCAGTCTGTGCCCGAGACCCTGAACAATCCCAACGACCGTCGGGTGTCGGCGCATCGCTGGGTGATCACTGGTGAGATCTGCCTGTCTGGCATCTCACCAGGTCGGATCGTTGTCGGGATCGCTGGTGCGTCGCTACGTATAAACCAGCCTTCAGTGTGCAGCTTGTAGGGTTAAATCAGATGACAGTTCCACTTAAAAGTCAGGATAAAGCACATCTTCAGAGTGGTGGATGTGAAGGGGCTAGGTGAAAGGCACATATCAATAGCTAAGATAGACAGCTTCTCATTCTATACATTGGCTTTAACAGAGATGGGGTCTAGGTTACCTAATGAAATGTACAGCCAGCCCCAGTGGCGTAACTTGAAGCTCATGGGTCCCGATGCGAAAGCTACAATGGGGCCCCCAATTTTTACAAATCGTCTTTTTCTATAGGCCAAAGGGACTTTTGGGGCCCCCTAGGTGTGATCACAACCCTGCACCTGTTGTAGTTACGCCCCCTGGCCAGCCCCCTTCATACACACCACAGTGATAATGAAGGAACTCCTGTCCTGTGTAGTGACCCTGCCTGAACAACCTCTCTATGTAGATATGAATACCGATACACCCGTACACATACAACCATTAACACACCAGACTAAGCTGGTAAATGTAAGAAATAAGTGGGAGAAAACAGAGAAAACTGATCTGCCGAATACAACTGATTACAGATGAACATCTGTATTCTCAGGTGACAATGGGTGACAAGTATCAGACCAGATTTATGTCAGATAACAATGTGTCATTGGTCATCATGGCACATGATCTTGGCCAAATAATCTTGTGTATGGGCAGCTCAGGAATGGTCTTACTGTCAGTAGTCACCTGGCAGCTCTAAAACTGGCCACCATGGACAGATGTGGTTCAAGCCCAGATCTGATGGGTTACCCTGGCCTTCACCCTTTATTCCCTGTTCAGGGATCTGGACTTATATAAGGCCCCTCGGGCTAGGGCCATGGAGTCAGCTGCTGGACGATGGTGCAGTCTGGCAGGAGAGGTCAGAAACAGGAGGGGCCGGGTAAGAAGTAAGAGGAAAGTAAATGTACAAAATCATGGTAAGGAAACAGGTCGTGTTCATAAGAATACAAACAAGCAAAGCAGGAGATCAGAGACCACAAATGAACCAGAAAAGATAAACTCAAGGTGGCTTCACACCATGGTAAGGTGGCCCTCCGGTTCGGTGTGCAGCTGCAGCTGCTAATGAATCATGACTGCGGCTTGTAGGGAGCTAGCCGCGATCCTGAAACAACAGCGGTGTGGAGTCGCAGGTGTCCGGTTCCCAGATCCTCCCGGACCGGGACAATCCGTTCCCATAGGCTCCCATGTTAGGGTGCGCCGGATTGCACCGGATCCGGGAGGATCCGGGGGAATCGGAAGAATCTGGGATACGGCAATTTGGGGAGATTTTTCTCCCCGGACACAAAAACGTTGCAAGCAATGTTTTTGTCTCCGGTGAGAAAAATCCGAATTCTCCCGGATACTTCCGGAGATAAGGAAACTGGATGGCAGAGAGCTGCCATCCGGCTCCATTGGATATTATGGGGCCAAAATCCGGTCTGTGGCTGTTTGGTTGACACCGGACAGCCCCGGATCGGACTTTACCGTGGTGTGAAGCCAGCCTTAACTGGCAGTGAGGGGCAGAGGTTCAGGAGTTTAAATAGAAGAAATCCCCATTCAGGTCTCAAATCTAAGCAGCCAGGAATTCACCCCACAATTGTGACTGCACAGCACAAAAACTCCAGGGAGTAAACAGGACGGCCGTGCCGCTGACCCATATTACCCACAGTAAAGCTGCGGTGCCGCTAAGTGACTGAAGTGGAAAGCTAGGAGATATAGTAGCCTGAATCTTACAAACAGCTTCCATGAAACACCTAAGCTGTAAGAGTTTGGACCTCACCTCATCCCCTCGAGGGGCTTCTTTGTCCATTTCTCTCCAACAATGCTCAATCTCAGTGTCTACTCCTGATACATTAAGCTGCTCGTCATCATCATCTTCATCTTCAGAACTTGTTTCAAAGTTTCCTTTGCCTGGAGCGAGGTCTGGTTCACTGTCATTGTCCTCTTCCTCTCCAGAACTGGCCTCTTCATCTTCTTTGACTTCCTCTGACTCTTCTCCAGAATCGTCTTCTCTACTTTCTCCATCACTTTCCTCATCTTCCTCTAGTTCCGCTCCGCTCATCTCTTCCTCCGACTTCATCTCATCATTGCTGTCCTGGTCACTCTCAGATTGCAGTCCTGTAAGGTAATGGATATACACATGTGATCTTGATTTTCTTATTTGTCCATCAGCACACACGTATGCAGGATGTTTTTCGCACAACTAGATCAAGTTTTGAACTACACCAGTTTAAAGAATTAAAATTCGCCCAAGTAACTAAATTCTGCCATTGTTTTTAAAGGGATCCTGCCATGTAAAGTAATACTATTACTCTGTAGACATGGAATAAATCTTCAGGTCAATAGCGTTCTGACCCCGTGTGGCCGCTGCACTGTGAGTCCGGCTGCCAGTGAGATGTGGCTTCAGTCACCGCTCTATGCATAGTGAGCGCCAGCTGTACCAGCGCCTCCGACACATACTAATAGCCGGCCTAGAAATACATCTGTACAGAGGCGGCTATCAGTCAGTGCCGGGGGTGCGGTTAGCTGCCTCTCGGTGTATACTGAGTGCTGACTGAAGCTGCGCCAGCCGCACCCAATGACTGAAAGCCCAAGTCTGGTGGGAGGACTAAAGATCATTTCCTCCCAATACCCGGGCTCTCAGTGCAGCGGCTGCAGGCATGAGAACACTATTAACCTGCATATTAAACACATATCTGCAGGTTATTGGGGTTTTGTTTGGGGGAGGCTTAAACTTTATTTCTTTAATATTTTCAAAAAACATTTTTTCTTTTACTACATTTAACTTTTGTTTTAATTTCTGATTGGAAAGTTGAGCCTGTGACCAAACTTCTGTATTGCAGTATGTAGTCAATATAATGATCTGCACAGGCTCTTCACAGGACTGAGACAGCAGTGACCGGGGCCTGTATAGATCCGCTGCCATGGTAAGACATCGGCACCCCACAATTGTCAGTGTGCAGCCAATCAGCAACTGTTTAAATGCCGCTGTCAAAGATGGAGATCAGAATCTCAATGTTTAGAAGGCAGTGATTGACGATAACTGCGGTCCATGGTGTTACAGCCTGCATGGAGGGGGATCATTTATTAATGCATATTTGAGATGAAAACTAAAAAATACAGAGATACAGAAACAATACCCCCAACAACTCCATCACAGGTTCCAACCCAGCCCACCAGTCCCCGCCATGCTATGATGAGAGGCACAATCTCTTTTTGGAGAAGGCTGTGGCTCGGATTATATCCTAAGCTATGTGACAAGGGTCTTTTAAGAGTTGAACACTGACTAACAGGTCAGCTCCCGCCAAATAGTTGGCACTATAGAGCCAGCCTCCTTCCTTCTGGAGGGCAGCTAATTTTCATATCCTTCCCCAGGTAGCACTGTCTGGGATACAAGTCTCCTGGAGGAAAATGTTAGCCCTCAATCTACAACATAAATCAAACTAGGGCACAAATGGTCATATTTAAAGGGGTTGTGCCACAAAACACTTTTCTGGCAAAAGTTTAAAAAAAAGGTGTAAATATTCACAAAAGAATGTTTACAGTGAATATCATCATATATATGAAAGCCGAAGCCACTTCCGTCTTCAAGGGACAAAAATGATGTCACACGACGGAAGTGGCTTCGGCACTACACCCGCTCACGGTGATCCAAGATGGCGGCGAGCGGTGGCGCTTTAGCGCCCACCGCAAGCCCCCATCCCGACACCAGACCCCCGATCGGTCACACACCACTTCGGGAGATCACCGGCTAATGCCTACACATGGAATGACAGGCACCACAGTCCCCCCCCTTGCTGCCCGATCACCCCCCTGCCTCTCACCATAGCCCCCCTCCACTGTCCGATCACACCCCTGCCTCTCACCATAGCCCCCCTCCACTGTCCGATCACACCCCTGCCTCTCACCATAGCCCCCCTCCACTGTCCGATCACCCCCCTGCCTCTCACCATAGCCCCCCTCCACTCTCCGATCAACCCCCTGCCTCTCACCATAGCCCCCCTCCACTGTCCGATCACACCCCTGCCTCTCACCATACCCCCCCTCCACTGTCCGATCACCCCCCTGCCTCTCACCATAGCCCCCCTCCACTCTCCGATCAACCCCCTGCCTCTCACCATAGCCCCCTCCACTGTCCGATCACCCCCCTGCCTCTCACCATAGCCCCCCTCCACTGTCCGATCACACCCCTGCCTCTCACCATAGCCCCCCTCCACTGTCCGATCACCCCCCTGCCTCTCACCATAGCCCCCCTCCACTGTCCGATCACCCCCCTGCCTCTCACCATAGCCCCCCTCCACTGTCCGATCACCCCCTGCCTCTCACCATAGCCCCCCTCCACTCTCCGATCAACCCCCTGCCTCTCACCATAGCCCCCCTCCACTGTCCGATCACCTCCCTGCTTCTCACCATAGCACCCCTCCACTGTCCGGTCCCCCTCCACTGCCTCCCAGTTGCGGCGTGTAATTGGGGAATTTGGCGTCAATAAATCGCCTGTTTCCTGATTTCAGGGCACTGCTCCAAAACCAGAGGCAATCATGAAGGTGAGACTCCCGGCTTTTGGTGTGTGAACGGGCGATAGTGATGGATCTGTGTAGCCTATTGATTTCCCGTAGGTGTGCCACAGCGTGCTGGAGTCCGCGCCCCATCTGCGATGATTGGTGGTGGCTACTGTCTTCCCATTGGCTATCAGTTCACAGGGCGCCATCAGCTACAGACGCACACATAGCCATTGGGTAGTGTAAGCCACTGTCCTGCACAAAACCGCTCCTGTGTGACGCTTTTGCCCCTCGAAAGTCTGTCGCAGCAGCCACTATCGACGACATGAGCGGGTATTAATCACAAAGTCCGATAGACAATGGCTTCATGTATTAGCCAGCCTACCAGTGCAGGCTGCCCAATCATAATGCTATTGCGTTGTCCAATGAGCGTGTTTGGGGCGCGGTGTAAACCGGTCTGGCACGCCTATGTTCTCGCCGCGCTGAACATGTATGCCCATATTCCTTTGGGGATTGTGACGTGTGAAGCGGCGAGGGAAGTCGACCGGATTGGTTCCGCTGTGGGTGAGGCGATTTCCGGGGCAACACATCGCCTTAGGTTGAGGGCGAAATTGCGGCATGCAATGCCGCCATCGGCGATCTAAGGCGACCAATAAAAACGTGCATGCCCACGTTAGATCGCCGGTTATTGCCAGCAAATATTGCAGCGTGTAAAGGTACCCTTAGGGCCCTTTCACATCAGCGTTTTTTGAAATTCGCGGCAGATGCGGTGAAAAAACCGCATCTGCCGCGTTTGCCGCATAACCGTTACACTTGCGGCGCAGTTGCGGTAATCCCATAAAAAGTATAGGGGGACTTGCGGCAGGTGCGGCAAGTGCGGTTTTGCACTTGCGGCAAGTGCGGCTGCGAAAAAAAAACGCAGTCAGCCGTGGTTGTTTTCGCGGCCGCACCTGCCGCAAGTGCAAAACCGCACTTGCCGCACCTGCCGCAAGTCCCCCTATACTTTCTATGGGGATTACCGCAACCGCGCCGCAAGTGTAACGGTTATGCGGCAAACGCGGCAGATGCGGTTTTTTCACCGCATCTGCCACGAATTTCAAAAAACGCTGATGTGAAAGGGCCCTTAGAGATGCCTAACAGAAATCTCTGTGTTAACCCCTACAGCATGCTGTCTTTAGATTTATTGCACAAACTTGCTGACAAATTCCCTTAAGGTACCTTTACACGCGGCAACTATCACCGGCGATCGTAGGCAACAGAACGTGCGCGTGCACGTTTTTGACGGTTGCTACCGAACGCTGATGCCACATGTACATGCCGCAATTGCGCCCTCAACCTAAGGTGATGTATTGTCCCGGAAGTTCCCACACCAACAGTGGGAAACATCCGGTTGACTCCTGACGCCACTTCACATGCCGCAATCCCCAAAGGAATGTGGGCGTACATGTTCAGCGCCGCAAGGACATAGGCGTGACAGAGTTGTGTATTCCGCGCCCCAAACACGCTGATTAGACAACGCAATAGCGTCATGATTGGCCAGCCTGCGCAGGAAGGCTGGCTAATACATGACACCATTGCCATTGTGTAGTGTGAATGGACAGCTCTTCAAATATGTCGCCCTGTGACGGGACAGCCAATTGAAATACAGTAGCCTCCACCAATCATCGCTGATGGGGCGCGGCATCCAGCACACTGTGGCACGCCTCTGGGAAATCAGTAGGCGACGCAGATTCCATTCCTATCCCCGTTCACCTTCAGGGTTGCCTCTGGTGTTTGAACAAAGCTCTGAAACCTCAACCGGGAGCAACTTTAAAAATCACCATCGCGTTCCAACAATTACACGCCGCAATTTCATAGCAATTTTAGGGCAACGGTGACGGAACTCTGGATTGCCTCTCAGTTGCTACACTGTAGTTGCAGCGTGTAAAGGTACCCTTACAGGGCTCAGAGACATATGAATAATACTATTATGTCCAACCTCTTGGGGCAGTGATAGAATTAGGCCCTGTGCTGACACGTCTTTTGCTGCAGCTTACTGTCACCTATTCTCACAAAACTGCATGTGTATCCTAACCCCAGCAAAGTCTATGTGAATTCTGAAGCGCTGTGCTTATGAGGCTACAATCCTTTGCAGTTTGTGGTCAGGACAAAAGAATGCTGCAAAAAATAAGAGGGTGGGGGACAAGAGGCGCAATAGTGCCCTATCACTAGTGACACTAGAAAGAGTGATGCTGAGGAGCCACTCACCTGATTCAGTTGTGGGCCCCACAACTGGTTTGAAGGCGTTTTGAGAAGAATCTCTCAGCTGCTGCAGGACCTCCACCAACTACTGACCAGTAGTGAAATTCAAGGAGATGATGGGAGTACAGGTGTGACACGGTCAGCGCTGCTCCAATGTAAAAACTCACCAAAAGAGTCACAAAGTCATCAGTAGGTTTTATCTTTTTAATCCTCCTTCCTCCTACGCGTTTCGGCGCCCCACCTGGCACCTGAGGAAGGAGGAAGGAGGATTAAAAAGATAAAACCTACTGATGACTTTGTGACTCTTTTGGTGAGTTTTTACATTGGAGCAGCGCGGACCGTGTCACACCTGTACTCCCATCATCTCCTAGGACAAAAGAATGAACATGTCAGTTATTAAAGTATTTTACAGCCCTCCCAGCCTCCCAATAGTGAAAACAAATGCTTGACCACAAACTGCACCAAAAACACATGTGTTTTGTGATGTGTTTTCACTTCATAGGTTGCAGATTAGCAGCGTTTTAGTTGCAGAAAATTTGTGCACCTGTGGCACCCCAGGGTCCAAGCATCACAGTGTCATTATCACCTACGAGTGATGGTGTCACACTTGAGAGCAACAGAGGGTATCCACACCAGGCAGACACCGCACACAACACCTTTCTGTTTCCAGGCCAGAAGGGGGAGACCAAGACCCGGGTTCAGAGTGAGCTCCCCTATAAATTCTGGTCTGGGGCGGAGCTAGTCAGTCAGTTCCTAGGTTGACTACAGGCCCCGTTACACAGCACGATGTTTAAACGATGTCGGCAACAATCTCATGGGGGCGCGGTCATTTCAGACATCGTTGGTGAGATGTCATATGTCTACATATCGTGGACGACACATCAACGATGTTGTGAGCAGATACCGTTCGCACAACCCAGTGAACAATACCTACTCATTGCTGTGAATGGGCGAAGTAGTGAACGACATAGTTATCGCGGTTAGAAACAGCGCCCAACTGGGCTTAGGCATGAAAGACAAAAACCTCCACATAACCGTTTAAGTGGGGGAGATGTCTATAGCATAGAGGTACTCGGAAAAAGCATTTGAATACAAAGAGAACAAGAGTACTATGCAAAACTTAACATTTTATTGGTAGACGTCATTAAAATTGATAAGGTGACAAGAGAGTGCATGTACAAAGGATCCAAACAGGATACAGGGGGGCACAAACATGATATAACAAGTAAAATCAAATGGGTATGCAGATTTCATATACAGCAGAGTCCAGCATATACAATAACAAGGTACATCAAGGAAAACAAAGGAAACATCAAAAATGTGGCCATTTACAATGTAAAGTGCTGGTGCAGCGTTCAACATGGAAAATAAGACCCTGGAATGATCATACTGAAGTGCTTTCCTTAAGATCAGAGTAGATGCTTATCTCAATCTCCATAGTTGTTATAGCATACCCATATTGAGTCAACAGTACTAGACAAGTGCCCTCTGCGATCCAGTCTGGTTAAAACCCCGACGCGGCGTTTCGCTGCATAAGCTTGGTGGCTGCAGCTTCCTCAAGGGGATGTGTTTTGCGTCCTGTGCTTATCCCCCTCTAATGGCCGTCTTATATATGTATCTAATAGCTGCCTAAAGTGCATCACCTGTGATCGCGCATCATCACCAGCCGACGCGCACCGGAAGTGACGTCTCGGAATAACCTGACGGCCGGCTCTGACGCGCGCGCCGCACCATGGGACGCGTCACCATGGCACCGACGCGCGCGCGTCAGGCTCGGCCATCCCGAGAGCGGCACCCGCGCGCGACTCAGTGGAGAGAGCGCGATACATAATGAATGTGTGCGGTAGCAACTATCAGTGTGTCAGCAAAGGCCATAGGGGAGACACAGGGCGCCACCTAACCAGAAATACAGTACAAGATAAAAAAGGGAAGAAATAAGCAACTTATCTCAATTGAAAAGCTATCATGTTTGTGCCCCCCTGTATCCTGTTTGGATCCTTTGTACATGCACTCTCTTGTCACCTTATCAATTTTAATGACGTCTACCAATAAAATGTTAAGTTTTGCATAGTACTCTTGTTCTTTTTGTATTCAAATGCTTTTTCCGAGTACCTCTATGCTATAGACATCTCCCCCACTTAAACGGTTATGTGGAGGTTTTTGTCTTTCATGCCTAAGCCCAGTTGGGCGCTGTTTCTAATTGCTGTTTTTTCTGTGTTCCACACAGCTACACCCAGGGCATCAATGACTTTCAGATCACGTGACCAAGCGTGGATGAGATTATTGGATGACGTCTTCCAAAAGGAGGGCACAAACACAGGAGCAACAGGTGACGATCAGCTTCTCAGCTCTTTGACCGTGAGATATAAGGACTTAGTGCGTAGAAGAACCCGCACATGGTGGAATAAAGCTTTCCTAGCTAAGTATCTGGAGAAGGAATTGATCCCTAGGGGCCTGAGGGTTCAAGTATTTCCCTCCTATGACATCTCAGATGATGATTTCAAATCCCAGTGGGAGTCGTTCTGTAATGAGTGCTCCAAAGGCTTCATACAATTATTGAGAGATTCAGCCTCTTTAACTCAGATGGAGAAGGACCTTGAGAGTCTGGAAGAGTTGATTAAAGCTAAGAGTACTGCGGATCAGTGGAAAAAATTCAATGAGGAAGTGGAGAGGGACACTATGAAATGGGAGAAAGAGGTTAGAGAGTTCAAAACGAAAAAACTAATAAGGGATCACCAGGATTCTATTAATAACAGGGTGTACAGATGGAAGAACAAACCACCAAAAGGTAGACCACCGAAATATCCAAAGAAACCTGATGACCCTAGACCTGAACAACCTAAACCGAGGATACCTGAGGGTCTACCAGGACCATCGGATGTTCTCCCCCTAGATCCCCCTCCAATCAATCTCAGACCTCTGGGGATGAAAGCTCAGCGGCAGAGTCGGTGGGAGCTAGCGATTGGGAACCTGGTTCTGGGATGTACACCAGGAGTGGTAAACCACGTGGACAGTTGGGTGGTCGGTCCCCACCGCCAAACGCCAAGCGAAATAGACACCATCTACAGGTAATAAATCTTTCCACGCACACTCTCACTGACTCTCAGCTGTCTTTACTCTCCAGAGGTCTAACTTTCTGTCCGACCAACTCTTACAATTATTTTTCAGCATTAAAGGACCTTCACCTATTTTTGAGGAGAATAGTTCTAAAGCGGCTGCATTTCAAAAGATCAGATATACCTCTTGATTCAACAATTGAAAAAGAAACTCTAGAAGCATTGGAAGAACTCATACAGGAGCAAACACTTGACATCACAGGTGCGTTCCCTAAGCAATTACTACCACGTTCTTCTAAGTTCCCCTCCCTCTCCCTATGCCCCGCCGTTGCTGTCTTCCTGAAAGTAGTAGCTGATGACCTCAGGAGGATTCCAAGTAGGAGGAGGTTTGACAACCTGACTAGGAGAGAAAGGGAGGCCCTGGAAGAATTAAACAGGTTGGAAGGGGTGGTTTTTAAACCGGCAGATAAAGGGGGGAACATAGTGGTTTGGCCGGTCCAACTGTATGAGAGGGAAGCCCAACGACAACTGAGGGACAGACTAACCTACCAAAAACTGGACAGCAATCCTGCGTTGTCCTTTTTGGGAGATTTGAAATTAATTCTGAATAATGCCCGGGAAAAAGGTATCTTATCCAAGAGGGAGGTGGACGGGCTTTTGGTGTCTTGCCCTAAGGTGCCCACCCTGTACCTCTTACCCAAGGTCCACAAAAATGCCCTCAACCCACCGGGGCGCCCTATAGTGTCCGGCATTGACGGTTTGTGCGAACCCATCTGCAAATTTATTGATTATTATCTCAAACCGTTGGTGGAGCTACTCCCGTCATATGCCAGAGACACTACGGGCGTCCTGAATAGGATTGACGGCATTTTTGTGGACCAGGGGACCCTATTAGCAACAATTGACGTCGAGTCGCTGTATACCTGCATCAACCATGAGGACGGTCTTAGGGCAGTTCGCTTCTTTCTGGAGGCGGGCGGTCGGGGTGGCGCGATGGGGGATCTCATCTTAGAGCTGCTCCGCTTTGCCCTGACACACAACTTTTTTGTATTTAAGGACGTCGTCTATCTCCAGAAGAAGGGTACCGCGATGGGCGCGGCCTGTGCGCCCTCATACGCTAACCTCTTTTTGGGGTTTTGGGAGCGTAACATCTTTAGCGATGAGGGCGTACTGGGCTGCGCCCAGGCGCAAGCTTGGATTAGATATATAGACGACGTCCTCATTGTGTGGCAGGGCTCGGCGGAGCAGTTCACCTCCTTTGTGGGCAGGCTAAACGAGAATGATATGAACATCAGGCTGACCCACAAGGTGAGTAGGGATAAAATAGATTTTCTTGATATTGAGATCTCCCTGGATGAGGCGGGTGGGGTACGGACGGATGTCTTCCGAAAGGAGACATCCGTGAATGCGTTGCTTCATGCAACCTCTGGACATCACCCGTCCACCATACGCGCCATCCCGACCGGCCAATTCCTGCGTATGAGGCGAATTTGCTCAACGGACTCTGGTTTTGAGCGGCAGGCTACTGATCTTAAACAGCGATTCGGCGTCAGAGGGTATAGCAATAGAGGTATAAGGGCTGGGTACCGAAGGGCAAAAAACACACCTAGGGACGCTTTGTTGAGATATAAACCTAAGAGGGACACGGGAGATCCACCCGTAAGGTTCATTGGTACATATAACCAAGAATGGAGCTCAATGCAGGCGGCCTTTCAACGCCATTGGGCTATCCTCAGAAGTGATAATATCCTCTCACAATGCGTCCCAGAACGTCCGCTTATGACGGCTAGGAGATCTAAAAATCTGAGAGATTGGCTAGTTCATAGCCACTATATACCACCGAAAGCTAACATCTTTGGGAGTTCTGGCCCGACCGTGGGCTCATTCTCCTGTGGCCACTGTGTCGCTTGCCCTAATGTACTAAGGAGCCGTACTTTTGAATCCTCGGACGGGAAGAAACAATATACAATCAGGCAGCGTATATCTTGCGGCTCCACACATGTCGTTTACTACGCTACGTGTGGGTGCCAAAAGATATACATTGGCCTGACCTCCAGAGAATTCAGAAAAAGAATACGGGAACATCTAAGCGACATAGAGGGAGCTCAAAACTCACAAGATGGTAGCAAATTGCGGACCTTGCCACGCCATTTTTGGCAGGTCCACAATTGTGATCCATCTAGTTTGAAATTTAGGGGAATAGACATGGTTAGGGCAGGGAACAGAGGGGGTAATCTCAAAAAAAGCCTCGCTCAGATGGAGGCAAAATGGATAGTGACCCTGGATACCCTCAGTCCCAAGGGGATTAATGAGTCTTTATCCTTTCGGTCATACCTGTGAGGCTGTCGTTTACCGTACCTTTTAGTTTGCTTCTGTGTTTTTGTGCATGCACTGTTCCCACCTTTCCGGGAAAGTTTTTATTAATTATTTTTTAATTTTTATCTTTTCAGCTTCTTTCTCTCCTGTCTCCTGAATATTGGATTTCTAGTGCTTCCATCCATGCTCTACTCAATTTGTATATAAGGGGATTTCTGTCTAATTTTGGAGCGGCATTATACCACGGGATCTGGATTTAAGCCCCTAAAATTGGGGGTCTCCATGCCCCGTGTACGCCAATCCTGCTATGTGATATAATATGATATACTTGTGTACTTTTTTCCTCTATTATGACTTTATGCTTGGGATGTTTATTAGTGGCTGAAATTCATATAAGGAGCTTTTCAATTGAGATAAGTTGCTTATTTCTTCCCTTTTTTATCTTGTACTGTATTTCTGGTTAGGTGGCGCCCTGTGTCTCCCCTATGGCCTTTGCTGACACACTGATAGTTGCTACCGCACACATTCATTATGTATCGCGCTCTCTCCACTGAGTCGCGCGCGGGGTGCCGCTCTCGGGATGACCGAGCCTGACGCGCGCGCGTCGGTGCCATGGTGACGCGTCCCATGGTGCGGCGCGCGCGTCAGAGCCGGCCGTCAGGTTATTCCGAGACGTCACTTCCGGTGCGCGTCGGCTGGTGATGATGCGCGATCACAGGTGATGCACTTTAGGCAGCTATTAGATACATATATAAGACGGCCATTAGAGGGGGATAAGCACAGGACGCAAAACACATCCCCTTGAGGAAGCTGCAGCCACCAAGCTTATGCAGCGAAACGCCGCGTCGGGGTTTTAACCAGACGGGATCGCAGAGGGCACTTGTCTAGTACTGTTGACTCAATATGGGTATGCTATAACAACTATGGAGATTGAGATAAGCATCTACTCTGATCTTAAGGAAAGCACTTCAGTATGATCATTCCAGGGTCTTATTTTCCTTGTTGAACGCTGCACCAGCACTTTACATTGTAAATGGCCACATTTTTGATGTTTCCTTTGTTTTCCTTGATGTACCTTGTTATTGTATATGCTGGACTCTGCTGTATATGAAATCTGCATACCCATTTGATTTTACTTGTTATATCATGTTTGTGCCCCCCTGTATCCTGTTTGGATCCTTTGTACATGCACTCTCTTGTCACCTTATCAATTTTAATGACGTCTACCAATAAAATGTTAAGTTTTGCATAGTACTCTTGTTCTCTTTGTATTCAAATAGTTATCGCGGTGTCAAACACAACGATCTACCAGGTTGGCTGATCATTGATCGTATGGTTTGAGAACATGTTCTCAAACCTGCAATCAACGATTTATCGTTACAACTTTGCACACGCAACGAGGTCGTAATGATGTCGCTTGAACGACTCCAAATCTGTGATGTTTAAGCAATATCGTTAACGATGGCGTACCATGTAACGGGGCCTTAAGGAAGACATCCTGTGGACTGGTAGCTGTGCTAAGCTCGTCCCAGGGTTGCTAAGCCTAGCGTGAGGAACACATGGCAGGGGTCTGAGGAAGTGGAGGGGAGCCCGGAGGGCGGAGTGGTGCCGTTCTCACCCCGGAGGAACAGCGCCAAGAGCGGACACCTGAGTCCGAGGCAGTGCAGGGCCTAACAACCCGGCAGCCAATACCGGAAGGTGGGGAATTCCAAGTTCCTCAGCCACCCTGTGCCCGGAGGCAAAGCCGCATAGAGATCCCAGGAACAGCCGCTGGAGACGTGGGGCTAGAGAAGGACTCGAGTTACCTGCCATACCGGAACCCAGCAGGAGAGAGGGCCAGCAGCTCAGCTTAAGCAGCAGCAGAAACCCGCAACCAAGTGCAGCAAGGAGGCCTCAGAACTTGCCGGTTGAGAACCCCAAGTTGCTCTCAGGTGCACAAACTCAGCTTAGTAAAACCTGTTGGAATTACAGTGCACTAGTAAAAGGACTGAGGTACCCACAAACTGTGAGTCTGTCTGTTGGTTTGCACCCGCCATCCTGCACCCTTCACCCTTACTACATCTACTGCCCTGGGGATCCGCTCTGCCCATGGGGAGGCGATCCATCCCAGCTGCCCGTCCATCGTCCCCAGAGGTTCTGCAGCAGCAGTGGCCACTAATAGCCACATACCACAGGTGGCGTCACGAATACCTATCCCCTTCATCATCCCCTTTCCCTACTAAGCCAGAAATCCCTTAACAACTGAATCCAGGGTCTCGGAAGCCGGATCTTGACCCCTGTGACTCCCCAAAAGTATTAGCCCGAATTCGAGTACCCCACGGCCCTGGGGTGCATCAGTTTCTGGGCAGCACACCTAAAAAGCAGCGTCACAACATAGCCTTATTGGTATCCTACAGTACTTCCATATCTGATCAGAAAGATGTAAAACAAAAATAAAAAATAAAGGGGTTTATCAGGATTTAGATAGAATGATGTATTCTAAGGGAAACCATGAAGATCAGATGTGTGGGAATCAGGGCTGTGAGGTCAGTAAGCCAAACCTCCGACTCGTCAATTTCCTTGATTCCGACTCCACAACTCCCTTTAAGGCCTGTTTCACACAATCGTGACACCACGGACGTATGAGACAAGGCTGTTTGTGGGTGAGGCATGTAGCTGTGTGTCACGGATGTGTGACACGTGTGATGTCCATGTGCGATCTGTGGATAGCACATGGACAGCCTGTCCTCACATACTCACCTCCCTCCAGCGCCGCTGCTCCTCTCACTTCCGGTCCGCTGTCAGGCTGTGAAGTGAATATTCATGAGCCTAATGAGCGGCCCTGGAAGAGAGAGGAGCTGTCAGCGCTGGAGGGAGGAAGAGAGGAGCTGTCAGTGCTGGAGGGAAGAGAGAGGAGCTGTCAGTGCTGGAGGGAGGAGAGAGGAGCTGTCAGTGCTGGAAGGAGGAGAGAGGAGCTGTCAGTGCTGGAAGGAGGAGAGAGGAGCTGTCAGTGCTGGAGGGAAGAGAGAGGAGCTGTCAGGGCTGGAGGGAGGAGAGAGGAGCTGTCAGTGCTGGAGGGAGGAGAGAGGAGCTGTCAGCTCTGGAGGGAAGAGAGAGGAGCTGTCAGGCTGGAGGGAGGAGAGAGGAGCTGTCAGCGCTGGAGGGAGGAGAGAGGAGCTGTCAGAGCTGGAGGGAGGAGAGAGGAGCTGTCAGTGCTGGAGGGAAGAGAGAGGAGCTGTCAGTGCTGGAGGGAGGAGAGAGGAGCTGTCAGTGCTGGAGGGAGGAGAGAGGAGCTGTCAATGCTGAGGAGAGAGAGGAGCTGTCAGATGAGGAGGAGAGAGGAGCTGTCAGCGCTGGAGGGAGAGAGAGAGCTGTCAGGTGGAGGGAGGAGAGAGGAAGCTGTCAGCGCTGGAGGGAGAGAGAGAGGAGCTGTCAGGGCTGGAGGGAGGAGAGAGAGCTGTCAGCGCTGGAGGGAGAGAGAGAGGAGCTGTCAGGCGTGGAGGGAGGAGAGAGGAGCTGTCAGCGCTGGAGGGAGGAGAGAGGAGCTGTCAGCGCTGGAGGGAGGAGAGAGGAGCTGTCAGCGCTGGAGGGAGGAGAGAGGAGCTGTCAGCGCTGGAGGGAGGAGAAGGAGCTGTCAGCGCTGGAGGGAGGAGAGAGGAGCTGTCAGTGCTGGAGGGAGGAAGAGAGGAGCTGCAGCGCTGGAGGGAGGAGAGAGGAGCTGTCAGCGCTGGAGGGAGGAGAGAGGAGCTGTCAGCGCTGGAGGAGGAGGAGGAGCTGTCAGCGCTGGAGGAGGAGAAGGAGCTGTCAGCGCTGGAGGGAGGAGAGAGGAGCTGTCAGTGCTGGAGGGAGGGAGAGGAGCTGTCAGCGCTGGAGGGAGGAGAGAGGAGCTGTCAGCGCTGGAGGGAGGAGAGGAGCTGTCAGTGCTGGAGGGAGGAGAGAGGAGCTGTCAGCGCTGGAGGGAGAGAGGAGCTGTCAGCGCTGGAGGGAGGAGAGGAGCTGTCAGTGCTGGAGGGAGGGAGGAGCTGTCAGGCTGGAGGGAGAGAGAGAGGAGCTGTCAGCGCTGGAGGGGGAGGAGAGTGGGAGGCAGGTGGAGGAGAGAGGGAGCTGTCAGCGCTGGAGGGAGGGGAGAGGAGCTGTCAGTGTGGAGGGAGGAGAGAGGAGCTGTCAGCTGGAGTGAGGAAGGGTAGGAGAGAGGAGCAGTCACGTCTGGAGGGAGGAGGGAGGAGCTGTCAGCGCTGGAGGGAGGAGAGAGAGGAGCTGTCAGCGCTGGAGGGAAGGGAGAGGAGCTGTCAGCTGGAGGAGGGAGCTGTCAGGTGGGAGAGGAGGAGCTGTCAGCGCTGGAGGGAAGTGAGAGGAGCTGTCAGTGCTGGAGGGAGGAGAGGAGTGCAGCGGAGAGAGGAGCTGTCAGTGCTGGAGGGAGGAGTAGAGGAGCTGTCAGTGCTGGAGGGAGGAGAGAGGAGCTGTCAGTGCTGGAGGGAGGAGAGGAGCTGTCAGCGCTGGAGGGAAGTGAGAGGAGCTGTCAGTGCTGGAGAGGAGGAGAGAGGGAGCTGTCAGTGCTGGAGGGAGAGAGAGGAGCTGTCAGGCTGGAGGGAGGAGAGAGGAGCTGTCAGTGCTGGAGGGGAGAGAGGAGCTGTCAGCGCTGGAGGGAGGAGAGAGGAGCTGTCAGCGCTGGAGGGAGGAGAGAGGAGCTGTCAGCGCTGGAGGAGGGAGTGTCACTGGAAGAGGAGCTGTCAGCGCTGGAGGGAGGAGAGAGGAGCTGTCAGCGCTGGAGGGAGGAGAGAGGAGCTGTCAGTGCTGGAGGGAGGAGGAGAGGAGCTGTCAGTGCTGGAGGAGGAGGAGGAGCTGCGTGGGGGAGGGGCGTAGTGGAGGAGAGGTGTGGGAGGAGCTGTCAGTGCTGGAGGGAGGAGAGAGGAGCTCGTGTGGCAGGGTCAGGCTGGAGGGAGGGAGAGGAGCTGTCAGCGCTGGAGGGAGGAGAGAGGAGCTGTCATGAGCTGCAGTGGAGGGAGGAGGAGGAGCTGTCAGCGCTGGAGGGAGGAGAGGAGCTGTCAGCGCTGGAGGGAGGAGAGAGGAGCTGTCAGTGCTGGAGGGAGGAGAGAGGAGCTGTCAGTGCTGGAGGGAGGAGAGAGGAGCTGTCAGTGCTGGAGGGAGGAGAGATGAGCTGTCAGTGCTGGAGGGAGGAGAGAGGAGCTGTCAGCGCTGGAGGGAGGAGAGAGGAGCTGTCAGCCCTGGAGGGAGGAGAGAGGAGCTGTCAGTGCTGGAGGGAGGAGAGAGGAGCTGTCAGTGCTGGAGGGAAGAGAGAGGAGCTGTCAGTGCTGGAGGGAGGGGAGAGGAGCTGTCAGCGCTGGAGGGAGGAGAGAGGAGCTGTCAGCCCTGGAGGGAGGAGAGAGGAGCTGTCAGTGCTGGAGGGAGGAGAGAGGAGCTGTCAGTGCTGGAGGGAAGAGAGAGGAGCTGTCAGTGCTGGAGGGAGGAGAGAGGAGCTGTCAGTGCTGGAGGGAGGAGAGAGGAGCTGTCAGTGCTGGAGGGAGGGGAGAGGAGCTGTCAGTGCTGGAGGGAGGGGGAGGATGAAATTCTTTATTTTAAAGTTTTTGACTTTCGTCGGTGCACACGGTGGTTACACGGATGTTACACGGATGTTACACGGATGTTACACGGATGACATCTGTGTCCATGGACGATTCAGGGCAATAGCGGTCCGTGCTTCCGCATAAAAACGGACCATGTGCAGCCCACGGACACACATCTGCTCCATACGGCGACACGGTCTGTGCGGAAATACGGACATGTGAAGGAGCCACAGGGGAACATGTGTCCCCGTATGTCCGTGCCTCCGGCATGTGTGGGCACAGATCACAGACATGTGAATGAGGCCCTACATTAAGGGATAAATGATGGAGAATGGGAACAGCAGCTTTTATCATTATCATCTAATATATACTCACCTCACATTGTCACCACTTCCGTCCGGACATCCGGGAATCCCACAATGCACCGCGCCGCCCCGGAGCCGCGCCATGTTAGCACAGGGATGAGTGTGGTGATATGGCGCAGGCTGACACTGCACACACCGCCCGCACACCCCGCAACCGGCACCACCAAGACCCCACACCGCATAACACCCCCCGCACCGTCTCCGGACACCCCCACCGCGAATACCGGCCTGACAGAGCCTGCAGTGATGTCAGTCATGTGACTGATCACATGACTCTGACGTCACCACAGGTCCTGTCAGCACAGAGCAGCCAGGTACTCTATACACACTCAGCCCGAACTCACCCCCCACAGCTCACACTCACTCCCCACAGCTCACACTCACTCCCCCACAGCTCACACTCACTCCCCCACAGCTCACACTCACTCCCCCACAGCTCACACTCACTCCCCCACAGCTCACACTCACCCCCACAGCTCACACTCACCCCCTACAGCTCACTCACTCCCCCACAGCTCACACTCACTCCCCACAGCTCACACTCACTCCCCCACAGCTCACACTCACTCCCCCACAGCTCACACTCACCCCCACAGCTCACACTCACCCCCTACAGCTCACACTCACCCCCCCACAGCTCACACTCACTCCCCACAGCTCACACTCACCCCCCCACAGCTCACACTCACTCCCCCACAGCTCACACTCCTCCCCACAGCTCAAAACTCACCCCCCCACAGCTCACACTCACTCCCCACAGCTCACACTCACCCCCCGCAGCTCACACTCACTCATCCCCCCCACAGCTCACACTCACTCCCCCACAGCTCACACTCACTCCCCCACAGCTCACACTCACAGCTCACACTCCTCCCCCACAGCTCACACTCCTCTCCCACAGCTCACACTCCTCCCCCACAGCTCACACTCCTCCCCCCAGCTCACACTCACTCCCCCACAGCTCACACTCACTCCCCACAGCTCACACTCCCCACAGCTCAGACTCCTCCCCCACAGCTCACACTCACAGCTCACACTCCTCCCCCACAGCTCACACTCCTCCCCCACAGCTCACACTCCTCCCCCACAGCTCACACTCACTCCCCACAGCTTACACTCACAGCTCACACTCACTCCCCACAGCTCACACTCACTCCCCACAGCTTACACTCACAACTCACACTCACTCCCCACAGCTCACACTCTCTCCCCACAGCTCACACTCACTCCCCCCACAGCTCACACTCACTCATCCCCCCACAGCTCACACTCACTCCCCCACAGCTCACACTCACTCCCCCACAGCTCACACTCACTCCCCACAGCTCACACTCACTCCCACAGCTCACACTCACTCCCCACAGCTCACACTCACTCCCCCACAGCTCACACTCACTCCCCCACAGCTCACACTCACTCCCCACAGCTCACACTCACTCCCCCACAGCTCACACTCACAGCTCACACTCACTCCCCCACAGCTCACACTACCTCAGCCCACGCTCACCCCTCCAGCCTCTGGCGGCAGAGATCGGGGGCAGTGAGGTTCTGCAGCAGCGGTGGCTGGCAGCAGAGATTGTGGGCAGGGAAGAGTGAGGGTCTGCAGCTGCGGCAGTGCTGCTGCTTGCTGCAGAAGAAGGGAAAAAATGGCAGCGGTGGTCGGGGGGGAAAAAAAGGGTTTTCCAAATGGCGGGGGTGGCGGGCAGTCGGTGGTGGCGTCCCGCAGGGGTTCTCTCTTCAGCCTCCTCGGACGGGATGAAGGGTGAGAAAGGAAGGGGACCCAGAAACCAC